>CM040182.1:10230385-10252885 GCA_022606455.1 Callitettix versicolor
GTGCACACTTGGGCTAATGCAGGCGATGGGATGATTTATAGCGTATGAAAATAACAAGTCCTGGTCGGGAATCGAACCCGGGTCCTCGGGGTGAAAGCCCAGTACGCTATCAACTAGGCCACCGAGGCGGCTATATATATATATATATATATATATATATATATATATATATATATATACACACACATCATATATATCATCCCATCGTCTGCATTAGCCCAAGTGACGTCGGGCAAATGCGTCTACTGGATAAATTTCCGCATGTCAGTGGTTCATATAGACTTATATCTGACCTATGATTGGTATTATCGATAATCCACCAGCAACCTCAATTTTTTCCGTCTACATTTACCATCTTAACTTTTAGTTTACCGGAAATGTCCTTCAAAATATAAATACGTGCTACCTGTAAGTCCCACTTGTATTGTGACGCAAATGGGCTAACTGCTAATGCATTATTTATGTTAATAAGGATACAACAATAGTTTATATGCCATATATAACGCTGAATGTCTTCGAATGATACAGTTTTCTGTTAGGCCTACCCTGACTATCTTCCTACTTCTGTCTAGAGTTTCGAAGACTGCATATAATCATCCAAATATGGTAACTGATAAATTTTATTATTGTTTTACCTTTCTTTTCTTCTTTCGTCAGAGACAAAACAAATCTGAACCTTATGGCATGAACTGAATGTGTAATATTTAACGAAACTTGTTTAAATAAGTTGCAAACACGATGTACGATTTTGATAAAAACTGTTTATACTATTTAAAAAACGAGTGTCTGAAATTACATCACGCAAGAACTACTGACATTTTGAATGTGGCCAGATGCGTTATCAGATTAAAACATATTCCTATTCTGATTTTAAAGGCAGATAACAGCTTAAAAATATGTCGACACGTTAATCGATAATTTGAAAAACTCTCGTTATGTAATTATTACATCTAACATATGTTTAACTATTGAGTAATGAAATTATTTAATTTCAACAATCATGAGAGATTTTCGAGACATTAAACAATTTTAACTTGAATTTAGTTCAACTAAAAAAAGTGTAAAATAAAAAATAGTTACGAACGATAGTCAGGATTTACAAATATATTTGCATAATAAAATGTTTGTTGTTATTTTTTTTAATGAGTATTCGTATCCATCACATTTTTAAATAATAAAATGCGAAGTGCCTATTCCAACTCTAAAAATATAACCTAAAAATGTTTAAAAAACTGTTCTCAATTAATAAAACAAATTTACTTACACGAAATTAAAATTTGTAATATAATTTTTCATAAATTTTGTACGATGTATCTCAAATAGTTTTGTAATTACGAAAATCCTTGAAAGAACATTTCATTTGGGATGTAAATTGTAAGATATTTACGAGTGCAACAAACTTTCAGTTTTGCAGTGGAAAATATTAGGCCTAATTAGTCTATACTATACTTATAGAAACATTTTCTATAAGCAACTGTTTGCAGACGATGTTGGGAGATAGTGCCTCGGCCGTTGACCGGGTTCTAGACTTCCTTCATCGTCTGAATGTTTTAAATAAAATTTAATGTATATATTTGTTATTTCTTGTTTTATTTTATTTATTTATATTATCTAAATAAATTTATTTCTGTTATGTTTATGTATACTTTTACGAATTGTTATTAAATTTTATTCATTGTTATTTAGTTCTTAAGTATTCGGTATTGTTATATAGTTATACCTGTTATTTAAATTTGTGTTTAAATTATTTTTACTATTATAGTTTGTTGTAGTTTTATTTTCTTATTTAAGTAAATTTTGTTAATTTTTTTATACTTTCATTTTGCATGACGGCGATGATAACCTTAACGGTTTTTCGCCGGAAAAAAAAAGAAAAATTTTCTAAGATGTACAGTTTGAATTGAAACCTGAAAAGAGCATTTGGGCTAAATTTCAGCTTTCTAAGACTTTGCTAAGAGTGAAAAAAATATTTTGAGGAACAGGTTACACTCTTTTTCACCCCATTTAGAGTTATCGATCAAAACCAAATTAGCTTCCTATTTGGCCTATAAGGAGTACCAAATTATAGTTTTCTGGGTAATTAGGAAGTTGGAAAATTAGTGATCAGTGAGCGAAGACTTTGCCTTTTACATATATAGATAACGAAGGGTTTTACATACATTGATTAGATATGCGTATCACCAAATGATTTAATTTCAAGGAAAAAAATGTTTGTAACTTAACTCGCTTCGTCATTTAATGTTTTTGTTATCTTCTTAGCGGTAAATTATTATTACACGGTCAGACACTATCGCTTGAGGTTATGACCTGCCAACACAATCTGTATAATTTGTATTAAATTATCAATTATTAAAGACTTTTAAAGAGTTACAATATATTGCAGAAACACAACTTGTTTCTAAAATTACAATGTAGACTAATACGAGATTAGGCTTACATAATTCCACAATTACTTTTTCTTACTCGAATGAAATTGAAATCTTCCAAAACATTATGTATTATTCTAATTTTTGTTTTGATAACTTCGAGAAGATAAATTTCAATTAAATTCTTTGCAAGTCAAAATACACCTTCGCATTCTAGCATTTAGAATAGCTACCATTGACACTAATCACTTGAAACAATGAAAACTGGTGAAAAAAGCAAATTTAGCCTATATATTCAAAAGATAACATGAAATAATTTTTGAATTGATTGGCCTAGGTATTCAAATTTTAGATACGCAAGATAAGTTACAGGAAACAAAATACAAAAATAATATAGGCCTTCATGTGAAGATACGGTAATTTCACTACTTAGGGAATAAAAAAAATGTAATATTTTTATGAAGCCTACTGTTGTGTACTTGTATAAACATTGTTGGAAGTGGAAAATTAACCATTGTCAGTGTAATTTGGCACGTCATCAACATGTCAAATTACATAAACTAATGTTAATTTTCCCTTCAATAATCCGGTTTTAAAGATATTGAAAAAAAATTGACTTGATTTCTCAAAATCGGGCTCCCTTGAGTTTTCCCCTTATAGAAAATTCCTATTATAGAGGGTTCCTTTATTAAATAGTAAAATTAATACATTAAGAAGAAATAAATAGAGTTAATAGAAAAGTTAGAACAAAATATAATGAACAGATTTTGACAATAGGCAAGATTCTGAATTTTTTTGTGGTGGGAGGGAAGATAACTATACGTAAATTTTGTTTGGGCGTTTGAATGTTTCATTTCAACCTCTTTTAATTAATTAAATTGAATGAATAGGAAATAATGTAATGTTAAAGTACTAGCCTATTTATCTACACTGTAAAAAAATGGTGTTGTTTCTGTATTATTTAAACACGTTTATTTTAGATAATGTTACTGTGCAAAAAGTATGTTTCTTATTAACTTTACCCTTAATAAAACTTGTAATTCAAACGAAATCCTTGTTGCGGTTTTTTCGTAAAATGTGACCTAAGTTATATTTGCCCCCAGGAACCTTAACCACCCAGGAAACAACCGTGAGAGAACAGTTGGATTAAAATTATTAAAGCGATAAACGTTATTTTTCATAAAAGTTGCACAATAAAAACATAATTTGTTTAATTATTTTTGGTATTTATGTGAATGGCTATGAATAAGTTATTATAGATTTTATAATAAATACAGATTTATTATTCACGAAAAAATCTACAAAATATAATGAAATAGCAATCCATGCATTCAAAACTATTCATATTTTTTGAATAGCTTTTTTGTAATACAAAAAAGATTTTGTATTACATTCAAGGATAAAGTATAGTATAAACCCCGAACAGATGAAACAGAAAAGTTGCAGTTGTCGTACTGCGTGCGTACTAACGTAAATGTATCGTCTGCTAAAATTTTACGAAATCCAAACTTTCCATCTGTCACTGACTAAAGCAGATAAGGAGGCCCCGCCTTCAGTAATTTCAGCCTATAATAAGAAGTGTCATTAGTGTGAAATGTATAGTGAAAGTTGATTTCTGTAGTCTAAATTCCTTAATTGTGAAATTTAGTCGTTTTTAGATCAATAGGAGTGAGTAGCTGGTTTTGTAAGGTTTTCTGTATATTAAGGTTTGTAATTAATTGTAAAGGTTGAACATTTTTTTTTAATTATTAATGTTTTCATGTAACCTTTACTTCTTTTTATGACTTTGAACTCAACAATGTACTTTTATAACTAATTTTGTGCTTGGCCTCAATAATTAAAATAGGGCAATGGACCCAGCTAAATTAAAACGTAGCATATGCAAGTGCCAGCATGTTAACTTTTACATTTTAATTCAACTTTAGATTTTTTACTACTGTATTTCTAACATTTTTATCTTTGTATACATTAGAATCAAGGTTTTACCTAAGACGAAAATAATAAATAATTGATAAACTGAGTTATCATGTCATTTCTCATTTTAGATAAAAAATAAGTGATATTATTGAGGTAATTTACAGGATATTTGAAATATTATTATAATTTAGTGATAACAGCCTAGGTCAAATGTTTCTAGTACTGTAGGTGTTATTATTTAAGTGATGTTAATTTTTTTGATGACCTAAAATGACATAGACAGTGATAATTGAAATAATATTTTTTTGTTAGTAGACAGAAGGTTTTGTGTGATTTTCATTGACTCTGCATAAAATCCATAATTTTTTTGTCAAAAGCCCTTTTTTCCTGTAACGATATTTTCAGATTTATTTTTCATTATTGTTCTCTCTTGTGCTATCACAAGAATTACTAATGCAATATTTAACAGTATAATATTTCCGTCTTTATATAATAGTTTTGTCATCAGTTATATAGGTTACAGAATTTGATTTTTGACAGTATCGTAAACAGGTTAGGTATGGCAGTCTTCATATTATATTTCAGTACTTGTCTTTAGTGGTTTGATCAAGTTGGTGCTAGGTTAGTTATAGGCTATAAACACAATATGATGCTCAACTACCCATGTTTAATATAGTTTGACAGGTAGTGTTTGTAATTAAAAATATATTTTATGGCCTTTTTATGAAATACAGTAACTCAAAACACTTAAACCACAAAATAAAAACTAACTGATTTTTACTTTTTGTTTATTCATCATTGTAGGCCAAAAGCCTGTTCTTCCATCACTGAGGGTCAAGATTGTCCCTCCTTTGTCATTTGGTTCTCCCAGTATTGTGCTTATCGCTGCAGGATAATTTGCTAAGTTGACTTGAGCAATTTTTATAAACTTTATTGTTGTCCAAATTATTAATATGGACATTCCATTCTCCTTTCCAGTTGCTCACCAAGTCAACAGTATTCTTGGCTTTACATGGTTTTTAATCACTTCATTTTAATAGATCTTGTTAGGTTTACCCGAGATCTGATGGAACATTTTCATCTTTGCTATCTCCTTTAACCACTTGGTTTAAGAAGTTTAAATTCCAATATGTCTCTACCTCCAAATAATTAGCTGTCACCACAGAAAATTTAATACAGGCTTGCACAGAATGCTCATTGGTATTGTTATTATTTATTTGTATTGTTGTATAACCCAAATTTGTTAACTGGCTTTAACAAAATTGTTTGGATATAAAATAGAAGATTGCACAGTGTACTTTTTTTGCTGTTTTATTTTGTCAATAAATGCATGCTAACCTTCCCTCTGCAACACCTTTTACTATTAGACAGATAAAAAGTAGGCGACTTGGCACTGATATGTTGCTACAGTGGTACAGCCTAGTGCTGGGCATGTAAAGTTTCTTAAATCTGAAAAAACATTATTTACTATGGACATGAATGTTATATCTATAACAATTTCTTTGTTGTGTCACTTAAACAGCCGGCTTCTCTATTATCTGTATTAAAACTTGATGTCGAAAATAATTTTCTATTGGCCATTTCATAGAATTGGATATGTCAATTCCCAAGATATTAAAATGTCAAAACCTGTTCAGTAATATTACCATCTAACTCCAACTTACTGGGTCTTTTTTTTATTTAGTACTAAACTATGTTCAGTATAATGATCTGCCTTCCCTAGCTTCGTCAATTCTACTTTCGTTGACGCGTTTCGGAAAACCTCCATCTTCAAAAACTATATATATATTGGTCACCAATATTATGGCCCGTTCTATTTATAATTTTCTATCTCCACCTCGTACCCCTCCTCTATTCAACACGTGTACATTAAACCTGACATGCTCGCTTCTGATTGGCTCTTCAAAATCGTACAAAATCATACACGTGTTTAATGTACACGTGTTGAATAGAGGAGGGGTACGAGGTGGAGATATAAAATTATAAATAGGACGGGCATAATATTGGTGACCAGTATAGATATAGTTTTTGAAGATGGAGGTTCTCCGAAACGCGTCAACAAAAGTAGAATTGACGAAGCTAGGGAAGGCAGATCATTATACTGAACATAGTGATAATAATCCTAGCAGAAAAGAAGAAAAATGTAAAAAGAATTAGTACTAAACTATTAAAGCATTTATTTTTTCTGCTGATTATCATGTTAACTTTTTTGGTGGAATTAAACATATACAGTAGATTTGCTTGTCATTTCATTTTGGGTAAATAATACAGCTTCATTAGTGTACTATAGGATCCCAAATCTCCTTTTGTTAGATCATATCTTCTTCCATTAAAAAAATTTCTTATGTTTTCATCCATAACAACATTAAAAATAAATGGACTTAAACAGTTAAACTATATTCATGCATTTGTTTTAAGAACTGAGGGAAACAGTATGCCTGGCATCACTACCGCTACGAGAAATGGGACCCTAATGTTTGACCTATATATACCATTGATTTTTAGCTTGTAATACTGTATGTTCCATTTTAAATGTTCAGTAAAAACAATAAAATAAATGCTATCAAAACATGCACTCTACCTATTTCAAAAAAATGTGTAAATATTAATTTATACTTAAAACTGAAATAAATCAATATTAGGTACTTTTACAGGTTTATAATTAATTCTTTTACAGTATTTCAAATTTTTCTGTGATTTTACTTCTCTGGGAGGAGGATTGGTTCCGCTGATCCACTCTGTAGTTCCACCATTGTACTTCTTGTACTTCTTGTAAGTGTAAGGTGGGTAGAATTTAGCTGGCCTGTCAGAAGTGGTGTATGCCTGTTCTGCCTTATATATCAGAATTCTTGGTTTTGAAAAGATTCGCCGTTGACAGCAAACGGAAAGTAAAAACTTGCATTTAATTTCCTTCCAACTTAATGTGTAGCGTAATGTATCATTTTATGGAATATTATATTTTTTATTTACTTACAAAAATAAGTAGTAAAATGTTAAGTTAAATTTATGTATTTTTAAAGTCAAATTTTGTTTTTTTCAGCTTTTTTGGAAAAGTAAACATTTAATAACTTCCATACATTCCCGTCAACTGTCTTTTGTAACAGGTAATCTCGTTAAAACATTACATTTTTTGTAATAACATGTTTTTTGCTGTATTCTTACATATAGAACTATAATATTTTTATGATGACTACTTCGTATCAGGAAATTTTGATTTTTTACACAGACATCAGTTGGTAATGTGTCTTTAGTATCTAAATCAGTAATCGGACTGCGGAAAACACAATTATATGGAAATTGTTAATTTGAAATTATTTTACCATGAAAATAATAAAAATTTGAAAAGGAAAAGTCTCAAAAAGCAATTAACATTTTAGGACAGATTATACAATAACTAAATCAGCAATGTGGGTAATCAATCCCTAGGATTGTGCATGACACCTTAATTGTTAAACATAAACATAATAATGCTTATTAATTATTAATAAGTGATAATTGTCAATCATGTAAACAATAAGAATTGCGGATAAAATATGCACCAGAAGAAAAATATTAGCACCAGAGCTTAAATATAATTAGCAATGAAAATGTGTGCCATTTTGGTCGTCTCATGTTTGTGGAGCAGGATGTTCTAAAAAAAAAGTCTCCATACTTTATGCCAGTTAGACTAATGAGAATGAGGGATCTGCATCTGCCTCATAAACATATTTTTTTCAAAATAGAAAAATTGACGTAAAAACTAAAAAAATCATTTGAAATTTTTTTATTTTTCAGTACATTTTTTTTATAATCAATCCTATGTTATATTAACAACAGAGGATTTGCCTTGTCAGAGGAATTTGCTTGCCCAATGTTATTTGATTCTTCCACCATGTTCCACTTACGTGCAACGAAATGAACAAACAAAAATTAATCTATATTCATTATAAATTCCATATACAGTAGGACCTTGATAACTCAAACCTCAATAACATATTTGTTTTTGAAACATTATAACACTCAACAGTAAAAACACCTGTGTAAGTCAAAATTTTAAAAATTATGTAACCTCGACACGTTGAATTTTCATTGGTTTTGGCAGTATCTTAAAAACTCCAATAAGCCGCCTCGGTGGCCTAGTTGATAGCGTACTGGGCTTGGCATTTTCATATGCTATAAATCATCCCATCGTCTGCATTAGCCTAAGTGTGCAGAATAGTCGGACGTTAAACACACAAAAAAAAATCCAATAACTGGAAGTTTTTTACTGACAACCTAAATAAGTCAAAATTTACTTGTTTAAGCCGAGTTTCCATGCTGTGAACTTCAATTATTTGAAGTTGCAGCCCTAACTTTATGTTCCACCTGTTTAACGATCTGCCATTTGTATCGGTGAGACATTGGTCAAGCATTTACTGCACAGTTTTGTGTTTTCGTTTTTAGTAAAGATTCATTAAATTACTGAAGTAAGCTTCTTTTTATCTAAATTAAATGTTAAAAAAATAGTAATAATGTATGCAGTACAGTAAAAACATCGACTATAGACAATATAGTAACAACTTGTTATAAACCTTTTAAAATATAGTGCGATTATTTTTGTTACAGTATAATTATTATTATGCATACAATACTGTTTTATTTTATTAGAATAATTTGTATTATAATCATGTGCGGATTTAGGAGAGAGAATTTTGGAGGGGCGACAATATTTTAAGGGTGAAAGCTGTTCCACTTGGGAGCACCTTCAGCAAAAGGTGGTCCATCCATGGAAAATTTTTGAAAAGTTTATAGATTAAAGTAAAGTTTTTGTATGTGAAAAAATAATTTGTTTAGAACGTGACTTTAAAGTAATAAAAGTCTACAATATAAATATGTTATGACAGTTTAAAATTGTTTAAAAATTATTCACAATTTGTAATAAATTTCATAAATTGTTAATCTGATTAAGATTTATATTATTTATTATATTATGTCGTCAGTAATATAAAAATTGTAAAATGTAATGAGGAAGTTGTATTATTTGTTATTATCGTGAAAAAACTAACGTAAAGCAATCATAACATCGTTAATGTTACTGTAACTTAAAAGTTACGGCAATATGTGTGCCACCATTTTTATTACTTTGGCTCGCATTAGTTTTAATTAGCTGTAAGCAAGATAGAAACAAAACAAATATTTAAATAAAAATCTTTTTTTAATACAATTATTTTACTATTTGTATACAACTGGGGAGAGAGGGCATTGTCCAAGTTAAATCCGTTCATGATTATAATTATTTTTATTATGTTTAAATAAAACTACAGTGCAATGTGTTTACATGGGCCTGCTGTATAATGTAGTTCTATTTGTTTAATCATCCTTATCGTGTGTTAAGAATACAGGACTTTTAAATTCTAGTTATATAGACTAATTGTGAAAAAATGTGAATTATAGAAATTTTTGAGTCACTTCAAACAAAGATTGTCGAACCTCAGTAACTCGATTGTTTTATTCTGACAACTTTGATAAGTCGAACATCGCTTACTCAAAGTCTTCGATAACTCATTTTTTAAAAAAAATCTTCACATAAAAGTTATTGAGGTTGTACTGTAATAATTAATTATTGTTATTTATTGAACATACAGTCAGTACTTGGCTGTACTGACTCATGATATTAAGGAAAATTAGAACACTTATAATTTCCTCAATATTCTTTTATTCTGTGACGTATGTTTCACAATGAGACATCTTCATAGTGAAGCTAAAAATTGACAATTGATGTTAAAAAAACAATTGATGTTAAAACTGAAAGGGAGAAGGTAAGAAAGGAAGACCTGGCAGTGTAAGGAGGTCAGTGACCAGCAGGTTGGGGTCACTAAACCTTGAGTAAGGGAGAGGGGTTGAAGTTTGTCCATTTAAATTGAAATTTTTGTTTTTACAGTTAGATCTATATATTTCCAGAATTTCTTAATTTAGTTTTATACCTTTTTGTTTTTATGGATTACAGTGATATTTTCAAATTAATCGCTGAACAATATCACTATAATCCATAGTTAAAACCGAAAAAGGTTTTATAATTTTTATATTTAAATTTTTATAATTTTTTAATTCTATGTCTGAAGATACCTCATGGCAAAACACATGTTTACTGAATAAAAAAGGATTTTTTGAAAATATACTGTATAAGTGTTCTAATTTTCTTTGACTTAATTATTGGTTATAATTTTTTAAAACTGTTTCTTATGAAATGCCACATTATTCAATAGTGGCCACTTTAGCTTTAATAGTTCATATAGATATTCTTCATTTTCAGATTTAAATACCATCATGCCCTGCCCATTTCTTAATCGTCTACCTAACTCCTACATTCGTAACTATGGTGTTAGTTTATTAAAAGCATACGGCAACCATTGCCCTGTGGTATCACGGCTAGTTGGAAACATGACGAATGATACAAGTGCTTTGCCTTCAGCAGAATCAAATCCTGTGATTGATTCTGTAGCAAATAAATGTCCATTCCTGGCTGAAGTCAGTGATCCCATAATCAAGGAAGCCAGTACAGAAATGAAGAATGATTTAATAGAGTTACTTCCAAATAAAGAAAATGGTATGTTAATAGGCTTAGTTTAACAGAAATATTCGTTCAAATATAACATTCAACTAGAAATAGAAATATATGTAAACTTTCACTTTTTACTGTATAGGGGCATATCTATTTACTTATTTTTTTATTACTATGTTCAGTATAATGATCTGCCTTCCCTAGCTTCGTCAATTCTACTTTCGTTTAATTTTAGCTTCGTCAAACGAAAGTAGAATTGACAAAGCTAGTGAAGGCAGATCATTATACTGAACATAGTGACAATAATCATAGCAGAAAAGAAGAAGAATATAAAAAGTATTTTTTATTACTTAATATAAAATACAGGCAGGGTTGTGTACTATTAGGAGGGTCAGGATTACCATACTGTGGTAATGGAGTGGTAGTGGAGTGGTTTAACCACTTAGCTGTAAAGCCTATTGTTCACCATCCTTCACAGATTCAGACTTCCCAGTACAACCCCATTTTTTTAGAGAACCTTGAAATGCTTTGAATTATGTCCCTGTTCTTTCATCTGTCCTCCACTTCGTAGAATGCGTAGAGATTTAAATCATTTTCTGTCTGAAGCTGGATAATCAAAAATTATGTGCTTAACTGTTTCTTTAGCTGTACTACATTCCCTACACAGACGATTTGCATTTGAAATCTAATTTTGTATAGGTGACTGTGAAATACACTGTGATTAGTCAAAAATCAAGTTACGCTGCACAGACCTGTTGTACTCGGCATAAGAGCATTGCCTATAAGGGATCTAGCTTAACCTTTAAGCATCCTGTTTGATTTTGCAGTCTTTCCATTATTTCCTAAACCATTTTGTGTCCTTTAGAAATCCCGTGTGTGTGAGTTATACCTGTGTGCTAGAGTATAAAATACTCTCCGTGCAAGTTCTGGGCCAGTGAACGGCTTTTGACTGCTACTACAGCAAATCGATCTGCCTCTTTATTCCCCAATACACTCTGATGTCCTGGAACCAACAAAAGTGGATTTTGTTGGTTTTCACCAGGTGTTTAATGGTGATATGATAATCTCACACTATCTTAGAGATATAGTTGTAGTTTGTCAGAGCGGTAATGAAACATTACTGTCAGAATTTATATAGATGGTCTTTTCTTTGTATTCTCTATCTATAATTCTCCTGTTGCACTATGTAAGATTAATGACCTCTGCTTAAAAATGGTCAGCATTCCCAGGGTTATGCTGAAACTTTTTCGGTACTAACTCCATATACACCTGATTCAGTATTTTTTAAAGTTTTTCGATCCATCTGTGTACTAGGTCAGTACATTCCTCATGTAACTGGGTTTACCTTGGGACCATTCATATCAACATGATTATGATTCATCATCTCAAGTTTAATAATCTCATTCATCTGGTCTGGCAACTTTCAAGAATACCCTAAAAGAAGTCATCAGTACCAGTATGTTTACTAGCTTGAAGGTATCACCAGTTCCCAGCACACTGTATTCTATAGTCTTCCTGCCATTCTTGTGTCCCCTAGGATAATATCCAGAGGGGCAGGTTTATTAATACCTCTGTAGTAGTAGTTGGAATTCCTTTAATGGCTTCTAAAGTGCTCAGGCATGCCACAACGCTGTGTTTTAGGCAGGAATCTTGCAGCAGTTTTCTGTTGTACCTTTGACCATCCGTGGATTATATTTGGTCAATGCTAGACGAGAGGGAATAAACTCTTGGTAATCATACTACATATCCATACATCAACTGGTCTAACAATGCTGGTGTAGTTCCAATTTGTCAGGTGATAATTTAATTTCCAGGTGATTCATAGTGTCACCTCATCATCATTAGTATAACTTGTGGCACGATTAACAATAATAGTCAGGTGACTGTTCCAGGTAAACCTATCATCCTATGTTATTCCAATGCGGACTGGGTAAAGCAATGGGAATAACAGTGTTTTTAAGTGCACCTTAAGTGCACAGTTCAGTGATTCAGCAGATTGACCGATGCTTTAGCCACATTGATCTTGAGCCCTTATACACAGTGGTTAGTTTAGCACCTGTATATATGAAATCATTTTATTTGCTTATCCAAAATTTTCTCCACGGCCCTAAGAAGAGAAGATGGCCGTTACCTATCGGGCAATAAGCCTTGGCCGTTACACAATGGCTTTCCCATTTTTAGGTTAGAAACCACATTTGAAGTTTTCCTAGAAGTTAAAATTACCCCAGCTGCTACCTCTTACTGACAAGATTTAGTTAATTTGTGTTGCTAGAAGTAGTTAATTGTGTATAGCTAGACATAATAACTAATATAAATAAGAAACAGTGCAATATTAAATGTATATGTATGATATAATGTACAGGGTGTTTGAAAAAGAAGTACCTAGTTTTATATATAAATTTAATGATGAAATTAATGAAAAATTACATCAACTAGTATATACAATGAAAGGTAATACCTTCAAGTTTTTCTAATGTTAGTAAACTTCAATGTGAGATCTACTTAGATGATATTCCACTTTTCAGTATTCACTATCATAGCCGGTATAACTTTTTCAACCACTGCGATAATTCTTTCCCATAAATGGTCGCTGTCACAGATCTTTTCAGAGTACAAACATGTTTAATGTGTCACCGAAAGAAAAAGTCAAGTAAGGTTAAGTCTGGGCTTCGTGATGACCAAGCGATTGGGCCAGCTCTGCCTATCCACCTTCCCGGAAAGCGAGTGTCAAGAGCCACGCACACACAGTTACTGTAATAAGGTGCCTTCTATCTGCAGGGCTGAATTTTCACGTTTATGTAAGCAAAATTTGGACAGTTGATGAATTAAATAGCACACACTAGTATATTGTATGTCACTTCGTACAGACTCTAGGGCACATTGAAACTATGTGTTTTCTATGTTTGAACTATGTGTTTTCTATGTTGAAACTATGTTTTTCAAACACTCTGTATATATCACTGTGTTCAGTATAATGATCTGCCTTCCCTAGCTTCGTCAATTCTACTTTTTGTTGACGCTTTTCAGAGAACCTCCATCTTCAAAAACTATATCTATCAAAGTTAGATAGATATAATTTTTGAAGATGGAGGTTCTCCGAAACGCGTCAGTGAAAGTAGAATTGACGAAGCTAGGGAAGGCAGATCATTATACTGAACACAGCAATAATAAACCTAGCAGAAAAGAAGAAGAATATAAAAATAATTACCCTGTATATATATTACACATACATTTAATATGACAATGTTAAATATGTATATTTTAGAATATTAATTTTACATTTATGTTCGACACTTACTGAAGTTGTTTGGTTGTACACAGAATGCAGGGTTGTGGAAACTGATAGTGGATCAAAAAGAGTGACTTCTGCTTCTTCCACTGATAAAATGATTCCTGGACATGCTGCAGGTGTTGGGATTTGCATTAACCTAATTAATATATTTTATACATTATTTTAATTAAAAATTTTAATAAGGGCATTTTATAAAACTATATAAATAATGCTTACACTCATATAACATTTATATAGCTTTAAAGTATCAAATGAGAATGAATTTAGTATGACCTGCACTTTTTTAATTCGGCGTAGTAATTTCAAAATGCTACGAGGAAGTAAGTATCATTTTGTAATTAAAAACCCTCAAGTACACTTCTTTCATTAATTTTATTTTTAAATGAAGACATGTACCTTAATTAACTTTCAAACATAATTTCTACCAATATTATTAAGACACTTATTATTGTACAACCAGCTCTTGAATTCCATTGTCATAAAAATGTCTCGCAAGATTTGATAACCATTTAAACATGACCGTTTTGACCTCATGTTCGTTGTGGTGCTGTCCACCCAGGTGTTTTTTTTTAAAATGCAGGAACATGTGGTAGTCGCTGGACGCTAGATCAGGGCTGTACAAAGGTTGTTCCCAGCCAAATGATACAGTGAGATTTTTAGTTTGATTATCTGCGTGTGGATGGGCTTTTTCGTGAAGCAAAACAATCCCCTTACCCAGCATGCCACACCTTTTGTTTTGGGTTGCATGGTACAGTGTAGTTAAGGTCACAAAAAAGGCTGCAGAATTTGTTGTGTCATTATGAGGTAAAAAAATCCACAAACAACACCCCTCTTCGTATGCTAAAACATACACATGATTTTATAGGCTGAAATTGTTTGTTTAAACTTCAGTTTCTTGAGTGATGTTGAATGCCTTCATTCTACGGATTGTTGCTTCGATTCCGGTATAATTTAAGGCACCCATATTTCGTCGCTTGTGTCAGTTTGGCTTAGAAAATCATCGAGTGTGTTTCTCAAGGAATGCCAACACAACAGGCTAAATATTTGGTTTTGCGCACCTCAGTCAACATTTTTGGTACTCAGCATGAGCCCAACTTACGATAATCTAAACGGTCTGCTGCAGTGTAATAAAGAACACTTCTTGAAATTTGAGGAAACTCGTTGGGTAAAGACGAAATCATAAAACATCTGTTCTCTTGAACTGTTTCATCAACTTTGAGCATTAATTCTTCAGTAATGACAGATGGTCGCCCACTTCATTCCTCGTTATGAATATTCATGCAGCCATCTTTAAAAACTTTGACCCATTTTCTTACCATACTGTTGCTTATAGTGTTTTCTATATACGTTTCACTGATCTGCTGATAAATTCAGCCGTTTTCACATCTTTTGCATTAAGGAAATAGCATGTATTTCACAGTTGTTGAGATGTTCATACTCACTGGCATGGAAGTTCATGGTGGGAGAAATTTTAAATATAGACACAAACACAGTCAAATGCTTCTGCAATGCGGCTAGCTAACTCCTTTTTATGGAAATGTTTTTATATATATATATATATATATATATATATATATATATATAGACGTTAAACACCAAAAAAAAAAAAAATATTTATATAAAACATTTGGTGAATACCAAAAAACTTATAATATTTACAATATATTTAATATTATAATGTATTAAAAGGTTAAAATTAATTTAGTGAATGCTACAAAGCTTCTTATGAGTTTTAAATACTATGTTTAGTGATAGCATTAATTAGGTGAAAGCCAGTTAGTACCTTGTAAGGTTTAATCTAGATAATATTCCCCAAACAGTGGCACTAAGATTAGTGTTTCTGGTAGCTGTAAAGACAGTTATCCTGTTTTCCGCAATTGTTTAGTCAGGTAGCATCTGTCACCCCTCAAGGGTTGTGTACAATATTAACCAGTTTTTGTTTTTTCAAAGAATAACGTAACATTATTTAGTGACCTGCGTAGGTTGTTTATTTGTTGTTACTCCATAAGTTTTGTTTTAATTTTGTTTCTCGTGTAAGTTTGTGTGAAATGTGTGCCATGTTGTGATCACAATTAAAGAAATTTTGGAGGCAAATATTGAAAAATTCAGTAGCCTGTGTGTGTGTGTGTGTGTGTGTGTGTGCGCATGCGTGCGTGCGTGTGTGTGTGTATGCCGTGCACGTATGTGTGCAGGTGTAAATCAAGTATTACCAAAAATACACACACACACACACAATGTTTTTATTTGTGTTATCTGAATCCGAATTAAAGGTTTTTGTGTTTAAATCTTAAAACTGTTTAATTTGCATTTTTCATTATTTACACTTGCCTAATAATGTGTTGTATTTATAATAGAATTGGTTATACAACACAATATTTTGGCCTACTGTTCTTGTAATTTTTTTTTGTTCATTGTTTACAATATAAAAGAATACAAGTCTTTAATATTTTAAACAATATACCATATTTGTTTCCATAACTGTTGCATTTAATAATTAATTCAAATAAAAATACAACTAGTTTTAGAAGTAAAAGCTAATTATAAATGTACGAGGGCTATTCAGAAAGTAGATTACGTTTTTGGATAAAAAAAAAACTAAGTACAGGAAAAAAATTTTATTATATACATTTGAAAGAGGAACTAAAATACTATTTTTCGACATAATCGCCAAACAAATTTAGACATTTGTCATATCGGTGAACTAGCTTTGAAATTCCCGTGTCGTAGAATTCCGCCGCCTGTGACGCCAGCCAGTCAGTCACGCCCGCGGAGATCTGCGTCGTCATCGGCGCTGTGTTGCAAGCCAAGTCTTCATCTTCGGGAATAAGTGGAAATCACTAGGTGCCAGGTCCGGACTGTAGGGAGGATGAGGAAAATCTCCCACTTGAAGGCCGTCAAGACGTCTTTTGTTCGATTTGCCGTGTGAGGGCGGGCATTGTCGTGCAAAAACAACACTTTTGCACTCAGTTTTCCTCTCCGCTTGTTCTGGATAGCTCGTCTTAAGTTTCGTAATGTTTGGCAATACCTTTCTGAGTTTATGGTTGCTCCACGTTCTAGGAAGTCAACCAGAAGAACACCTTTCCTGTCCCAAAAACGGTCGCCATGATCTTCCTTGCTGACAGGGTTTGCAAACATTTCCTCGGTTTTTGGGGAATTTGTGTGCCCCACTCCATAGACTGTAGTTTTGTCTCACAGGTAACGTGCTTAACCCAAGTCTCATCTCCCGTTACAATGCGATCAAGAAATGATTCACCATCTTTGTCGTAAGATCTCCGCTGGCGTGACTGACTGGCTGGCGCCACAGGCGGCGGAATTCTACGACACGGGAATTTCAAAGCTAGTTCACCGATATGACAAATGTCTAAATTTGTTTGGCGATTATGTCGAAAAATAGTATTTTAGTTCCTCTTTCAAATGTATATAATAAAATTTTTTTCCTGTACTTAGTTTTTTTTTTATCCAAAAATGTAATCTACTTTCTGAATAGCCCTCGTATTTTTATTGAGCTTTCTCTCTCTACAGTGGTGAAAACTAATGTTTCCTTCAGTGTCATTGTGGAGAGATTTTACATTAGTTTTAAATTTGCATGGTAATCGTAACATTTTAAATATGATTTGTTTTTAGTTTCAAATAACACAACAATCTGTGTGCGAATGGATATTTTTACAGCATAATTTTAGTTTTAAGAAAGAAGATACCTAAAATTGAATAATAAATGGCCAATGGCAGCAAGTAATGAGAAGTGTTTTTCGTTCTAACGCTCCAATAGCAGTTGTTAAACTGCCTAACTGCATTTAGCGTACGGGGCTATTTTTAGAATGCTTTACAGTACGCACTGTAATCAGTTATTTAGTTGCTTTCATTCAGTTTTAACGTTTGCGGAAAATGAAAGTAGCAACATTTCATTTTGCTGTAGGCTGTGCGATTGTTGGTACTACTCTGTTTTGGATAGAGGACTTCGAAGTCCCTTTAGCATGCTCATTCCTGTACTGTAGAAGTTTTTCTTCAGGATTTTTAAAAATTATCGAAAGGGAGCATTTCTATAAATTGTTTATATCTGAAATAGCAGTGTCTTAACTGCGCATGCTTTTTATGTAGTAATAACAATTAACTAACTTAATAAAATCTATTCGGGGCTGGAAAAGTTTATAAAATTCCTTTTGTATATTCATTCTGGATTATTGGTTGTTATAATTAAATTTTATAAATTGTTTTTTTGACAATATTTGTATTTTTATTAAATGACTATTCTGCATGTTTTACTAACATTTTTCAAACTTGTGCCGTATATAATCTTTAAACGCATCGTTGTGTAACATTTAAAGGAACAAATTTATGTTTAAATCTCCATATAAAAGACTTCCATTGCATACAGTTCATACAGTTACAATCATTTTTTTTGTGAAATACGAATTTTTTTGTAGTAAATGAAGTCGGTTAAAATTTGCTTATGCTATTATTTAATTCAAGTTTATTTTAATAATAATATTAAATTTCATTTAGAAAATGCAAGGAATACTGACCATTTCAAAAGGACATGTAGGCGTGTTTTAACGTCATGTGGAAGTCACTGTACTTCTGAAAATATAATTAGGAAATTTAAAATAATGACTGCAACAAATATTAACATTGTTTTAATGTTCTTAGTTTTGCAAAAATGGCTTAATTTGATAATTAATATTCTAAGCTGTTGTAACTGTACTTACCTTCTATTAGTGCAACTTTAAAATGAATTTATTTGTACCCAGAATATTATTTTACCTAATAAACATTATTATTATTTTGTCTAAGTTATGTAAGCGTAGTTTTAGCGCATGAAGGAGAAGTGTAGGGAGGGTAAGCGGTTTGAAGAGGACAAGCACTAGCAAGAGGGGAATGTGCAGTCCCTCTGCTGTGTGGACGATTACCACTGTAAGCGTTTACAGTAGAACACATTACTTTTACATTTTAACTAAAATAATATAGGCCTAATTTACAATGTCCACATATAGACGACTTTTTATAATTGTTATCATAATCGTTATGATTCCAATCATAAGTTATGTTTTTTTTTAATTTACTGATTTTTAGAAGTTATTGTTTTTAAAAGTTACACCTTCTTTTTGTGTAATTTGAAATATTTTAATTTGGCCTATTAAAATTATTAAATAATTTTTTTTCTATGTACCACGTTTAGTCTTCACTATTTAATAATAATTGAAAATAGGTGTTTAAGTCTAATGTTACAAACCTGAAAAAAACTAATATTAACATTCTTAATTTAAGCATAGGCTATAATTTTTATAAACCTTTACTTAACAAAAACCTTATTTTAGTTTTTATATTAACCAGTTTCATTTTAGTCTAGGCTAAAATAAGTATCTCTAATGTTTATTTAATTATCATCACACACGTCAAATCAACACTTTACTGTTGAAGGTTCTGAATAGACCGACAAGAAAAAGTGGGGGGTACAACAGTAGGCATGATAAATTGCCACTCCTATGTGACACAAAAATGACTCTGTGCATAGATAAACTACACATACATAACATAGACAAACTGTACATATAGTACATTTGAAACTAAGCTAATAGCATGAATATTTTCGGAACTTGTTACCCTAAGTTACTAATGGAATAATTGCATGTCTTTTATTTTAACAGTTTTTAACCCTTTAATTAACATGAAATTTGTAGTTTCTAAGTAATAATAAAATGTTTACAATAAGTTTTATAGTATTCCAAAATGTTCTCTAGTTGGAAAACTTCATGAGTTTAAATTGAATTGGTTTAGTCAGATTTGGTGTAGGCCTGTTTGTTTATCTTTAAATAGCATTTTAAACATTTTGAAAGTTAATCGCTGCAATAAGTTCTGTTTAATTTATTTCAGGGAAAAAATTTCCCTACAATGAGTTCTTTCATGAACAGATAATGCGAAAAAAGAGAGATCATTCGTACAGAGTTTTTAAGAAGGTTAATCGTATGGCGAAGGAGTTTCCGTTGGCAATGGAGTACAGTTGGGGGGAGCAACCGGTCATGGTATGGTGTGCCAACGACTACCTTGGCATGTCTTGTCATCCAAAAGTCAAGGATGCTGTTAAGTGAGTACACTTATTGATTGTCGTAATTTTACTAAATTTTAAGTAATTTAATATATAACGGACTCATCTATGTAATTAAAATCTAAAAGATTCAAACAGATTTAATCGGGTACTTATAGTAAAAGAATTTCCACTTGTATGTATAATGAAATCAGGTTTAGTTGCTTTATCAAACGACACTTTCTTGTATCTAACTTCTGTAAAATGCAAAGTTTCAAGTTTGAGTTCAGTAATTACTATTGGGTTTTCCTGTGCGTTTTTTCCGCCTTTTTCATTAGTCTACATTTGTGTTGTATAGGGTCCAGTATACAAGAGAAAAGAATATACTTTTATTCTACATGAGCTCACACACTGTGAGTACATGTTTGGCAATCACGAGTTGCCCTGGATCTAACCTGTCTTCATCTACCTGAACTTGTGTTAGATACCTTTATCCCAAGCTTAAGTGGATTAATGGATGCCAAAGGTTGTATAAGTAAGGGAGAGCTTAGCTTTGTATATCAAATTATGTGAACTCTGGATGCAAAGTGATTTCCAGTTTTAATCTAGCCTTACCTATGAATGAGAGGCTGTGTGTGTGTGTGTGTGTGTGTGTGTGTGTGTGTGTGTGTGTGTGTGTGTGTGTGTGTGTGTGTGTGTGTGTGTGTGTGTGTGTGTGTGTGTGTGTGTGTGTGTGTGTGTGTGTGTGTGTGTGTGTGTGTGTGTGTGTGTGTGTGTGTGTGTGTGTGTGTGTGTGTGTGTGTGTGTGTGTGTGTGTGTGTGTGTGTGTGTGTGTGTGTGTGTGTGTGTGTGTTGTGTGCGTGCGTGCATGTGTGTGTGTGTGTGTGTGTGTGTTTTATTTCCTTAGCGACTTGTAGGATCTTCATTGATGGAAATAAGTCATCAAAACCAACAAAGCTCAAAAAACCCTAGAGAACTGGCAAAAGTGGTGTAGGAGAGAGAAAGTAACATGGAGGTTGAGGAAACTGTATATAACCCCATGAAACCACCAAGCAATGAATTGTGGGTGTAAGCCACATTACCTCAGGGATGATATAGCAGACTGTGGGGCACAGAAGTGAGTGATGTTGAAAATCCAAAATCAGTAAGGCCATCTAGGTAGATTGATATGCCATTATGTTGTTGTTGTTTTCCAATGGCTTCCGCTGGCTCACGCCATCTTTGTTCTTGCTTCCCAGTAGAGGCCAGAGAGGTCTCTTCTTCTCTGCTTCTCTTCATCTAATTTTCTGCAGACCAGGAGATTGGTCCTTGTTGATGATGGTGTGTGGGCATTCACGCAATGTGCAGTTGTCATAGTTTAATATCTTAATTTTCTTCAGGTGTTCATTCAGACAGTCGTGTCCAGTTGTTAGCCAAAAGACCGCAACAGATGTCCTCCTCTGGAGGTCCTTGACCTTCCCATACAAGTCGAATACATTCTCATAAGGCTTGTTCTTTACGTCTTCCTTAACTTTGTTTGTAAATTCAAGATAAAATATTCGCTTCAGTGCACTAATCCTAGCCTCCAGTGTGAGCATTCTTTTCGGTTTCTGCACTATAAGGGTTCCTTGTTTGGCCAGCTTGTCTGCCCGCTCAGTCCCTTGTATGCCTACATGTGATGGGATCCACTGCAGTACCAATTCCTTGGTAATGTGTTTAACTATTTTGTATTTCTTCTGGATCGATATGCCATTATTTAAAGGGCGAAATTACAGCTGTTAGGTTCTTCCTACCATTTAATCTTGAGAGGTAGCAAAGGGGCTTCCAATTAAACGAGCTGAAGACCTCCCAGAGGTCATACCTTGGGGGTGAGAAATACAACCCTTAAAGAGCTGAGATGATGACACCTGTAAAGACTGATAGTTGCAAATAAAATTTATAAATCAAAAATATATCGGGTAAACATATAGTAGGTCTACACGGTGTAAATTATTGGTAAATAGGTTGTTAAATATTAAAACTGGTTTATTACTCTTAACGAAATAGTAAAAGCTAATTATTATTCTTAATGACAATAAAATCAGACACAACTATGTGTTACTGATATTAAAAAATAAAATAAGTAAAAACAAAATTATCAATACTGAATTTTAACAAAGACAAAGTTTTTAATATTTAATGAACTAACAATTTAAAAAGACTAATATTATTAATTGTGATCACTAACAATAAAAAAGACAAAATTATTAAGGAAACGTGTAATAGCTTAGAGATTTATTAACTTAGAGAATCGTTTTTTCTTTGACAGTACTGTGTTATAAGGTAGAGATCGACCTGTGTAATAAGATAGAGGTTCCGTACTGTGTATTAACTTAGAGACTACAGTTCCGTAAAGTGTGTTTTG
>CM040182.1:10257885-10432885 GCA_022606455.1 Callitettix versicolor
TCATCATTTGAATATTATAAAAGGTATCTTTGTATTGCTTTTCAAAGCAATTGGTCATTGTGTTTTGCCAAAACTGCTTACCATCATCATTGTTAAATTCTAGGCTACCATTTTGAAACGGAAGTGAGTGAGAAAAAAAATCGTACACTTACGTTGTTCAGGCCTTTTAAAAAATTATTTTTATGCCAGATTTAAAAAAAAAAACGATCAATGCATTTGGCCAAAATTACGTTACAAAGTAACTAAATATCGAACAGTAGATTAGATTGTATTCTAGAGGAAGGGATTTGTTCAACCCCAGGCACTGCTATCAACTGACCTATTGTGCAACTTACCTCTTAAAATACCTAGTTCAGCAGATTGGTGCCCCTAGTAAGTTCCAACAACCCACTGACTAGCTCACACTGCTGAAGATCCCTAGGGTCTCGAAAACCAAAAACCCCTAGTCTCCTACTAGCAAGAGCCTCACGATCATAAATTATGTGACCTGCAGTTTCCTCCTTCCTGCACAATCTACACACGGTTTCTCCGTGGTACACACCTATCCTGTTCATGTGCACCCTCAGACCACAGTGCTCTGTTATGATCCTCGTGATCCTCCTGAGTTGTGCTCTGCCCAGGACATCTGCTGCCCCTTTGATTCCTCCAGAAGGAACTTTAAGATCGAACGGTAGAGTTCAAACAGAGACCTCGCTTGTCTCAGTCAGTTAATAAGAAAAACATTTTTTTGGTGACTCCGTCGATAATCAGGAGTCTGCGGTATTGTTTTTTTAATAAAATCGTTTACATTTTGTGACTTTAACAAGTCTTAGTCTTCATTATAAATGAATTGGAGTGAATTTTGTTCATCTGATATACCACAATTAGCACTATAACACAGGCCTACTTTGTCTGTACAAAAAAAGTGTTATAAACAGCGATGACTGTATATATTTTTTTGCAAATCAATATGCAACAAAATACAAGAAAAATTACAATTTTTTTTCTTCGGACACCAAAATTCTGAAAATGTTTTAGTACAAAGCAGAAACACGTTAATGCTTTTTATGCTTCATATAAAGCATAATTTAACAGCATAATAAACATGATTTTGCTTTTTATAGGGAAAGCTATGGGAAATGTTGGAGGGTACATAGCAAGCACAAGCAAGCTAGTTGACATGGTGCGTAGTTATGCTGCTGGGTTTATTTTTACGACTTCGTTACCTCCAACTGTTGTAGCAGGTGCCAGGGCATCTGTTGAAATTTTACGCAATGAAGAAGGACGATTATTACGTAAGAAACAACAAGAGAACGTTGCATATCTGAAAAGCAAACTGCGTGCACATGGATTTCCTGTTGAAAACACATTGTCGCACATCATTCCAATTCGGGTAAGGTTTTTTAACACATTCAATCAATTGACTTTTAGACATTGTGAATGTATGTTCATTTTATTTGTTGCTAGCATGTTACTTTATTCACTTTTTCAATCCTTGAATAGAGGAAAGCACAACAATCAGCCAAAAATTTTAAATATGTTTACAGTGCCTTAAAATAAATATGATAAATATTAAAAATAATTTATTCTCTATTCATGCCTCTGTACTACATACAGTCAGTGTTGTAGGTAAACTCTAGATTATACACTACAATTAGTTGGTATACTATTTATAAAGTTTCATCTGAGACAAGTTTTATAATTTTGTACAGTACATATCTCTGCCTTTCATGGCTTCAAACACTTTATATTTGTTGACATGTTTCACAATACTTCCATTTTCAAAACTTTTTACTTTGCTACCCCTAAATCTGGATTTATTTTTTTTTAATTTAGGGGAGCAATTCAGTGAAAAGTTTGGAAAGTGGAAGTTTTCTGAAATGTGTCAACAAATATGAAGTGTTCAAAGAGGGGAAAGTCAGTCATATGTACTCTAAAAACTTACAACATTCCTAGCAAAAAAAGTTACATTAAGAAATTTAGTTTTATTATTATTATTATTATTATTATATATATATATATATATATATATACCAATCTTTATGAGTTGGAATTTTGCATTTGGTTTAGAGTCCGAAGAGTTTCGATGTCTTCTTACAGATCTGTAAAACCTACAATCCTTAACAGAAACTATAAGTGGATGTTTTTTGGTTCCAAACTACTTTTATAATAAAGGTCAATATTGTGTACATATTTCTTTCAATTGATTATGTTATTTTTAAGCAAGGAAGCAGTATACATGAATTATTATTTTCATCAATGGATTCTAAATAAACGGTGATAAAAGGCCGCCTCGGTGGCCTAGTTGATAGTGTACTAGGCTTTCACCCCGAGGACTTGGGTTCGATTCCCAGCCAGGGCTTGGCATTTTCATACGCTATAAATCATCCCATCATCTGCATTAGCCCAAGTGTGCACAATAGTTGGACATTAAACACCAAAAAAAAAAAAAAAGTAAAGAGTTTTACTTGGTGGCCTAGTTGATGGCATAGTGGGCTTTCACTCTAATGACCCGGTTCGATTCCCGGCCAGGGCTTGGCATTTTCATACGCTATAAATCATCCCATCGTCTGCATTAGCCCAAGTGTGCACAGTAGTCGGACGTTAAACACCAAAAAAAAAAATAAATAAATGGTGTTAAGAAAAAAATGTATATTTTAAACTTTAGCTGCTTTATCATTCGTGTAAATAGCAGCTTGTATATTATTTACCATGTTATTTTCAATTTTACATTCAGAGATTTGGCAACATCTCGTTTGTTATCAAAGGATGATGATTCAGAATAGAAATATTTCTAAAGCTTCGTCTACTTTTAAAAATTCTTAGAACTTTATATTGAAACACATAAAAACCACATAAATGAAATAAAGAAAACATTCACAGCACAAAATAACATAGTAAGGTCTACATGGATTGGTTATTACCACATGGGCCTGCTTCGGGGAGAGGAATTTGACAGTAACACTCAGTATTTTGTGAATGTTCAGTATATGTTGGTTGACTATTTTAACAATAGTTCTTTAAACTTGGAAATATTTTCAACTTAGAACATTATCCCGTGGTAAGAACACAAGTAAGCACTCATTTGAAATCTTTTATCTGACTAACTGTATGAGGGTGGTCTGATAAGTTTCCGACCTCAACATGAAGATAGCAGCACTCATCGTTGGCAGCACTCGAATTTCGTTGTTCATCTGTTGACAGTTACTCACCAAAGTTTCAGCCATTTTGGACACGTGGTTGTTATGTAACAGTCGTTAGAGTGAGTTGATGTATTTTTATGAAAATGGACAAAATCGAGTATCAAGCTGTCATTAAATATTTCTTTTTGAAAGGCAATATGCCTACGCAAATCAAAGATGAGTTGGATTCTTTGTATGGGGACTCTGCACCATCATTTAGCACTTGTCGGTGGCAGCACTCGAATTTCGTTATTCATCTGTTGACAGTTACTCACCAAAGTTTCAGCCATTTTGGACACGTAATTGTTATGTAACAGTCGTTTGAGTGAGTTGATGTATTTTTATGAAAATGGACAAAATCGAGTATCAAGCTGTCATTAAATATTTCTTTTTGAAAGGCAATATGCCTACGCAAATCAAAGATGAGTTGGATTCTTTGTATGGGGACTCTGCACCATCATTTAGCACTTGTCGGTGGCAGCACTCGAATTTCGTTATTCATCTGTTGACAGTTACTCACCAAAGTTTCAGCCATTTTGGACACGTAGTTGTTATGTAACAGTCGTTTGAGTGAGTTGATGTATTTTTATGAAAATGGACAAAATCGAGTATCAAGCTGTCATTAAATATTTCTTTTTGAAAGGCAATATGCCTACGCAAATCAAAGATGAGTTGGATTCTTTGTATGGGGACTCTGCACCATCATTTAGCACTTGTCGGTGGCAGCACTCGAATTTCGTTATTCATCTGTTGACAGTTACTCACCATAGTTTCAGCCATTTTGGATGTGCAGTTGTTATGCAACAGTAGTTCAAGTGAGTTGATGTGGGTATTTTTATGAAAATGGACAAAATCGAGTATCGAGCTGTCATTAAATATTTGTTTTTGAAAGGCAATACGCCAATGCAAATCGAAGATCAGTTGGATTCTGTGTATGGGGACTCTACACCATCATTTACCACAGTGAAATTTTGGGCAGCTGAATTTAAACGTGGCCGTAAAAGCTTGGGAGACGATGAACGTTCGGGACGTCCAAAAACTGCAACTACCAACGAAAACATCACCAAAGTTCACCAAATAGTGCTAGATGACCGCCGAATTAAAGTGAGAGAGATAGCAGACGTTATGAACATGTCAAAAGCACGTGTTTGTCACATATTAAATCAACATTTAGACATGAGAAAGCTGTCCGCACGTTGGGTGCCGCGTTTGCTCATGTTAGACCAAAAACGTATTCGAATGAACATTTCCAATGCTCTGTTGGTGCAGTTTAGGCGCAATAAATCTCAGTTTTGGCGCCGATTAATTACTGTAGATGAAACTTGGATACACCATTATACGCCCGAAACAAAATACAGTCCAAACAGTGGACTGCAAAGGGGGAACCGGCTCCAAAAAAAGCAAAAACCGGTTTTTCGGCTGGAAAAATGATGGCGACTGTTTTTTGGGATAGTCATGGAGTTATTTTAATCGACTATCTTCAAAAAGGAAAAACCATTACAGGAGCATACTACGCATCAATACTTGACAAGCTGAAGTCAGAACTTGTGGAAAAACAGCCACATTTGCAGAAAAAGAAAATCCTGTTTCGCCAAGACAACGCACCGTCTCACACCTCAGCGGTTGCCATGGCGAAAATCCATGAATTACAGTTTGAACTGCTTGACCATCCACCTTACTCACCAGATCTAGCCCCAAGCGACTTCTTTTTGTTCCCTTATCTAAAAATTGCGCTCGGAGGACAGAGATTTTCATCAAATGAAGAGGCAATCACCTTCGTGAACAATTATTTTGCAGGGGAAAATGCCGAGTACTATTTGGACGGGTTACAGAGATGGGAGAATCGCTGGGAGAAGTGTGTAGAGGTACAAGGAGACTATGTTGAAAAATAAAAAAAACAATTCTGAAAAAATGTCTTGTATCTTTGTTAGGTTGGAAACTTGAAAAGTGTCTGAAAGACCACCCTCGTAATTTCTTAACCTTGAACATAAGGGTATATAATTTCATGAAATCATGGCAACAGCATAGGCACCCATCCTACCCCTTATTACTGTTAAGTTGTGATGTTCATCAGTATAGTTTTGTCTTTTGAGCTCTAAGCTCAGGTATGTGAAATCTTGTTGATGTTTAAGGTTAAACTGCTTTTAATGTCTTTTTTTGTTGTTTATCATATAAATGTTTCAACTTATAGTGATATTTTTGTAATTTTATTGTAAATAAAGTTAGTAAATATTCAAATTATTTAAAAATAATAGTTGTAAATATTGATTTCATTCACTACATGGTATAAACATCAGTAAAGGATACTGTTATATGGCTATTGGTAAATTTCCAAACCGTTTTAATTTATTTATGTTTTTAAATAGCCTATTATTTCATTTCTAAAAACCTATTGTAGGTTTAAAATCAAATAAAAGAATTAATATGAACAAAATTAGAAATTATTAGTGAGTGATGTGTTTCAATTTCGGTGTGCATGCTTTCACAAGTTAACTATAAAATCCACAAACATGTGAGATAAGAGTAGAAGATAAAACACATGTTATTAAAGCTTATAACAATGTTTAAAGTGTAAATTTTTAAAGTGAAATTTTTAAGTATAAATTGACAAAAAGAAGAGAAAATAATACCAAAATAAGTGGATGCGTAGAACTTATATGTGGTAAAAAAATTGTATGCCCAAGTGTGTTGACATTGTATGACTTCTTTCATAGATTGGCAATCCTGCTCACTGTACACGACTATCCGATACCTTACTGAAAGAGAAAGGCCATTATGTACAAGCCATAAACTATCCCACTGTAAGGTCAGGCGAAGAAAAACTGCGTCTTGCTCCAACACCGCATCATACCAGAGCAATGATCGACACATTTGTACAGGATCTGTTAGATGTTTGGATTGACCTTGGATTGCCATTAGCATGCACTGCCAATGAGGTAAACTTAAGTACATTAAGAACATTTTAAAAATTATTACACTTCATTTAGAGTATCCTAAACCAAATTCCTTTTGCATGGCATTTTAATATTATGTCTCCAGCCTGGAAGAATTTCATTTATTGAATTCCTTTGTATATCACAATTAAAGTTATCAAAAGGAATAATGGCAAGCTTCAAATTATAAAAAACTAAAAAGAGATATTTCTTAATTTTTTTTATGTGTTCTTTTTGTTTTTATTTTTAAGTCTTTTAACATAGACGTAGGCATGTTTTAATTTTAAGTTAGGCATTTGAGGATAAGAGTTGATCCACACTACTGAAATATCATATATTGTTTTTATATACACTAGTAATGGCAAGTGTCCGAATAAACAGTAATAATGATATGCTATTAATCATAAAAATATTGCTGTGTACACAGGGGTAACCATAAAAAATGTTTTTTATATGTTTTATATATGTTGTTGTTTCCTATGGCTAGCCCGGACTCCAGTCCATCAGCATTCTTGCCTCCCAATACAGTCGAGTGAAGCTCTCCTGTCGTCTTGAATCAGCATTCAATCCAGGGCATGTCAGCAGGTGTTCCTTGTTCATATTTGAGTTCGTCTCTTGGCACAGAGGGCACATTTCAGAGGAGTACACTCCAATGTGCTTCAAGTGGCCAAGGCAGTCATGACCCATGTCAAGACGGAACTGTGCCACTGACTGTCTCCTTGGTTTTTCCTTCAGTCCATCCCATTCCTTGTCTATATTTTCCCAGCGTTTGCCTTTTGCTATGCTCTTCATTTTTTCCATCTGCTGTTTCTTCATTGTACTTTTGAGCATGGCTTGTGCCTTATTTGGATTGGGCAAATGTTTGGGTTGGGGTCAGAGTGAATCTTTCTTTGTCAGCTCATTTGCAGCCTCATTTCCTGGCACTCCTACATGAGAAGGGATTCATTGGAACACTACATTTATTACATTTTTCTAGTCTGTAATTCCATTCTTGGAAATATTTTTCAAATTCACATATTTTCAATGGTTGAAAGTTCTGCCCTCATTTTCTTTTCCACCTCTTCTATGTCGTTAAACTGCTATCTTTTCATATCTATTAATTTGTGAAAAAAAAGTCACACAGAGTGTGGTCAGATGAATAAGGGGCATTAGGCAAAAAAAATCTTTGTTTTTTTGCTAAAAACTGACACATTAATAATATGGCTGCATGAACAGGAGCATTGTCATGGTAGAAAGACCTGTCTACCGTAAATTGGGCTATTTTTTTGCACACGTTACACAGTCTTTTTAGATCCTGTAAATAAAATGATAAATTAACAGTCAGGCACAGTAGAATGAACTTTAAATACACTATCCCTTCAAATCAAAAAACAAATGCCCATCATTTATTGTTTTGTTTCACTTAATAAGCTTTTTTGGGGCGAGGTCATAATGATGTCGTCCACTAGTTTGATTGTTTCTTGGTTTTAGGGCTGTATGAATAGCACCATGTCTCGTGACCGGTAATGACCTTGGGAAAATGTCTGGTCACTATTCTGTCAGCATTTTAACTTGACGATCTTTTTGCTAGTCGTACAGATTACAAGGCACAAATAGACATTTCTCATTCCTAAATCTTCTGTTAAAATTTGATGAACTCCAAAAAAGTCCAAATAATTTTCCTGTTTCTTCAATGGTTCGTCTTCGGTCTTTGTGCACAAGCGCACAATTTTTTTCAATGCTTTCGTCCATTCGGGAAGTTGACAAACGTGCAGAACAAAGTTGGAAAAAAAGAAACAACATTTCTCTTTTCTTGGAATGCGAAAACCACTTGTGTATTTGATTTTTTCCTATCGCTTCTGACCTTGTAAGCCATCATAGCATTGTAAGTTTCTGTAGCATTTTTTCCGAGCAGAAAACAAAATGTCACAACCATATGTTGTTCAATTAAATCACCCATAACAAAAAAACGAGGAGCAAAAACCTACTTTTACAAAATAATTCAGTTTAACTGGAGGAAACTTTTTCAAATGAAACTACAGAGTACACTGAGTTTGGAGAGAGTTTCTCGATGCGTGTCTAGCAGGGAAAATGTGTGCTATGGAATCTCCGCCCAGTACAGTGCTATTCTGGTTATTTTTGGATAATCCTTAATACACTGTTCATGGACAAGTGAATTTCTACATTTTTAAAATTCCGTTAAGTTGATTAATCTAATACCAGATTAATTTTTCACATCCGGATACCATTTGATCCAGTTGCGGATACCATTTGATATTGAGTTGCAGTTTTACTCCATATGGAAGTACCAGTATTATTTTTTTAAGTTACAGTAGAAATAATTTGTGTAATATATTATCAGTGTACAACATTAGATTTGGAATTAATCTTTTTTTTAATCTGTTGCAGAAGTGTTCATTTTGCAAGAAGCCCTTGAAACTGCCACAGTTGGATCAGTATTCTTCTTTCATCTTCGAAAACTGTCTTTTACCTAATTGCCCACAACTAGTTGCTGCAAATTAAACAGATCTATAGTGAATAGTAAAATACAGTCGCTTATAAAATGAAACTAAAAATAAATATGAGTGTTAATTATTACTTCTTATTCATTAAAACAGAATTTTTTTCTGCAGTACTTCTAGTATGGCCAGGGAGGTTCAAAACAAAACTACTAAAATAGGTTATGTAAGATGTATTAATTTTATATTTATTTTAATTTGTTTAAAATTAACCAACCACGTTCTTCATCAAATGTAACATTAAACAATAAAAATAAACAGGGCTGTATACAGTCCTAAGTATACGTAAGCCCATAAAGTGATGATGCCTTTAAAAAGATAGCGTGTATAGACTGCAAAATTTAAAATGTATAGAAAACTCACAGAAAATACACCGCCAGTATAAACTTATAAAATTGACATTGCTTCATAAGGAATGCTATTCAGTTATTATACCTGTTTGCATGTACAGTTAAAAAGCATAAATAGGAAAATATACTAATCTCTCTAAAATATTGTTTATTAAAAAAAGTTGTTTTAATGTGAATGTTATTGTTATGCTTTAAATACTGTTATTTAATTTCTTCATACAAGGTGTGGCTAAAAATAACCAGATTGATGTCACATTCTTTGTTTTTATTTTCGCACAACTTTAACATTTTGCCCTTCAATATACTCTCTCATATCTACACCGTTCTATGTAAATTTTTCATTGGTCAAAGCAATGTTTCAAATCAAATCATTCTGAAAGCATATTTTCTGAAAAAAAAGTTTCCATCTCTTTTTTTTCACAACTTCAACTGTCTCAAATTTTGTTTTTTTTTACATTGATTTCACTTTCAAGAACAAAAAGAAGTCGCACAGAGCAAGGTCTGCCAACATGTGGAACCCATACTTAGCATAAATCGTTTTGACAACCAATGCAGTATAGGTCAGTGCGTTGTCTTGATAAAAAAAAATCCACGACTTGTTTATTCCACAACTCAGGTTGCTTTCTTTTTTAGAGCCTTTTTTTTATTGATTTTATTCAAGATTTTATGTTCAGGTGTAAGATTGTTTTTTTATTGTTTATTAGCAAAATTTCCTTTACATACAATAATAATAATACGGAAAGGACCTGTAGGGGGCATAATGCTCGTACATTGATGTCCTTAGATTGATATTTATATTTAATGTTAAATGTTACATCTCACAGATCATAGTAACATAAAATAAATGATTTTTCTTTTCAATTTAACAATTTTAAATTATGTATAAAGTAATAAACAATAAGCAATAAAAGAAAAGAAAAACGTGTGCTCTATGATAGCTTATTATTTTTAGTTATCAGTAACAATGTCTCTAATTTTCTCTTTAGCTTTTTAAGCACTTTTTTATTTACACTTAGGTTTTTCAACTTGTTGGGTAATTCATTAAAATACTTATTGGCCTAATACACATAGTTTCTCTGGGGATGTATAATAGCTTAGAGATTTATTAACTTAGAGAATCGTTTTTCCTTCGACAGTACGTGTTATAAGTTAAGAGATCGATCTGTGTAATAAGATAGAGGTTCCGTACTGTGTATTAACTTAGAGACTACAGTTCTGTCAAGTGTGTTGCATCATGTGTATATGTTGCCGACATCGCTGCTTGCAGGCGCTTCAGTATCTTTTATTTAACAAGTAGAACTCATAAAAAAAAGTTTTTTTATTATTATATATAGTTTCAATATGAAATATCTAAATAATAAAACACGCCATCACACTACATACCCAGCCTAATCATCACTTCAGAAATTATGTTTTAAAATTTTATTACTTTATTTTGCCATTCTGAAGGATAGTATAAGACATTTTTTTTGGTAAAAAGGACTTAACAAGCTTAAAATAATAATCATTTGTATGGATTAAACATTAATAAAACCAAGTTCATGGTAATTAGTAAAGAAACAGTTGGACTTAATGGACAACAACATATCTAAAAGTTTATTTATGACAATTATCTGTATAGAAAAATAGAAATATTGGTGTTTTATCGAAAAAAACAACGTAAGTTTACATGAATTCATTAATTAATAATGTTTCATTAATTTAGGGTTGTTTTCTTAATTCAATTTGAATATGGTTTGAAGAAAGCAGCCTTCAAACAATATTTTTATATTATTATTATTATTACTACTACATATGTAAATTAGTATACATTTACAGCATTGCACATAAGCCTTTCAGAACAAAACCTATCCAAATCAACTTTATATCTTTCTTTAACTAAGCGAGTTCTACTTGTTAGATAAAAGATATTGAAGCGCCTGCAGGCAGCGGCGTCGGCAACATATACACACGGTGCAACACACTTTACGGAACTGTAGTCTCTAAGTTAATACACAGTACGTAACCTCTATCTTATTACACAGGTCGATCTCTAACTTATAACATGATACTGTCGAAGGAAAAACGATTCTCTAAGTTAATAAATCTCTAAGCTATTACACCTTCCTGCTCAATAGTTAATACGTGTCTAGGCAATGCAATACTCTTAAACTGAGTATTATTTGGATTTTGTAAAAATTCACGTATTCATTATATTGGCAAACAATAGAATTCACTTATAACACTTGTCTAATATCTAATGCTTTATCTGGATCTTGTTCATTTACTCCTATAATTTTAGCAATACATTTTTGTAGCCGATCCAATTGGTCAAGTGATGCATAGTAAAGACCACCCTAGCCCAAAACAGCATACACAGTTACAAATGGAATATATCATGATGTAGCTGCAATAACTACTTTCTACATAGAATCTGTTTCAATCTGTAGAAAACACAAACTTATGTAATAATTTTAAAATGTCATTTCTTACCATCTAAAAACGCTGGATTTTTGGGCACCATTTTTGACAAACTTTGTGTATGTTAAAATATTGATGCAAAGTGTGGTGGTGGTGTCAGATCTTTGTAATTTACAGCAGTGACCACACAACTGATTAAGAAAATATTACCAGATTTTGTTCTTTGAATTACTATTACAAATTGTACTGAAACTAGCGGTAAAAATACATAAATGATTCAACAAATAAACAGTAATAATAATATGATTATTCACTCATTAAATAACAATTTTAAAAATAAATATAATTATATAATGCGGAACTATAGAATAATAAACGAATATTAAAACTTAGGACTGGCATAAGAGAAGTAAGTTAAACAATTATTCATTTATAAATTATTTTTAATATAGTCAATATTTTTCAAGTGACTACTTCTTTTAGCGGGGTATGGATGTATGTTTTGCACGGGGAAAATCAGTTTGCCGTCACTGAACGCTCTAATTGAAGTGATGAAGTGACTACTTATCACAGGCTATTGTTGTGTGTTTTGCACGGGGGAAAATTCAGTTTGCCGTCAAAGATTGCTCTACAATCACGAAACACTCTAATTTTTGTTTAGTGATTAAAAATGTATTTTTGAACAATGACTTTAAGGGTGGAAGATATTTCAAAGATAATGGGTTATGGAATACTCCCAGCAAAATGGTAGGACCTCTGGTGATAATTTTTTGAAAAATTTGCCCTAAAAAAATCTTAATACACTTACAATAAAATTTTTGTATTTAAAAAAATATGTTTTTTTTTTGTTCAGAACATGATTTTTAAGTAATAGTAACAACATACCTTATGTTAATTGTTTTTATGATAACAAATAATCAAATGTTCTCATTGCATTTTATAATAATTTTCTAAAAATAATTCATAATTTATAATAAATAACATTTATCTGATTAAGATTAAAGTTACCCCGCAGGGGGGTGCAGACTAGCTGCACCTATTGAGAGAATTTAGACATCCCTCACGGTACCCGAGTCTAGCACACACTACAATAACAACACTACACTTACGACTTTAACACTTTACTCCCACACCACATTTAGGGAGGCGATAATAGCCTCAATGTACTTTTCGCATTAAAGTAAAAAAAATTAAAGTTATTAATTATATGTAGTACTAGCATTACCCGTCGCGGCTTCGCCCACGAAACTTAAACTATTTCAGTAATGTAATAATTTATAAACATAAAAAATATATTCATAAAAGCGTGATCATCTAAACTCATGATTATTTTACAGTGAATATGAAAAAATATAACCTGAATATGTTGTTTTATTGTCTTCAAATGTGTTTCATTCGAATTTAAGAAAATCTGATAAAATATATTTTTCTCCAATACAAACATTTATACCTCTTTTTATATTTTTGGGGATAAATTCGGGGGGGGAAATGCTGAATTACGTGTATCATAATTTCTGTTTTAGAATATTTTGTTTACTTTTAAGAAAAGCCAATAAAAAATATTTTTGTCCAATGAAAACACTTTTTCTCCAATTAAACCTCTTTTTTACATTTTTATTCTTTTAGGGAATGAATTAAAAAAATGTTGAAATATATATTTCACGGCATATTTCTAGAATATACGATCAAAAAAAAAATTTTTTTCAATGCAAAATTATATACCCTATTTGTATTACCTCTTTAGGGGTTTAATACTGGAAAATCGTTTTTCAGTGCACCCCTACATGTGGTGGTAACCCTGAAAATTTCAAAACTTTAGCTATTATAGTCTTGGCTATATGTTGATTATTAAAGTTGGACTAGTTTAATGGTGTTAAAAATTAATAATAAAATTTTTGCAAAATCCTCTCTTAGTGAATTTTGACATTGTTGTAAGAAGGTACCCTGAAAATTTCAAGTCTCTAGCTATAATAGTCTCGGCTGTACGTTAATTATTAAAGTTGGACTGGGTAACTAGTTTAATGGCGTTAAAAATCAAATTTTTGCGTAATCTTTTCTTAGTGTACCTCAACATTGTTGTAAGAAGGTACCTTGAAAATTTCAAGTCTCTAGTTGTAATAGTCTCGGCTGTACATTGATTATTAATGTTGGACTGGGATTATTTTGAAATAATTCTTGGAAATGTTGTGGCAGAAACAACTTATTAGCATAATGTTATTTTGCATTATGTATCACTGAAAAAAGATAGTGGGGCTACGAAACTGCCCTTATCAGTACCAAGCAAACCCACTGTTTGGCATTTCCTGCACAACACACAACCAACCCAGGTACCGTGGTGGGATTAAAAAAAAGTACAACAAAGATTTTTTTTTATGTGCAAACACACATACATCAATAAAAATGGCATTTGGATGAAGAGACCTGAGAGCGAACTCTATTTGAGGATCAACCCAGTATCAGAAGAAATCAGAAAATGCTGAACAATGTTTTACACACATTTATAGAATGGAAGACTCAAGGACGGTGAAGAAAATACTCAAGATTATAACAGAAAGTTGTACTCTCTGTTATAACAAAGTCGCCTCGGTGGCCTAGTTGATAGCATACTGGGCTTTCACCCCGAGGACCCGGGTTCAATTCCCGGCCAGGACTTGGCATTTTCATACGCTATAAATCATCCTATCGTCTGCATTAGCTGTTAGACGTTAACACAAAAAAAATCTGTTATAACAAAATGTTATGCATCTGTAATAGTAAAAACAGAGAGACTTCCAACAGATCAACATAGGAAATCTTGAGTATCATGCCAAATTAAGATTAAATTTCAACATGAAATATCACAACAACCTGGAAAGAAGTGGACAGCTGAGAGGAGGAAGGAACATTCGGATAGGATGAAGAGATTCTGGGAGGAAAAGAGGGCAAACACCGGAAGATTAAATCATGTATTTCAAGTTCAATTGCTCTCCTAAAGGAAAACAATCAAATACATAAACACACATACAAGACAAAAAAAAGACCTAACTTTTGATTGTTGTAATAGTAAAGTTGTACTTTTTATAAACCTTGATTTAAGAGTATCATTCAAAAAACATTGTTAATTTATCTGAGTAAATTTTAAGTTTTTTGCCTAATGTTTTTTCTATAAATAATAAAAATTATTAATACTAGAAAATTCTGAAATTATTTTTACTTAATCTTAACAGCATATTCAGGTTTCAGAACAGCTATATTTTCAACAAGGAAGTTAGCATAAAATGTTTCCAGTGCTACAGCAAAAGTTATTTTTGCTTATATTGGGTTCATATTATTAAATGTTCGGACTGTTAAGGTTCTACTGTACGTTATTGTATATAGTTCATGGATCTTTGTTCGTAAGTTTGCAAGTAGATTTACTATATTACCATACCATTTGACCAACAGAATCTTTGTCAGTGGACCCGCACACTATGTGAGTGTTTTCTTTGGCATATGAAATATCAAATTTTTGGGTCACGGAAGGGGGAGGACAATAACTTTAAAGGTGGACGTTGTTTCGGTTTGTATGAACACATCTACTTTATCCTTCAGCAAAAAAGTACCTCTACCACAAAAAATTTTGAAAATTTTGCTTTTAAAAACAGGGTTTTAACACACTTTTATACTAAATTTTTGTATTAGAAAAAAAATAAGAGTGATTTAGATCAATAAAACTGATGTAGCTTTTATTGTATTCTCCGAAGTGGTGTCGGAATGAGAACCATCTCCCATTTGTAGACCTACTGTCCCATTTTTCTATCCATACATACCACCTAGCACAGGTGCTCCAATTTAAGTTTTGATGAAAAATCATTAGATTTATACAACTCTATAACATTTTTTTCTAACTCCTGCCAGTTTCATGTAATCCAAAATGCGTACACTGTCATAGCAAAGCGCAATTATTCATCTGGTTTGTTATTAATGATTTAAAAATTGTAAAACATAATGAGAAAGATTTAAAACTATCATAAATTACTCGTAACGTCATTACTCTTGCTATAACTTAAAAAATCACATTCTGAAATATGTCTGGTTACAGCAGTATTAATCTTTGATAACAATGTAGCAGCCATGTTCATTGTTTTCCTCGTGTTAGTTTTAATTAAGTAAGATTAAAACAAATATATTTAATTAAAATCTTATATTTTTTTATAAAATTATTTTATTATTTTTTTACAACTTGGAGGAGGGTAGTGATCCCACTTAAATGCACCCATATGTTCCACAATGTCTGAATCAATTGATTTGTCTAAATATTGGATATGAATCGTCTTCAATTGGATATGAATAGTAATATCCGTACTGTCATCTGTGTGTTGATGTAAACTGTGTCAAGAATCATTGTCTCCATAAAGAAATTAACTTTTTTTGTTTTTGTTATTTTAAGACGAAAAGCACATTGAGGCTATTATCGCCTCCCTAAATGTAAGTGTGAGTGTAAAGTGTTAAAGTCGTAAGTATAGTGTTGCAAGTGTAAGTGTGTGTTAGACTCGGGTACCGCGAGGGATGTCTAAATACTCTCAACAGGTGCAGCTAGTTTGCACCCCCCTGCAGGGAACTTTTTTATTAAATGGTTTGTTAACAATGTGTAATAAAAAAAAATATATGACAAGAAATAATTATTCTTTTTTTGAGAGAGAGGTTAATATAATTTTTACTTTTTCAAGGAAGTATAAAAAAGTAAGTGATTACGAAAAAAAATGATTTTAAGATTTTTGTATTTTTATATTTTAAATTATCGCAACTCAAAAAAAAAAACTTATTTGTATGTGCATATTGCTGAAGACTAAACTAATTGACAGGTTTTGATGACATTTGGCGTATAGGTTTTATTAGCCTATTAGGTAATAGACTCGTCATTTTGGGATTATTTTTTAATTAGAAAAAAGGTTTTCAAAATCTGTGATCAAAAACATATTACACATTGAATTGTATTTAGTAGCCACTCGTGTAACGAGTGAAGATTTTCGGCACTCCATGTTCATCAGTTTTGGCTGTTAATGTAGCCATCCAAGTGAAACAATATCATTGTCAGGAATTGAGTTATGATTAAAGCTAGAATTAAACCTAGGAGTAGAAGACCTTTTGGATTTAAACCTTGGGGAGGGAGGGGTGAGACACCATTCTTATAGGGGAAAGCTTGAATCACTGACAACTGTTTGAATTTCTCAAAAACTATGAAGCTGTCATTTGATAGCTCCAGAGAGGCAAAGAAATAACCTCACTGTGATAGGAAATTGTATTTCAAGACTGGAAGGCTATGAGCCTGAAAAGTCTATTGAAACAAGTTCCTTTTTAGGTGGACTTAGGGCGACAGTAGGAACCCTGTGTAGAGGTAAATTCAGAAGAACTACGGTACGTTCTTACAAGGTATTGTAGTTTGACAGTGCGTTTGAACAGGATAGAAAACCATGGACAAACTGTGTAGGCGAAGTAGAATAAATGAGGAAACTGCAGGCGACAATCTATGATTGTGAGGTTCTTAGGTTCTTGTATTTGTTTCCAGGACTCCAAGGACCCTTCGATGAGTTAACACATTCAGTGCCTACTTGTGTTCACTTACTGCACTTTGTTGCCCCTCTGTTTCCCATGCAACCAAGGTCATGACAATCATGTGTGCGTCTTGGGCTTGGCAAGACAGTTTGCTGCTTCTATTGGTCCTATAATGCCCAATGACGCGCACATGTGCGTCAAATTTATAAGCAGTTTAAATTTTAAAATAAAATAAATTTTTAAAAGTTTAATTAAAGTTTTAAAATATTTTAGTTACAAAACAGTACATTATTATTTGAATTACTTTTTTTAGTCATTTAAAAAATACATAATTAATATGTAAAAAATTTTTAATGACAAAAAAATTATAAAAACTCAAATTAATTTTGTGATTTATAAAATATTTTTGTTAAAAATTATAGGTTTTGGTGATATACTCTAAAACATGGTTTTAAGCACAATCCTGGTAGATCTTGGCAGAAGTAGAGTGTACCCTTGTGAATGTATTGCTGATAGTATTGTCAACGTTTTCTTTTTGCCACTGTTGTAAGTGGCTTTTTGCCACTAAACCAAACAACAAAATTTAACAAAATAGAAAATACACCACACATTTCTAAACCAAACACTTTCTAGAATAAATTAAAATTTTAATGAAATAATTTCTTTCGAGAGTAGGAAACGCTTACTTGTCAAACAAGCCAGTAAACGCACTCTAATAACAAAAATCTGAAACCAACGGTATTTTCTCAAACAATAGACTGTCCTAAATGAAGCCTTTATCTAAACCTGGCCAGCAAAGCCCAGTTTCTCAGAATTTTATAAAAATAACTGTGCAGTTTGACGCACATATGTTTGTCATGGACTCCTTAGACTGGACACACACATGTGTGTCATGGGCATTCGGCTTAATTGCGCAACAGAACCTTTATCACAGTGTGTAACCTCTAACAACATATCAATCTAATGTCTGCAATATGCATATTGCATTAATCACACCTGCAATGATTTAATTTGTTTCATGATGAGACTTTTAGGAAAAAACTTATTTTATTTAAATCAGAATAACAAATTTTAAATTCTTTATTTCAAAATCAAAATAAAGTGAGTACAAGAGTGACAGTAACTTAACACTTATACTATTAAACAATGAACTAAAAACATAAACTTAATTAATTCTTTTGCTGAAATGAAATCATATGATTTTGGGAATGAAGATCAGTGAATATTTAAAATTTTACATTAAAAATTTTACCATGTTACTAAATTAAGAATATCTCTTTTGACTAGTCTAAGAAAATGCCCTCACTTACTATAAAATATATTCATACATTGCTAATCTATTTTCAATTGTTATTTATTTAGTTACAAGTATATCTCCTTGAATATAAGCTAATTGCTAATGTTTGAGCTTGATTAGTGGAGCAGAAGTATTAGGTATTATAAATACTTTGTGCAATTTAGATATGCAGTTATTTTGTATTGCATTTGTTTATTATAGATATAAAAATATATCCAAAATCATATGATTTTTGAACATGTCAGTTACAATCATAAATTCATTCGAATGTTTTTTTTAATTGTAAAAAAGGTACATGCATTCATAAGTTAAAAAAATTTAAAATATCTTACTCCTAAACTGAAATCAAATTATACAGTAAACAAGTTAGAAAAAACTCAATAAGTAACTTTCATATTTAAATAAAAAGCGTATTTAATATAAAAACTTGTTCGTTCTTGTGTTCAAAGCAAACAATACAGAGATTTACCATACGCTTTCAGAAATTAACATAAATTCAGCAGTAAAATTTCTTGCATACACCATTCAAAGAATATATATAAAACAAAATTTATAACTTACATTTTTGAAAAAATATTCTTAGCAGTAAAATTTTTGTATGCATACCATTAAAGGAAGAACATATACAATACAGAATTTATGTCCTACAATTTTGAAAAATACATTTTTAATTCAGCAGCAAAATTTTTTATGCACACCATTAAAAGAAGGACATATTAAAAACAGAATTTATACCTTTTAACTTTTTTTAAAAATCCTGGTATTCTGCAGTAAAATTTGTTATGCACACCATTAAGAGGACATATACAAAACAGAATTAACATCGTACACTTTTGAAACAAACAGATATTCAGCAGTAAAATTTGTTATGAACACCATTAAGAGGACATATACAAAACAGAATTAACATCATACATTTCTGAAGTATACAGATATTTAGCAATACAATTTGTTATGACACACCATTAAGAGGACATATACAAAACAGAATTAACATCATACATTTTTGAAGTATACAGATATTCAGCAATAAAATTTGTTATGACACACCATTAAGAGGACATATACAAAACAGAATTAACATCGTATGCTTTTGAGACAAACAGATAGTCAGCAGTAAAATTTGTTATGCACACCCTTAAGAGGATATATACAAAAAAGAATTATCTTACACTTTTGAAACAGATAGTCAGCAGTAACACTTGTCATGCACACCCTTAAGAGGACATATACAAAAAAGAATTATCTTACACTTTTGAAACAGATAGTCAGCAGTAACACTTGTTATGCACACCCTTAAGAGGACATATACAAAACAGAATTAACATCGTACACTTTTGAGACAAACAGATAGTCAGCAGTAACACTTGTTATGCACACCCTCAAGAGGACATATACAAAAAAGAATTAACATCGTACACTTTTGAAACAGGTAGTCAGCAGTAACATTTGTTATGCACACCCTTAAGAGGATATATACAAAAAAGAATTATCTTACACTTTTGAAACAGATAGTCAGCAGTAACACTTGTTATGCACACCCTTAAGAGGACATATACAAAAAAGAATTATCTTACACTTTTGAAACAGATAGTCAGCAGTAACACTTGTTATGCACACCCTTAAGAGGACATATACAAAAAAGAATTAACATCGTACACTTTTGAGACAAACAGATAGTCAGCAGTAACACTTTTGAAACAGACAGTCAGCAGTAACATTTGTTATGCACACCCTTAAGAGGACATATACAAAACAGGATTAACATCGTACACTTTTGAGACAAACAGATAGTCAGCAGTAACACTTTTGAAACAGACAGTCAGCAGTAACATTTGTTATGCACACCCTTAAGAGGACATATACAAAACAGGATTAACATCGTACACTTTTGAGACAAACAGATAGTCAGCAGTAACACTTGTTATGCACACCCTTAAGAGGATATATACAAAAAAGAATTATCTTACACTTTTGAAACAGATAGTCAGCAGTAACACTTGTTATGCACACCCTTAAGAGGACATATACAAAACAGAATTAACATCGTACACTTTTGAGACAAACAGATAGTCAGCAGTAACATTTGTTATGCACACCCTTAAGAGGACATATACAAAAGAGAATTAATATCATACACTTTTGAAACAGATAGCAGTAACATTTGTTATGCACACCCTTAAGAGGACATATACAAAACAGGATTAACATCGTACACTTTTGAGACAAACAGATAGTCAGCAGTAACATTTGTTATGCACACCCTTAAGAGGACATATACAAAAAAGAATTAACATCGTACACTTTTGAAACAGGTAGTCAGCAGTAACATTTGTTATGCACACCCTTAAGAGGATATATACAAAAAAGAATTATCTTACACTTTTGAAACAGATAGTCAGCAGTAACACTTGTTATGCACACCCTTAAGAGGACATATACAAAAAAGAATTAACATCGTACACTTTTGAGACAAACAGATAGTCAGCAGTAACACTTTTGAAACAGACAGTCAGCAGTAACATTTGTTATGCACACCCTTAAGAGGACATATACAAAACAGGATTAACATCGTACACTTTTGAGACAAACAGATAGTCAGCAGTAACACTTGTTATGCACACCCTTAAGAGGATATATACAAAAAAGAATTATCTTACACTTTTGAAACAGATAGTCAGCAGTAACACTTGTTATGCACACCCTTAAGAGGACATATACAAAACAGAATTAACATCGTACACTTTTGAGACAAACAGATAGTCAGCAGTAACATTTGTTATGCACACCCTTAAGAGGACATATACAAAAGAGAATTAATATCATACACTTTTGAAACAGATAGCAGTAACATTTGTTATGCACACCCTTAAGAGGACATATACAAAACAGGATTAACATCGTACACTTTTGAGACAAACAGATAGTCAGCAGTAACATTTGTTATGCACACCCTTAAGAGGACATATACAAAAAAGAATTAACATCGTACACTTTTGAAACAGGTAGTCAGCAGTAACATTTGTTATGCACACCCTTAAGAGGATATATACAAAAAAGAATTATCTTACACTTTTGAAACAGATAGTCAGCAGTAACACTTGTTATGCACACCCTTAAGAGGACATATACAAAAAAGAATTATCTTACACTTTTGAAACAGATAGTCAGCAGTAACACTTGTTATGCACACCCTTAATAGGACATATACAAAAAAGAATTCATACCTTACATTTTTGAAAAATCCTGTCATTCAACTGTCAAATTCATTATGCATACCATTAAGTGGACATATACAAAATAGAACTTGTACCTTACAATTTTGAAGGTAAACAAAAATAACAGGAAAAATTCAGTAGTAAAATCTGTTACGTACACCATTTAAGATAAGAATATAAATAAATGAAAAAAAAGAACAAAAACAAGAACTTTATAAATAGTATCTATAATTTATCTATAAATAGTATCTATAATAGTAGTGAATAAAGCAAAAAAGAACAAAAACATAAACTTTATAAATAGTTACCTATACCTTACCATCACAAAAATCTTGTTATTCAGAAGTCACATTTTTGTAAGTATACCAAACTATATAAAAGCCAGATTAAACTTTGTTTCAGAAATGTTATATGCAAACCAAATAAAAAAATGAAAAAGCTAAAACAAAACTTAAACTTTACAGACAAATATGGAATGCCCTAGAATGAATAATTAAGCTTATCATTAGGCCTAAAAATACAAGACGGTATATACCACAAAATAAAAATTCGATTTAGAAGTGATAAGCAATTTCTTATAAAATAAAATTGAAATACAATTTAGTACCGATAAACAATATACAGCACGTACAGAAAAAAAATTACGATGAATAAATTATTATTTTTTAATAAATGTTTTTTTTAGCATTGTGGATAAAACAAAATTTTTAAGAATAATTTTTATAGTTAAAAATTATAAAGTTTTATAAAGTAACAGAGAAAAATACTTTTTTGTAGCTATCTGGGTAATATTTATTGTTCAGTCAGTCAATTGGCACTTAAACTTCTAGACTTCTGGATTTTCTGTAAAAAAATTAAAATAACTGAAATGTTTATATTTGTAATATAAAAAATAATATTATACAGTAGATAAGCAATTAGAGTAGACGCTTGGGTAACGGACACCTGATTATCGGAAATTCAGATTATTGAAAATAAAATTATTTGCAGTGGCTCTTTAGAACTTAAAAAGCACAATGTTCAGCGCATAGAATTTAAACAATACATTTAAGGGAAAGGATTAAATTAAATTTATTTAAATCAAAATTATGTAAATATATAAATGAATCTGTGGAATATAAATTATTTAAAGGAGCTATATTTTAAAAAACTACATACAGTAATCTCTTGCCAACCAGGGTCGCAACTGTAGATTTCATGTACCAGCAATAAATAAATCAGACCATGAAATATCCACTGATCAGGGTCTTGGAACTCCGTGATAATAAGTGTAAACCTCCTTGAACTGCATAATTAAGGGTTATTCCGACAGAATTTTTACTTAATTTCCATTGGACTGTGGATCTCTGAAAGATGAAATATTTACTTCCCCTCTAGATGCAGCAATCTGTTGTTCGAAATATTAGTACAAATTTGACTCGTCATTTGATTTTCGGAATTGCATGTTTAATTTCGTTACCTAAGAAAATACGTCCGTTTAAAAAATAGCAGTCATTAAATTTATCAAAAAAACATAAATTTCTTCTGTCATAAATTTTAAAAATATGTCTTCACCATCGTTATCAACGACGTCAAAATTTGCAACAATAGAATTTCAGATGAAAAATTCCTTAAACAATTATGCTAGTATTTTGTATTAGCTAGTATTTTGTATTTTTCGTTAAAAATAATCAACAGTTAATGTTTACGTATTGGCTTCATCATGTCATAAAAATAAAAAGGATGCAGACCTGGTTGTAGAGTCCTTTAGGAATCCATATAGGACTTACTGAACTCCGTATCACAACAACCTTCTTCTTCTTCCAATGGCTCCATTTGGTTCACACCATTTTGGATCTTGCCTCCCAATACAATCCAGGAAAGTCCCTTCATCCCTGCTTCTCTCTATCCAGGCCCTCGCAGATCAGTAAGTGATCCTTGCCCATAACATACCCATCCCTTGAACAAATTTTGCACTTGTCAGAGGTTATTAGTCTCGTCCTATGGAGATGCTTGGCAAGACAATCATGACCAGTTTCCAAGCGGAAATTTGCTACAGCTATTTTGCGTGGAAGCATCTTATTGTCCTTAGAAAGATTAAACGGATCATAAGCTTTGTCTTGTAGGTTTTTCTTCATTTCACTAACAAATTTTTGCTGTGAGTCTGTTTTTAGTTTTCTTATAACTGTTTGTAATGACAGGGAGCCTGCTGGTTTTTGAATAATTTTTGTTCCTCTCCACCAAATTATCCGCAGCTTCATTTCCCATCAATCCCACGTGTGCAGGGACCCTTTGCATTGCGATATTGCCAACATTTCTTACAATCTTGTAATTCTGTCTGATATTTTGTATTACTTTGCTTTTTGGATTATCATTATTGGCTATTGCCTGTAGAGACGATTTGGAGTCAACTAAGACCACTATGTTTGTGTTCAGCCATGGTCTCACAATCAGCTGTTCGAGAGCCTCATTTACAGCTATCAATTCCGCCTCAAACACTGTAGAGTTGCTGCTTAAAGCAGTATGGTGCGAGAAGTGGTCACAATATATTCCAGCTCCTGTTTCTCCTTCCATTCTAGAGCCATCAGTATATACATGGATCCTAATAATCGCAACAACCTAGTCGGATGGAGTCACTGGACAAGGTAAGAACTTTTGCAGACCTGGAATTTATGGCGTCAGATTGGAGATGCCATAATGGACTACTATTACGGTAATTTCCCAATCCGTACCAAGAGTAAAACGTAAGACAAAATAGTGCAATAAAGATTTCAAGCGCATGAGAATATAGTCTCAACACCTTTTTAATGTAGCAAAATGTAGCCGCGAGTGGAGGACATGTCATTTAGCTCTAACCGACTATGGGAGAACTATTAGGGAAGCCAAACAGGCTTTCTGGAGAGATAGACAATCTGGGAAGTGCAACAAGACTGCAACGAGTTTTGGCTGCCTGTCCTGTGAATCCTGTTATGCACTCTTGATGCCCTCAGGACAGTATACAAGAACAGTTAAAGAAACGTTGGGTCTTCTTTTAGAGACTTACTTTCCTCACTATATTTAGAGGAACAATGCCGATGGCGCACACTAACCACTGGATAACAGCTCTTGGCCAAGGGCGACTTCAGAAGGCAACAGTTGACTAGATTGTGACAGTTTATAATATTAAACGGGCTGTGCAACGATTCAGCCAATTTAAATCACCTGGAGGGGATAGTATTTTCTCTGCCTTGTTTCAGACGGGACAAGACTCTCTTTTTGTCCAACTGTGTAATGTCTTCAGGGCTACTGTGGCATGTGATTATATACCGCATGCCTGGAGTGTTAGCAGGGTCGTTTTTATTCCAAAGCGTGGTCATCCAGATCACATCCATTCAAAAGCCTTTAGGCCATAGGCCAATCAGCCTCACCCTTTTCATACTAAAAACCTTGGAAAGGCTGATAGATAGATATATATAGAAGTGGAAATCCAATTCATTGAAATCAACATGCATACCAGTCAGAGAAGTCCTGTGAATCCGCCTTACACCAGTTGGTGGGCAGGGTCAAGGATGCCCTTGCTAGGAAAGAAATGGCAATGTGCGCCTTCTTAGATATTAAGGGTACCTTTGATAACATCTCTCATGATGCAATAAATAATTCAGTGCAAGTCGTGGGGTCGACCCTGTTTTCAGATGGACATACTCCATGTTGCACTGTAAACAAGTGCAACCCTACCTGGGCCAGGAAACTTTGAAGGTTGGCGTGACCCGGGGTTGTCGGCAGGGGGTTCTTTAGACTCTTATACAGGCCCTGGTGGTGGATCGTCTCCTAAATGATCACAATGGAGCTGGGGCATTTGCATAAGGATACGCAGATGATGTCATCATGGATCAAAGGAAGTCCCTTTGGACATACACGGCTATTGTCAGACCTCAACTGACATATGGTTCCCTGGTACGGTGGCCAAAAGCTACAAAGGCTACAATGGGCAGCAAGATGGCAGCAGCTTGGGGACATGTTAGTCACTAGTGTCTTTAGGAACACGCCTACAGCTGCGCTGGAGGTCTAAGGTATGACAGCAACAATAACAATAATGGTTCTTAACATTATGTTTACATTACTTTATTAGTACATACCTGAAATACTTTGCATAAATCACAGATAATTTACACCGTGTCGTTCCATATACTTCTTCCTTGCTCGTTCAATCATGTGTTTTTTGCGTTCAACTAATGACATCATACGTTCTTGTGCGCTCTTTGGGAATGAACTTTTCGGTTCCTTGCTTGGGCTCGTCTCATTTTTTCCTGGGCTCTGCAACTTTAATTTGTAAACAATATAAGACAATATATTAGGTAAAATTATTGTAATACTAGAAAACTAAATTTGACTGAAGCTTCAAAACAAATAGTGGTACAGTAAACCCTCCGGTATTTGAACTGATACCTGGACCAACTTTCTGTATATATTTTTTGAGCCAGTACAAGGAGAAACTTATACCAGAATTCCAGATATTCACAGCGTTTGTCAGTTCCCTCAGCAATTGAAGAAAATAAAATCAATGCTGGTCTAATCTCATTCATTTTTAAAGTCAGTTCTTTTTGTTCTGCGTAGAACTCTGCTGTAAGTAATGTAGAACCTCAGTTTTGATGTGAAATTGTCACAACTTGTTATTTGTCATTTAGAGTATGTATCCTAGTGACCCACTGGAATACATACACAATGATTATGATTTTTATAAAATGAGTGGGCTCAATAGTTGAAGTGGCTAAGACACCGGTGAGTCTGCTACATTTCTGAACTACACACCTCAAGGTAAACTACACACCTCGTAGGTTTAAAACTACAGTTCTTTCTGTTAAATTGAAAATAGTATCTGGATGGAATATGGAAAAGAAATTAAAAACAATAAAGTGCAAGCTTATTGTCTTCCACTGTAGTAGCAGACAGTGGATTTTAGTTGGGTAGTATCATGCCAAAGATAGTGAGTGAATGAGTAAGGGGGAGGGAGAGAGAGAGAGAGAGAGAATGCATTAACTGACACCTGTTATATCCCACTTCTACACGAAGGTTGGTTTCTTTTAGTCAAGAACATATGTCAGAAACATATGTGAAAATAGAAGAAAAGCGAACATCATTGTTGGAAAGTAATTTACTTATTATTTAAACAAAAAGTTATGTGTATGAAGAGTAAACTTCTCCTTCAGTGATGATGATGATGCAAACTAACATTACCACATTTATAAAAAACTGCATTGTTTCATTCCAGACATATGTAATGTACTTTCAAATATCTGGACCACCAAACACTACATTTCTATTAGAAACTGGGTAAGGATTAATGTGCACCTGGAAATGAAAAACAATTTATACCCATTTAAAAAATTCTAACCAGATTATAAAATATCTTATGCTTCTTTAAATCACACCTCTCAACACTAATTATATCTTACAGAAACTAGAACATAATGTGTACGTTCAATTAATAAATGCTAATAATCCTTTGACGAGTACGAGTATGAGTGTGTGTGTATGTGAGTGAGTGACAGAGTGTGTGTGTGTGTGTGTGTGAGAGAGAGAGTGTGTGTGTGAGAGAGAGTGTGTGAATGTGAGAGAGAGTGTGTGTGAGAGTGTGTGTGTGTTTTAGTGTATGTGTGTGAGAGTGTGTGTGTGTTTTAGTGTATGTGTGTGAGAGTGTGTGTGTGTGAGTGAGAGAGACAGTGTGTGTGTGTGTGAGAGAGAGAGTGTGTGTGGTGTATGTGTGTGTGTGAGAGAAAGTGTGTGTGTGTGTGTGTGTGTGAGAGTGTGTGTGTGTGTGAGAGAGAGTGTGTGTGAGTATGTGTGTATGTGTGTGAGAGAGAGTGTGTGTGTATGTGTGTGACACACATGACACGACATTTATAAAAGATTGGGTTATTGAATCAATTGGCTTTGTTTCTTCTGTGGAGACAGCAGACAAGAAGTCATTGGAAGGGAGTTGTGTGCACTGGTGACACAATAAATACCCTACACTGTAAACATCTGTTATTTATACCAAAAGTCAGAACTGTTGACTTGCTTATTTCCTGTATACGTCCTGTCTGATGTCATCAGAGATTGGTGCTAAATGTTATTTTTTGTTCTGTGATGTAGTAATTTCCTTCATTTTACTCTTCAGATATCTTTTCTAGTTTTATTTTGTTTTAGTTTTCAGTATTGTGTTAGTCAACTTGTTCTATAAGAATATTACTGGGCAGTTTATTAGTTTCTCACAAAAGATTGTTATGTACAAAATTATAAAATACCATTTTTATGGTAATTTGAGCCTACTATATTATTTCAACTATGTAATATTTTGCAATTTTCCTCACTCTACAGACCTGGTATTATGACGTTCCACCAGAACGTCAATATCTGCTAATGGGCAAATTCCATGTTGATAGAATTAATCCGATTCTACTTACCAGTTCACTTCTTGAAGTTGCTGGTCTAACATCATCAGCTACAGGATTAGGAGGTGGAGGAGGGTGTGTGAGTTCTTCTTGAGTTTCAGGTAGTGCAACAAAGTCAACTTGACCCTCTAAAATATTGGAGATTGTGAAGTCAACATTTTTGGTTTTACCTATAAAATCGATACAAAATTATTATTCAATCAAATTATATATATATATATATATATATATATATATAATTTATTTATTTTATATGTAATTTATAATAATTATATTATAACTATTATAATATAATAAAGACGAAGAAGAGGCTGAAACGCTAGTCTCTCAATAGCGATTTAGACGTCCTCGCTGTACTCAAGTCTAACACACACAACACTACACTTATAACTAACACTTTACACTCACACTTACATTTAGGGAAGCAATAATAGCCTCAATGTGCTTTTCGCCTTAAAAAAAATATAATAATAATTCATATATAATTTATATATTCATATATATATATATATATATATATGTGTGTGTGTGTGTGTGTTTATATATATATATATATATATATATATATATATATATATATATATATATATATATAAGATAAAGTACTTGTTTTATCTAACTTATTTATCAAAGTTGATGTCCATTGTTTATAATGATACTCAAGTTATTCATGGTATACTGTACATCTAATGATAAACACGTCAGCTTTGTCAGCATAACCTTTCAACAGCCCCTAACTGAGCATTTGTTATGAAGTTTACGACAGGGCGTCAGATTTCTAGGAATAATATGCTACTACAGTTACTAAAAACATTTGTTAAGCAATAATAAAAGTGTTTATAGGCCATACTCTCGTAATGTCGTGTATTGTCTTAAACGACTGTTAAGTTTTTTAAGATTTATTTGGTGCCTAAGTGAATTTTTTATTTTTAGTACAATATAGGCTACTTTATATTAGTTTAAAGAACACATTTACAATAGGAAATTTAAAATGGTCAATGCTATTACATTTAAAATAAAGCTTTCTGTTATCAAAATGTTATTATTAAAGAAGGTAGAGCACTACATTGGGTGTTGAACTGATGGGCCGAACACTTGTGGTATTTACGGCCTAGTAATCGAGCGTGCAGTTGAAAAATAGAGTTTGTTTTTTAAGCGCACTGCCAATTTAATAACATTTCAAAAACTTTGTGAGTGTAAACATTGGACAATTGCTTGATGAGTCATATATTTAAGTGATGTCTTATTAATGTTTTCTGAACTTCATGCCTGATTTTAGGATATTTAAATAAATGCCCTCGAATAACCGAACCAGTCTTCGCCCCAATTATTTCATATTATATATATACACACACACACACACACACACACACCAATTTTTTGATGGTGGGGAGAGCGATTCATCCCTTGAATCTCGTTATAACCTAGTTGCATTGTGTATGTGTGTGTGTGTTTGTATATATATATAATCCGAACCCCGGATTATCTGAACACTATCAAAGCGCGATCTAACTACACTTTACACTCACACTTACATTTAGGGTGGCGATAGTAGCCTCAATATGCTTTTTGACTTAAAAAAAACATATATATACATTTTTTTAAGTTTAATTTCATACATAAAAATGAATTACTCCAGTATAAAGACATTTTGTGAATACTATATTTCCTTTAAAAATAAATGTATTTATTTTGTATAATTTCAAAAAACAGAAGTGTTCATTATAAATAAATCCTAAGATGTATTCTTACCTCATTAAAAGAAGGCTAATTGTCATTTTGGATATACAAAACCAAAAAAAATCCTTGAATTTGTCATTACTATTAAGTTCCTATTATAAATGAGCTTATTATAACCAAGTTCCACTCTGTGTGTTACTACTTGCACGTACACACACACGCACACACACACACACACACACACACACACACACATCCAATTAAAAATTTTGTGTCTTTTCAAAAAACATACATTTGTAACATTGGTTATTTAAAGAGTATTTTAATCTTTGACACAATTACAAACATGTCATTATCTATGTACATGAGTACACAAGTAAATAAACATATTACACCATGTTTTTTGCTATTTTATTCCACAAAAAAAAATCAAAATTTAAATTATGGTTTCTTTACGTTTTAACCGATCTTTTTTAACTTCTTTCAAACTTAATGAACGAATCATGTTAGGTGATACAACACTGAATGAAATTTAATGTTAACATTAGCCTTAACATTGTTAAGTTAATTATAAATTTAAACATACGCAAGTCTTTAAGAATGACATCCATTGGTACATGGGGTAGAACTTCTTTCACTTGAATCGCCATTTTTTCTATTCGTACTTTTTGGAGCTTTAACTCGTAAGCATCAATAGCTGATGACGGATCTTCGGTTATCAGAACTGGTTTATTAAGTTCTGCAATATACCTTTTCAGAAATTCAGCCTGTAAAATAGGTAGCAACTGTTAATATTAAGAGCTAATTATCAACGTTTTAACCCCAACTTATAAATATTGTGATAAAAAAATTCTGCTCAGTATTTTAAGTACAATTATTATTATTACAAGCGCATTATTATGACTTGGACATGACGACTTTCCATTTAGGAATAAAGCTAACTAGTAGTTGAAAGAACAGTAGATCTCACAGTATACTATTAATTAATATACAGAGTGCGCCACAACAGTGCTTATAACTTTTTCTGCCATTTTAAGCGATAACCATAACATTTACATACTGAACCACTGTCACTGGAATTTTATCCTCTCTGTCCAAGAAGTGGTCTTATGATAGGTTTTGTAGTTCAGCCGAAATAACCAACAACTACACTATCAATGTTGAATCCAAAAAGCCCGAGCGACCAAAAAAAAACCTGACCCGAACTCTAAAAAACTCGGCCCACAGACACTTAATTTATACAGCAGACGAAACTTTTTAAGTTGCAATTTTTTTATTATGTTACTGATTGTATGTATATATATATATATATATATATATATATATAAATTTTTGTTGGTATGTGCATGGATTATATTGGTTATGTTTGCTTTGTTGGGAACTTTTGTTATCTGTAAATTTTGAATGCTTTTTACTATGTTCTGTTAAATGTTAAACTTACGTTTCAACATCATAAGTTCAAGTTAATTAAGATAGATGTTAAATGTAATCTTATGTTTGAAACTATTACGTATATTATAACGACCGGCCATCTGGCATTGTTTTATACTGTATGTACTATTTGTGGGGAATAAAGAGGAAAAAAATTCCAATTAGTTTGGTAGTGTGTAGTTAGTAATAAATTTCATGGTTGATATTCGTGAATTTTCAACATTACCAGAAATGTTTCAACATTACCCCATGAATGTCAAGAGTTAATTACATTATAAAGCAATGTTACCTTATCTGAAGCAGTAAAGTTTGTGATTCTTAAATCCAATTCATTTGCAATAGCAATCTGTGCTCTACCAATCAAGTCTTCATCAGTTTCATCGGAAGTCTTCGTTATCACTGGCAAATATCTGTAAAAAATATTACGATTTGATTTTCATTTGACCTTTGTATCTTTTTATCTTGTTTTTTTATTTGTTAAAAAAAAAAGGTTTCAAAAATAATATTACATCATAACCCATTTCAATAACATATATTCAACAAACATTACTTTTGTGTCCATAGTTGTTAGATAATACACACAAACAATGTGTTATTATTACTGCTTAGTCAGACATTATTTGGAAAATTAAAGGGGGACAGTAGGTGTCAATAACCTTAAATATATAGGCTTCTTCCACCCAGTGTTAGAATGAACAAACATCAGTCACTAATTTACTATATTCTTGAACACATCATTTGCCGCCTCGGTGGCCTAGTTGATAGCGTACTAGGCTTTCACCCCGAGGACCCGGGTTCGAATCCCGGCGAGGGCTTGGCATTTTCACACGCTATAAATCATCCCATCGTCTGCATTAGCCCAAGTGTGCACAATAGTCGAACGTTAAACACAAAAAAAAAAAAAAAATTGAACACATCATTTTTTGATACGGTATTTATCAACTATTGCATTGCGTTTTCGTTCCCTGTATATTTTCCTAATTACATGTAAGTCTTAGTTTTACTTCTGGTTTGACCACTCAGTGTCCTTACATGTTTGTCCTTAGTTTTAAAGTATTTTAACATAGGCCTAGGCATCTAAACTTATGTACATAGACCGCCTCGGTGGCCTAGTTGATAGCGTACTGGTCTTTCACCCCAAGGACCCGGGTTCGATTCCCGGCCATGGCTTGGCATTTTCATATGCTATAAATCATCCCATCGTCTGCATTAGCCCAAGTGTGCACAATGCACGTTAAAAAAATGTACATACTCTTGAAATGTGTATTTTTTATATACACATAATTTTTTTTACACACAATTTTTATATTTTTTTTACACAAATTTTCATATACACAAATGATGGCAAATTTAAAAATAAAAAGTAACAATAACATTAATAAAAAATCTTTTTTAATGAATTTTTTAGTACATTTTTTCAGCATCATATTTAGTATATTTTTAACATTCCCTTGATAATCCGAACAGCTTGAGCAAGCAAATATTCACATTATTGCTGTCTTGCTGTAGTTATCTTTTTAATGCCCAAACTAATAATTCGAACACTGAAAAGTCTATATTATTTATTACTGTATTTTAATTTACATTTATATTTTAAATTACAATTTTAAACTCAAATTTTTTACACACAATTTCTATATTTTTTTACACAAATTTTTATATACACAAACGATGGCAAATTTCAAAATAAAAAGTAACAATAACATTAATAAAATTTTTAATGAATTTTTTTAGTATATTTTTTCAGCATCATTTTTAGTATATTTTTGGCATTTTTTAGCATTCCCTTGATAATCCGAACAGCTTGAGAAAACAAATATTCGCATTATTGCTGTCTTCCTGTAGTTATCTTTTTAATGTCCAAACTAGTAATTTCAACACTGAAAAGTCTGTATTATTTATTACTGTATTTTAATTTAATTTATATTTTAAATTATAATTTTAAACTTGAAAACTTACTTAATCTTGAAAACGGTGAATGGAACAAAGAGAAACCAAAATAAATCTGATATTGCCGAAGATTGAAGTACATTGGGCGTGATATCAGTAATAGGAGGGCGCGATACTGTCAGACAGACTGGCTGTATTTTGGAAGAAGCAAATCCATACCAAGACAAAAACCTGCAAAAAATCATTTAGAATAAAAACTTCATAATTATAAAACAAAACAATATTCCAAATTCTATAATTTTGAATTCAGGCTAAGTTAACGCAAGTTAACCAGTAACGGGCAATAGTGATAAGTACAAAACTTGTGTTGTTCTACTTAGATAAAATGTGATCCGGGTAATGTACTAGTATAAAAATTATTACTTCAAAAAACTGATAAGATCGCTAATATTTTCAACCATTTTTTTTACAGCGATAACACTGACTAATAGTTTTGTTTCATTGTTGCTGTAAAGATTATACAGAGCTTATCTAGAAACTTATAGCCCTTCTAATAGTGACATATTAAAACCCCACACTTCATCTCTCGCCCAGTCGTACAATAACTTCACGTTGATAATCAATACTGTCATTTAAAGATGGGCCTAATGATTTATCCATCTTTCTTCAGCTCAGTGGCATATTTTTTAGGCTTGTTGCAAACGCGAAATATTGATAACAAAAAAAAACATACATTTCCAAAGCAAAACCATATAAAGTTACCATATTCATCATTATTCTAAATATAAAGAATAAAATCAATACATTATTTTGAATCTAAAATTGATATTACTTTACGAGATCAACGGCAGCATTACGGCTCAACGAGAGGGATATGACATCTAAACACAGCAAGTCTTCTCTTTATTAATAGCTATCTAGCAAAAAAGTGCATGTAAATTATTCATGCTTGTGCGTATAGTTTTTTTTTTTGGTATGTCTGCAATGATGAACTTAGTGTACGTGTATATACTTTTATACAGTATACCAGAACACTTAGTGTGTGCTGGTATACTGTTTACAATTATTTTTTTAATTATTACAATTAACTATTTAATTGTAGTTTATATTCACTTATAATTCATCAAAAGATTGCTGACTAACCAGTCAATTTACAGCACAATAATGTCTGGTATACAACAATCCATTGACACTTGTAGAGGACACTACCGCAACATAATTTTAAAAAATTAAATCCAATAAGTGCCTTAAATGTTCTGGTGTTTGTAATTACACTTAGTATAAATCTGGCATTCTTAAAATAGGTAACTTTAATTGCTGCACCCTTTTTGTTATCAACAATAAAGGTAAATTCATCATCACTATAGTCACAGTTATAAACTCTGACAAACATTAGCAATGTTACTGGGGGAGTAATTTAATCAGAAATTTAAAAAAATGTATACATAAAACAATGCTGCCATAACCAATCAAAAACTCCCCAATCTGTAAATGATATATGCTGTTCCAGATCAATGGCTTTCCCAAAAACGTTAACAGCCAAATTATAAGAAATTCACCCGAATTTGTTAATTTATTAAGGTTGTAAATTAGTTTAGTTAATACACTTACTTTAGTAATCCCACTTTTCCATTAGTTGTTTCTTCTTCTGGATAAATTAGTAACGGAGAATCCGTTTTATTCAAGAGAGCTCGTACATTCTCCATGAAAACTTCTCTTCCTTGTTGTATACCCAAGTCTTTCAGGCCCCATGTCAAAGGTAAACTAGGTCTTGTTAAAGAAGGCTGAAGCATTGATTTAAATTACACAAATTTGTTTATTAATGTTATTACAAAAAAACAACAAATTTTTGTAATATATGTTTTGCTTAAAAACCTTACAGGCTATTTAACATTTTGCAGCTAATTTTTACGAATTGGAAGAGTAAGTGACTGTCATTTACAGTACTGAAAGGCATTCCAATATCAAATAAAATCATAAATCTTCAAATAACTTCCTCAATATTTTGGGCAATGTATGTAAAAACAACAAACTATAGTTTTTATATACGAGGTGTGTTCAGAAAGTAACGAGAATTTTTAAATTTCGCAGACTTGGAGAGTCCGATAGTCAAAAAATTTTTTTTATTATGTTGGTATACATACCCTTGAAGTATGATAAAACTTTCTGCTGTTTTCATTGTTGACTTTGTCTGTGACAGCCACTAAGGTTAGACGTGTTTTTATGAGCTCAGCGATTTTCGTTTGTGAAAAGAAATGGATCAAAGAATTTGTTTCAAATTTTGCGTAAAAAATGGAATAAAGTGTAACAAAGTGTGTGAAATGTTAAGAAAGGCCTATGGTGAGTCTGCTATGAGTAAAGCAAGAGTTTACGAGTGGTATAAGCATTTCCAAGAAGGCCGTGAAGACGTTGAAGATGACGAACGCCCTGGACACCCCAGCACATTGACAACCAATGAAAACGTGGAAAAGGTGAAAGAAATTGTTATGAACAATATCCGAATCACAATGATAGAGGTCGCTGATGATGTTGGCATATCGATTGGATCATGTTATGACATTTTTTCCAATGTTTTATGTATAAAACACGTGGCAGCAAAAGTCGTTCCAAAATTGTTGAATTTTGAACAAAAACAGCAGCAAATGGAAGTTGCTCAGGAGTCACTAAATAAAGTCAATGACGATGCAGAATTACTAAAATGTATTATAACAGGTGACGAAACATGGGTTTATGGATATGATGTCGAAACTAAGGCTCAATCATCCCAGTGGAGGCATTCTGGCTCGCCAAGACCGAAAAAGGCTCGACAAGTGCGGTCGAACGTGAAGGTTATGCTCACTGTGTTCTTCGATATTAATGGCATAGTGCATCATGAATTCCTGCCACCAGGTGAAACGGTCATTAAAGAGTACTACCTACAAGTTCGACGCCATTTGCGTGAAGCAATCTGGAAAAAACGTCCGGATCTGTGGAAAAACAATTCATGGCTTTTGCACCATGATAATGCACCAGCTCACACTTCATTGCTTGTACGTGAATTTTTGGCCAAAAACAGTACTGTAACAATGCCCCAGCCTCCATATTTGCTAGACATGGTTCTGTGTGACTTTTTCCTATTTCCAAAAATAAAGAGAACCTTAAAGGGCCATCGTTTTACAGCTGTAGATGACATTAAAAGCGCATCGCTGAAAGAACTAAAGGCTATCTCAAAGATCGAGTTTGAGAAGTGTTTCGAGGATTGGAAGAGGCGCTGGGACAAGTGCATAATCTCCAATGGGGACTATTTTGAAGGCGACAACATCAATGTAGAAGAATAAATAAATATTTTGTTAAAAAAATTAAAATTCTCGTTACTTTCTGAACACACATCGTACTTAACTGTTTGACACCCATTGACTGATTTAATCAGCTCTTAGAAGACTATTCGCATACCACCATGGGTTGATTAAATCATCTTACAAAAGTTGCTGAATATGGCCACACAACGATGTAATCAGCTCACGGATAACATCGTCTTTGAGAATAAAAATTCTCATCAATTTTTTTTACACTCAACTTTTAAGTACTATGTATTTTTGGAAACTGTTATATCCATTTATTACAATATATTTTTACTATATCTGATTTTGTACTGTGATAAACATGAAAAGTAATGTCACTAAAGAATTATGGTTTGTTGTAGTCATGTACAGGTAAGGACTTGAGGATAACTTTACATTTTTGATCCATATTAAATGACATCCATAAGTGCTGACTACTGGTTAAGAATATGGCAGTGCTGGCCTTAGCCTTTTGGACAAGTTGGACAAAATTTACTATGGCACATACATAAGGGACGCGTTTTTAAGATATCTAATAAAAATGGGTATACATATACTTTTGAAATAAATTTGAAAATCATTTGTTGATTATAATGATAACGATTATTATTGTAAAAATAACATTTTAAAAAATATATTATAATTTTTTATAATATTATTAATTATTGATAACTTAAATAATATCTAGGTTTTAAAAACCTAGATAGTGGCACCCTAACTGAGCTAGTGCCCTCGGGTGCTGCCCGACTTCGCCCCCTCTCAATAGCCGGCACTGGAATATGGTATGATTCCACACACCAGCTTATACATATATATATATATATATATATATATATATATATATATATATATATATATATTGTTATTTTAAGGCGAAAAGCACACTGAGGCTATTATCATCTCCCTAAATGTAAGTTTGAGTGTAAAGTGTTAAAGTCGTAAGTGTAATATTATAAGTGTAAGTGTGCAGGTGTCGCGAGTGACGTCTAATCCTCTCAATAGGTGCAGCTAGTCTGTACCCCCTGAGAAGTATATATATATATATATATATATATATATATATATATATATATATATATGTCAAAAGTTAATATATTTTAATGAAATTTTCAGATTCATTCTAATGTAATTATTAGAAAATAAGGTATAAACACACTTTTTTTTTGCATATTGGACTATTTGTAAAGTTTTCAAAATTACAATTGTTTATAAAAACAATTTTTTAAATTTCTGTTGAAAACATTACTAGAATCAAAATAAATCAAAATTTTGTAAGGTGTAGTTCATATAGTTTTGGAAAAACGAAACCAAAATCATTATTCTATCTTCGATATTAGCAAAGTTACGATTGATTATGTATGCTTGTGTAAAAGTAGCCATACAGGCCTTGGTGATACCACACAGTGCCGTGCAAAAATGATCTGCTGGCTGAGGCAATATCTTATGTAAATAACATTGGCAGCATTTGATGTGACTTCGGATAGGGTATCATAGTCAAAGGATTAATATTTCTTTGACAAATGATAATAGCAAATAGTGTTAATTTTCTGTGGAGTAAAATTACCTGATATTCTTAACCAAATTTTAAAATATATATTTTTGTTTTAACTTACCGCAATACATCCGGTTACCACATGTAATGGAATGTGATCAAAAAGCGTGACATGGTTGGATACAATAACTTTAGTCTTTTTCTCTAATTCAGATCTATTTTCTTCCTGTACAACTACACCTAGTATAAAGCTGATTATTCGTAGAACAAACCTGAAAATATTCAACCATTATCAGTAAAATTAATGTTTATACTTTCTAATTTTACAAAATACACTTCCAAGTAAAACTCTTATTTTAATTACACAAATTATATTTAATACTCAACAAAAATATAATAATTTTACCTACTGAACCGACATATAGGCTACAGGTTACAAGGAGGTTTCAAACATACCAACATTACAATGTAGATTTGTTCTATTGTACTCATAAACCAATACAGTGGTACCTCGACATATGAGTTTAATTCGTTCTGTAACCTTGCTCGTATGTCAAATTGCTCGTATCTGAAAGCAATTTTCCCCATTGAAATTAATTGAAATGCCATTAATCCGTTCCAGCTCCCAAAACACCACCTCAGTTGTTTTTGTTAAGTGTTTTTGAATAAGAAAAATGTATTTACAAGAAGAAACATTTATTTATAAATAACAAATACATATTTTATAAAAACATAATAAAAGAAAAAATGAAGTGCTTATGGAAACGCTTAATTTTCGTCACGCTTTGCTCAGTTTCACCTGCAGATCGTTTAAAAAAAACTGTCCAAGGAGGTTTGTTTCTTCCTCTCTTTCAGGATATTGCGGAAATGAGTTAGGCAAGTTTTGTTGAACAACTCCGATGCACGACCAGTTGCAATTTTTTTCGGGGTGATTTTTATCCACGAACTCTACAAATTTCTCCCACATTCCCAAGATCTCCTTTATCTCTTGTAGAGATAACCTCCTCCATCTCTGGCTCCTCTTCAAAACTAATTTTTCGTTGAACCTCTGTATGCTGCTGCGCATGTAGATCGTGTAACTCCTCGGTTGTCAGCTCCTGAGACTGTTCCTCGACGAGTTAGTTCACATCTCTCTCATCCACCTCCAGACCCATGGATTTTCCTACAGAAACAATCTCCTCTAGCACAGACACATGGGTTCCAATCCTTTGAAGGCCCTTTCAGCTACAGCCTCAGGCCATAGCTTCTTCCATGCAGAGGTTAAGGCCCTCGTTGTAACATCCAGCCAGGTCTGATCAAAAATTCTTAGGCATATCATGATGTTAAAGTGGTCCTTCCAGAACATGCGCACACAGTCTGAGATCTGGTCTGAGGTGGGAGAAACTGTTAGACGCTGCAAGTATCTCAAATCTTGCTCTCATCTCAAAGCAAAATATCGCTCGCTCGGCGGCTCGTATCTCAAAACACTCGTATATTAGGGCACTCATATATCAAGGTACCACTGTACTTCAAATACATTGATTTATAATAATTGACAATTAATAACAAATTTACCTAAACAATTAACATTTTAAAGCTTTAGATATAGTATAAATACAGTTGAATATCAATAATTCGGACCTTCAATAATCTGGTGGAAAAAGTGAAAAATTTCTTAAAAGCATCGATAATAACACTTTAAAACATGCCATCCACAATGAAACATCAATTACGTGTTGTTGATCATTGACAGAAAAACATTGATGGCTACATCATCAGAAATCCATTGATGTCAACAAACATTGTGCAAACTCATTGTGCATGCACTGGATGCAAAAACATCCTTCTATAAAAAAAAAATTCTTATACATACAATAGGCAGCCTTTCGTGTATTAATAGCGGTATGTAAAGCCGACTAGTGTTAAAGACCAATAAACAACCAAATTCGATCAATTGATCAAATATTGACAAGAAACAATAATGCAGTCACCGTATTCTCCATATTAAGACATTGGTTCATAGGTTACTACAAAAAAATCTCATATTGTGGAAGTTAAATCTGTAGCTAGAAATTGTGTTCTGTATATGGCACATTAAAGTATATTTTGAAACCATTTTTTAATTCAGTAATCTTCTTAAAAATAAACAAAATTAAGCTTATATATTTATACATAATCTTTTATGCAAGATTAGAGATTAACATTATTATTTATTAAATCAAATATGTAACCCATTGTAAAATTAAAAATAATTAGTTTAAGAACATTGTACAAAAAGATTTACATTTGCTTCTGAGAAATACCACAACCTGATCCAACAAAAATAATAATAATAATAAAGAATTATTATCACATTACTAAGTTACAATGGCACAGTGCTGCTTGAATCCAGGTCTAGAATTACACTGGTTCAGTTCTAAGAACTGTTTGACTCCAGGTCTAGAATTACACTGGCACAGTTCTAAGTACTGTTTGATTCCAGGTATAGTTATACTGACACAGTTCTAAGTACTGCTTGATTATAAGTCTAGAGTTATACTGACACAGTTCTAAGTACTGCTTGATTATAAGTCTATAGTTATACTGACACAGTTATACTGATCTCTATGGCATATGTTTTGTAGCCTAAAAGTCGAATATAGAAACATAAATCTATTTTCAATCTATGAGATATTTTTCCTTCATTTATTTCCACTGTTACTCGTTAATTTCCGCCAGTTTCTTTGTGAAGTTGTGTACAAATTTGACAGTTGTACAAACTGGCTTCTCGTGAAGAATTGTTTATTTCTTCAAGTGCATTTAGTGAGTTTGTTGGGGATATTTTAAATGAAAGTAGTTGTGAGATTTGTGATAATGAAGAGCAAGAAAGTATTCTTGAAAATGACAGTAGTGATAGTGATAACAGTGATGATGAGATCTGTGAAAATAGGCCTAATTGCAGACAATACTACACATAACCTACAAGTAAATGATTGGCAGTGGACTTCTAATCCAAATATAACTAAAATTCTAGGGACATTTTATAGGGAAAATCCCCCAAACAAGCAAAGCAAGGCCATCTAGAAAGTGTAGAGTATGTACTGCAAAAGGAAAAAGGTCTGAAACAATCTGCCAGTGCAAAAAATGTAGTGTTCCTTTGCATTTGGAAAATTGTTTTGAAATTTATCATAGTCAGACAATTTTTTGAAAAGGAAACAAAATGTACATAGTGTACAAATATATAAACATAAAAAAATGTTAATATAGTATTAAAAGTGTTGGCTAAATATGTGTTAACAATTACAACAACATTATGTAGGATGAAATTGGTAGGTTACTTGCTTTTATTATTGCACATAATCTTAGTGTAAACTACTGAAAAAATTCAGTACTGAAGGCCAATAACATGTTAGTAAAATCGAGTTTCCAATGGGTTAAACAAACAACCAAGATTAAAACCACAAAAATCAATTATCAGAATTCAAGAGGAAACATATAAAGCAGCCAGTTCGGTTCTAAGGGCCTCCCAGTACCAAATGCTTGGCTCACTTCCCAACTAGTATCGACAGCAACCACAAGTGTCCACATGCAGTTTAAGTCTACAACTTTTCAACTATTACCGCCAGCAATCACAGTGCTCACATTTAATTGAAGTTTGCATTGTTTGATGTGAAAACACGTTCTTTTCTATCTACATTTTAACCAAATCCAACAACCAGTTCAGCTAACTAAAACACTTTTAATATTGGACTGCATCTAACAAACCTTTCTACAAAACAAAGAAGTAAAATAGTAATACCACATCTAAAAAGAAGCCCAGCTCATTTCACAATAAAAACTGTACAACAAATGTTTTAATATCTCATTATGTCTATGTTCTATGATCAATGTGAAGGTAATGTGCTCGGTATGCAAAGGCATAAAACTGAGGAAAATGGTCAAACTTTGACAAATTATATAAGTTGATGAACAAATTCATAAAAGTGGTCTTGTTAGTTTTTTTTAAAACATTGTATAAAAAGGCTAAACATTAAAATATATTCTGTAAATATGTATCACTTTCTAGATCAAATACCATTAACTACATTAAACTGGATATTATAATGGTATTGTGAGACTAGGCTATTAAATTATAAATAAATTAAAAAACAGTAAGTAGTCAAGATCTTACCTTCTAATTAAGGACATCTCAGGAAGCAAAGTAGCTGCTACAAACGCTTGAATCAAAATAAACAGACGTAATATAGCCAAGGCTAAACCACATGGTGAATACAAACAAATTGCAAGCAATTTCCATCCTGTGTTGGGAAATCTTAAACAAAAAGAATAATTTAAATTAGTTGCGATAAACAAGAAGTTATTGCAATATTATAATAGTCTAGACTGGTATTAAGGTGACAATAATTTCTTTGCCGTACAAAATGAATAGTATATAAAGCCTACAAATATTAAAGACCAATAAACAATAACCAAATTCAGTCAACTGACTAGTTATTGACTAGAACCACTAACACAGTCACTGAATCCTATTATAAAACGACATTGACCCACAGGTTATTCTCCCAAAATCTCACATTTAGGAAGTTAAGTCTATGGCTAAAAAATGTGCCCTGTATGTGGCACACTGAAATATATTTTGAAACCCCATTTTTGCATTCAATAACCTTCTTAAAATATGAAAAAACGAAACCTACAAAGTTGTATATAACCTTTTATGCTAGGAATTGATTAGACATTTACATTATTTATAAAATCAAATATATAACCCACTGTTAAACTAAACGTAATAAGTTTAAGAACACTGTACAAAAAATATTTACATTTGATTATAATTGAGAAATAACACTACCTGATCCAAAAATAACATCATAATAATAAAGTACTGGTTAAGTGCTTAGCAACTTTTCAACCATAAACAATCTCGTAAGATTTGACAGACAGTATTTTTTAATATGAAAACAATTTAAAGAGTCAAGTGATTAAAGATTAAAAATACTATGGATATATCTCAAATGGCTTAATGGATTATATTTCATAAAAATACACATTTCTTAGTAGCATAGAGAAAACATTTTCTTGGTGTTCTTAAAAACAGAAACTTTTAAAACTTGTTTTTTATTTATAAATACAGTAATTTTAATTACTGAATTAGAATTATTAAATATGTCTCAAGACAATTTTATGAAGCGCAGAACAAGATTGCCTTCGCAAAAGAATGACATAAACCTCAAAATGAAGAAAATGTTGTAGCTTAAAACATTTAGATAAGAAAAATAAATATAATGCAACAAAAGTGTAGTTTATATAACAAAAGTGTTAATAGTATTGTGTAGGCCAGCCCATATAAAATCGCAATTTGGCTATAAAAATTATTATTTTTTAATAAACCAAAAGGTATTTATTTATTATTTAGCTATTATGAGCAACTTTTTCTATACTGAGACTTTTATTTTATTTTACTTTCTAACAACAGATTTACTACACCAAGGCAGTGTCATTCTGTGTAGTCAATATCTCTGAATACATTTGATAGGACACTTTAGTATCATAGTACTGATTAGGTTATATTAGATTTTCTGGTAATTTCCATTAAATTATATTTTTGATTATTACTCATATATATATATATATATATATATATATATATATATATATATATATATATATATATATATATATATATATAATGTTGTGATTACTCATATCTTATTTATAATGTTGTGATTATTGTCCAAGTTTACATTTTAACGTTGTATATAATGCAGCTGCTGCTTTGAACTAAATATACAATACTTTACATATAATAAATTGTCCTTGCATCATGCAATGTGTAAACAGTAATGATGTCATAATATAGTTCTGCTAAAAATTGCTTACAACCTTAGGCTATTTTAATAAATATTTTGCAGATTAACATTATTTTCATAAAATAATAGGTAACAGAAAAAAAATATAGCATTATTACATGATCAAGCACATCTATTAATAACACATTAATCAACTTAGATGGGTGCACTGCATACTTTGTGGCCTCCATGAAAAATATATTACACAGACCTATTTATTAAACAGCCTATTTTTTTTAGATTAAATTTGAGGCTTTCACTACCTACTCCATATAAATACAATTAAACCAATACGTATTTATGATATTTCAAGCCTCTTATAAAATTAATTATTTTAAAATATTTTTTTCATTTATTATATATACTATTATTCAATTAACAGTTATTCAACAGAAGATTAACATTTCTTACAATAAGTTACAACTTTATGTGATTTTCAGCAGAGCTACATTGTGACGTCATTGCCTTTTGTACTACATGAAGCATTATTATTTTGAAGCTATTATTTTGCTAAATAATTCTGCATATTAATTGCTCCATGCAAAGTGAACATCAATGATGTCTTAATATTATTTACTAATAAATGGCTAAAAATCATAATAAATTTAACCTTCCGCTGGTGAATATCTCACAACAAAATATTATAATAATAATATTTTTGTTACTAAAATGCTTTATTACATGCCCAAAAGCAATAATCCAAAATATAAAAGCACGGAAACCACAAGAAGTACGATGAAAATCGAAAATAAAAGTCACCAACATAATCTCAAAATTGCTACTGCGCGAAAGTTTGTAATGTGTTGTAGATTGGTAAAACAAATATGTCTTACACAGTTTTTGGGTGACAAAAAAAAATATTTAAAAAAAAAAGAATACTCCATAACATAACTGACACAGTAATGAGGCTTAACACAGTGTTGGGTGAAAAAAATTATTATTTTAAAATACTCCATAACCTAACTGACAGGGCTGTTGCGTGGTGAACCAAACTGACATGAATGATGGGTGAAAACCCTGTTTAATTAAAGTAGTTATTAACCTTGAAATAAATGTTTGAGTGGCGTATATAATGCAGCCGCTGCTTTGGAGAATTGGTGAATTTTTGCTTATACAGTAGTACCCCTGCAACGGTCAACCTGGACAACGGTGTACCATGGTATAAGGAAAGAATTCACCAGTTCTACAAAGCAGCGGTTGCATTACTGCTACAATAACATTTATTACAAGGTTAGTAACTACTTTAATTAAACAGGGTTTTCACCCATCATCCTTGTTACTTAGGTTACAGAGTATTCTTTAAAAAAAAAAAATTTTTTTTGTTTTACCCAACACCGTGTTAGGCCTAATTACCAATTAGGCTTTAAAAAATTTCAAGTTTTTTACCACCCAAAAACCATGTTAGATGTATTTTTATCATTTTACCAATCTACAACACGTTACCAACTTTTGCGCGGTAGCAATTTTGAGGGTATGTTGGTCACTTTTATTTTCAATTTTTATCGTACTTCTTGTGGTTTCCGCTTTTTTATATTTTGGATTATTGCTTTGGGCATGTAGTAAAGCGTTTCAGTTAAAAAAATATCAAAAAAATCCAGGACAGGCTGCACTATATAATTACCAAATCGTTAAAATCATGGCTTTAGCACAAGTCCCAAAATGTCAGAAATACCACTTTTCATTCTTAACACATATTCAATTAATCCTTCTCGCCATAAAGAGCATATTACCTACTTTTGAACACTAGACATTTTGATGTTACATTTCTCACTTTTCATTTTTTTTTAACTTTCCCTTGTTTACCACTTTTACATTTTAGATTATTAATACTGGATATAAAACAAAACATTTTGGCGCAAAAATTACCAAAATTGATTTTAATCTCAAGAACTCAAATTTACCATTTTTTTAAAAAAGGTATTTATAGTTTTTATTATTAAGTACACGCATTTAATTAATCGTGTTCACTAGGGAAAATATGTTATATATTTTTGCACAGTTGTAATTTTTAGGTTATCCGGGTTACATTTATTTTAGATTTTAAAAATATTTTATATTATTACCAATGGGAAGGTAATAAAACGTTTTGGTAAGGTAATAAAGAGTTCTGGCGAGAAATTTGCGAAAGTAGCCAAAAGTCATATTAACTAAATAATATTATTTTAATAAAGTAAAATAAAAATTAACTTCAAACCATTTAAGTTAAAAAAGGTAAAGCTTATTCCAGGATAACAAATGATTAATCTAGGTTTAACAATTTATAGTAGAAGGTAAATAGCATACTGAAATTGGAAAATAGTATTTTATGGTAGTCTAATTTAACTATACAAATAATTAACATAATTACCTATCTTTGAAAAATAGATCACTTATTTCTATTGTGTCCATCTTTGCTGCTAATTTTTAACTAATGTAAAAAGCTTCATAGATGGCAGAGTTGCCAGGTCAAAAAATTATATTTCCCCACCTAGCACCTTAAAACTTCCCCACTTTAGCACACAGTTATATTCAAATATAAGAACATGATGTATATTATGATTACAAATAAGAAATACTACCGTATTTCACTCAAAATTATTTTGTATAATAATTATATTTACAAACTTAGACTAATAATAACATTTAAAACAAATTAATTGTAATTTTTACTGCACTCCCTTGTTAATTTGAATAACACAAACACACACTGCACTTTAAAATACTGCATTATTATACTGTTTATTATACTGCATATTAAAATTTTAAAAAATAGTTCGAATTATTTGGACATTTGTAATTATGGGAACTTTACTATATACGTGTCTTTATTCTATTTGGCTGACCAAGCAAAACTTACTTTAAATTTATGTTTTCTTTGTTTGGTATATTTTTTTGAAAGTGATATTTAGTTAATGTTATTTCAGAAGTGGTTTCTAATTTTATTCAACTTTATTGCCCTGAACACTCCATCAATATACGTATGCGCCTCCTCGGTGGCCTAGTTGATAGCGTACTAGGCTTTCACCCCGAGGACCCGGGTTCGAGTACCGGCCTGGGCTTGTCATTTTCATACGCTATAAATCATCCCGTCGTCTGCATTAGCCCAAGTGTGCACAATAGTCGGACGTTAATAAAAAAAAATTACACGTATGCATTGCTATGTGACATATTAAATATATATTGGCAACAAAATTACTTAAATTGGAAAAGCTTCATTATCAAATTTTTATAGCTGATTTATCACAACAATATACTACCATATATTATAATGTATTTTATGTATTTAATATATATAATGTATTTAATTTTAAGTATAGCCGTTTTCTGAACCATAGATAAACGTACCTCATTGCTTATTTTACTCTATATGCTACGACCTTATGTATACTTAGGACTAATTATAAGACTAATGTATAGCACTAATTATGTATAATTAGTCCTGTAAAATCGGTAAATAACAGTTTTCGAATTACAACTGAGCATAGGTCTAAACTTATGACCAATTACTGTACTGTATTAGTATTGCATATTAAAATCCTAGAATAATTTTGTAAATTAATAAAGCAAATGTTTTTATTTTAATAATCGCTAGTAATATTGTCACTATTTACACATCATTTCCTTTTCCCGGGCTATAATACGATATTTCACTGTGGGTAAATTTCGCCACACCTGTAAACCGGGCTCAGCAGTTACCGGGCAAATCTTTTACTTTGTGTTTCATTTGAAGGAAATGGGAAGATTAGGTATTGCCATTTTGATCTACAAACGTAACTACGTAATATTAAAAGTTTTAGGCTACTTGCATAAATTTATTTTTGTTTCTTCAATGGTTTTTCAAAGTCTGTTAATAAACGTTTCGAATGTTTCAGCGTTTGTTGTTATTGATTTATAAATACATAAATTAAATTTACACTTGTCAATGATTCCATTCGAAAACAATTTTTTTTTATTTCTAAAATGTTATTTTTTAGTTGTAAATGTATCCTTCCGACTTAAACATACAAAAATAATAAGTGAAATTTTACAGAATATAAATTAATTTTTCTTTTTTAAACAAGTTTTTTTTGAAAAACTTAACAACTTAGTTTGTCTAGCTTTTATGGGACTATATCAATTGTCAGAACACTAAGTACTATATGAATTGTGAGAACCAGGGTCTGCTTTTATCCATAAATTGATCGTGATAGATTTGTGATAAAAAAAAATTAATTAATAGTGTGGTTTTTATTCAAATCTCATTTACACAACATAGTATAGCAGGTTGTGTATTCTACCAACAAATCAATCCAGTTCCAATAAGTAGGAGTATTAGAGGAGTTCAAAAACTCTTTTAGTGCCAGGACTTACACTAAGAGGCATTTTGCTAAACATAGACTTCGTCAATTCTATTACTGTACATACAGCTTAGATTTAGAATTTATTTTTTAAACGACTCGGTTTAGTTACAAGCAGTAAACGCTTTAGTTTTTAATAAGAGTTAACTACAGGAAAACAAGGATCGTTTAATGTCTGTGTAACTTAATCACTTAATCATCTTGTCTCTAAAACTCTTATACTTACAAATAATATATAAGCAGGGTTTGAAAAAGGAAGTAATCTAGTTGTTTTGAAATTAACTTAATATGTTTCGCTTGAAAGTTTCAGTTAGAACACCCTTTTCACTTTAACCTCAAGCCAATTACTCAGGAAGTACTTTTCTTTTCTGCATACTTCATTATGTTGTGTTCACTATATAATTGTTATGTTCACCAAGAAAAATGAAATATAGATTTGGAATAATAAAATATTACTTGGTAGCTATTATAGTGCCATGTATGATTTTTTTTAAAAAAACGCTTATTTTTTATATCTGAAAATTAAAAACGGTTTCATAAACTACGGGATCTACTACATAAAATTGAATTTGATATTATATACTTTATTGAATACGTCTGTAGAGATGTGACCCTATGGTATTATTTTGCATAGATACTTGAGAAACAGAGCTATTTGGATTTGAATGTATTTTGTTTTGTTTAGCATAGGAAATAAAATGGCGGATCATAGTTCTGCCGTACAGAATCTTAATACGAAAAATGGCAATTTTATATGTGGCGTGGTTGAAGGTAATATTAAAGTTGTCGTAATAGATACATATCTTAATTTACTACTTACATTTATTTATAATAATTTATAATTTAAGTAACTGAAGTACTCATTTTATAATTTAGTAACAACATACCACTTCTCTGGATAAGTCAAACCTTGTTATTTTTGACTGGTCATAACAAGAAGTCTTGTTTTATTCAGTTATTAACATAGATTAGTCAATTTTAATCACTTTACATTCTGTATCCTGTCAACGAATTTAATTTATCCTTCCTTCAAGGGTTTTTTTGAAGTTAATATTTTTTGTAAGAAACTATGTAATTACTCCTTAGTCTTAACCCTTAAAGAGCTTAAACTTTATGTGGTTAAAAAAATATGTGGTTGTTACTCATTTAATTAGAAAAGATAAATTTTAAATTTTCCCAGTGTTCTTTTTTGAGTTTGGATTACTAGGGTAGATAAATCTGCACTTTCAGCAGCATTGTTAATTTTTGTAATTTTTTTTGTTCATGTTTTTTACTTGCTCAAAAGTAATAATACAAAATATAAAATTGTGGAAACTATGGGAAGTTTGAAAAAAATGGAAAATAAAAATTACCCTCCTAATCGCTATTGCTTGAAAGTAGGTAATGTGTTTTGATCGTCTAAACAATTAATTAATGTTAGGAATAAATAAATTAATGTAATTTTTTTCTTAAAAAACTTGAGATTTAACTCGACTTGATTGTTGCATATATAACTAGTATTCTGTAAAAGTTACTATCTTTGAGTACGAAGTTTTTACTACAGATTTTTGAACAAAAAATTAAACAGAACATAAATAAATTAGAACAGAACTATGTTAAGTAGAACAAGAATTAAAAAAAAATTAACAAGATAATAACTGACAAATAATGTAAATGTGATAATATGCTATTGCTATTGCTATTGCTTATATGCTATTGCTAAGTTATGCTGGCATAGTAATGTTTTATAGGAAATCTAGCATGCTACATGCTATTACAATTAAACATTGCTAATTGTATTGGATTGTTATCGTTGATGTATTGGATTATAGATCGCTGTTTGTAAACGTCAATGGCATCACAGTATAGTTCCATTAAAAATGACAAAAGCATAACTTATCATAAGAAAATTAATCTTCTGCAGGTGAATATCTTTATTCGATAATAAAGTGCTTTATTAAAAAAGTTCAAAATTCTTATAGTAAGTCACCCGAAAGTGTTGATATACCCTACGTTAAATTTATGAATCATTATTATATATTTTTTAACATTTTTTTTAACAGCATGGAAACTTATTTTTTGTTTTTTTTCAAACATGTATATAAAACAGTTCCTTTGCCTCTTCTTCCAAATTATAAAAAAAAAATCAATTTCATATGATACCAAGAATTCATTATTTCATTCATGTACTTATAATCGAAATGGTTGGGATAAGCCATTATTCTTATGAAAAAAATTATATGCAAAATTCTCCTGACTATTTACAAAAGTAAATATGACTTTTCGGGTGATACGTTTATTTTTATAATTTAAGTATTTTATTACATGTCAATTAGTAATAATATGATATTTATGCAGTGTATACACTTTTAATAAAGATGTGGTTTTTACAATTTTTTTTAATGTACTTTATTATAGAATTAAGAGATATTCACCAACGGAGAATTAAATTTAACCTGATAAGTCAAGATTTCAAGTTATTCTTAGTGTGCTATGCTTAATGTGCTAATAACCTAACTGTCATTACATGGGTAGTAATTTCTGTACAATACTACTTGTATAAAATACTGTTAGGTTGTTTTAACACAATAATGTGTCAGGGTTTTTTTTACTTAACAACTGTATTAGGATCTTATATTTTGTAAAGTATTTTTTATATTATTAACACACTAGATGTACAATATGTAGATGCAAACCGCGACATGTTTTCCACCCATGTCAGTTAAGTTTTTCATCTAACAACCATGTTAGGTTCTTATGTTATTAAAAAAAAACTTATTAATTGTTTTTGCAATGAAAAACTCCTTACCTACTTTTGTATGGTAAACACAAAAAAAAGTTATTTTGAGGTTATGTTTTTTACTTTTATTTTAATTTTTTCTAACGTTGCTTTGTTTCCACACTCTTATATTGTGGATTATTAATATTGGGCATATAGTAAAGTGCTTGAGTGAAAAAATTACCATAATTGACAAAAGTATATTTTTACGAATAATACAAAATATTAAAATATAGGAAGTTGGAACAAAATTGAAAAAAATTACCTTCATAACCTAACTATTACTGCTGAGCAAAATTAGCTGTGTTTTTCATCACAAAAATGATTTATTAATGTGAATGTTTAACAACAATAGAAACTTTTAAAAAAATGACCTCAGGAACATAACACGATTTCATATGAAAGTAGTATTATGTTGTGTATTTGAGTAATAACTTCTAATGATGTTATGGTGGATACAAAGCAGCTGCTGTTTATAAAAATGTTGAATTCTTCACTAATGGGTTATTTAATTCATGTAATTAATAATAAAAATAATTTAAAAAAGTACTTTAAGAACCTAACACAATTTTGTATACAAGTAGTATTGCGTGAAGTTACTATCTTGTAGTAACTATTACGGTGCAGTGCTTCAATAATGCTGATATTTAATGTATAATTATTAATAAAAACAATAGAAACTTTTTTTTGTATTTATGCAGTGTGGGTTGTAGCTACAAGCAGTAACAAATTGAGGGTAATTAAAAATACTGTTCGTCCTTGGGGGTCGTCAATACGTGGAAGTCGTAGAGAAGAGGTTGTGGTTACCCGCCTTCGCATTGGCCACTCCATGCTAACACATAGATTTCTGATGGAATGTGGGGACCCGCCTCGGTGCGAGTTTTGTAGAGAAACCATCACAGTAAGACATATATTGCTAGACTGTGATGGTTTCCAAAATATACGGCGTGTATGTGGTCTGGGAAATAGTATGCAGAGGACGTTGGGAGATAGTGTCTCGGCCATTGACCGGACACTGAAATTCTTTCATCGTCTGAATTTGTTCAATCAAATTTAACTTAAAATAATATTGCAGGGTCTCTTTACAGCCCTGCAACAAGTTGTATATTTGTATCTATTTATTTATCTTAATTTGTTATTATTAATCTAATGCTTTGTTTTGATTGTTGTTTAGTTTTATTTATTTATTTATTTGTTGTTATATTTTATTGTTAACTAGTTTTAGGAAATAGTATTTATAGCTGTTATTTTATATTATTTTAAATTAGTATTATTGTCAAACTGTGATATACCAAAATTTAATTTTATTTATATCGTGCCTCGGCGATGATAACCTTAACGATTTTTCGCCGGGAAAAAAAAATGTTTTTTTTTCAGATAGAATAGTTCTATTTTATTTTATATCTTATTATCTGATTAACAATCTGACAACCATTACTAAATGTTAAGATTTAATGTTTGTTCATTCTTGTAATGAAAAAATTGTTAAAATGGCTTCCATTATTTGTGAACTTTGCAATTTGCCTCTTTTTGCATTAGGTTGGGATTACGGTCATGTTGATTTTATTTTAAACTGTATTTTTAAAGAATCGTGTTTGTGTTCAAAGTATGGCAAAAACACGTTACTTGTACTTAATCGAATAATATAGTATAATAAAAAAGAATTTAAAAATCATTAATTTGAAAATTACCGGAGATATTACAAATACCAATTTCCTAAAAGTTTTAAATATGGTTTTCACTTAATAACTGTGTTATTTAGGTTATTGAGTATTTGTTTCTTAAAAAAATAAAGGTTGTTTTTATCACCTAACAACCATGTCAAGTAGGTTATTGGTATTTAAAAAATTATTATAATTTTAGTGATCAAAAACATGTTGCATACTTTCGCACGGTAGCAATTTCGAGGTTATGCGGGTCACTTTTATTTCAATCGTTATTGTACTTACCGTACTTTCTGTGCTTTATGTTTTGGATTATTGTTTTTGGGCTTATAATAGAGCGTTTTAGAAAAAAAATTACTGAAAAATCAAAAACAACGTATACTGCATATTTACCTTTTTTAAAAAAGACAAATTTTCTTAGAACCTAACTGATATGGTTTTATATGGAATTCTTATTGCGTAAAAGTTAAACCTTGTAATGAATGTTATGGCGATAGAAGAACTAACAGTATACAAAAAATGAGATTGTGATAATGTGGATGAATACTACTCAGATGTGTGACTTTCGCTCCATGTAACATAAATGCAATGAAATTCAAGTTCCCTTAAAAATTACATACACTCGTAACTTATCATAAGAAATTTAATTTTCCGCAGGTAAATATTTCTTAATTGAATAATACGAGGTGTGTTCAGAAAGTAATGAGAATTTTAATTTTTTTGAACAAAATGTTTATTTATTCTTCTACATTGATGTTGTTGCCTTCAAAATAGTCCCCATTGGAGATTATGCACTTGTGCCAGCGCTTCTTCCACTCCTCGAAACACTTCGCAAACTCGATCTTTGATATAGCCTCTAGTTTTTTCAGCGATGCGCTTTTAATGTCATCTACGGCTATAAAATGACGGCCCTTTAAGGTTCTCTTAATTTTTGGAAATAGGAAAAGTAACACGGAGCCATGTCTGGCGAATATGGAGGCTGGGCATCGTTACAGTACTGTTTTTGGCCAAAAATTCATGAACAAGCAATGAAGTGTGAGCTGGTACATTATTTATGGAGCAAAAGCCATGAATTGTTTTTCCACAGATCCGGGCGGTTTTTTTTGGATTGCTTCACGCAAACGGCATTGAACTTTTAGGTAGTACTCCTTATTGACCGTTTCACCTGGTGGTGGGAATTCATGATGCACTATGCCATTAATATCGAAGAACACAGTGAGCATAACCTACACGTTCGACTGCACTTGTCCAGCCTTTTTCGGTATTGGCGAGCCAGAATGCCTCCACTGGGATGATTGAGCCTTAGTTTCGACGTCATATCTGTAAAACCTGTCATATTTCATCACCTGTTATAATACGTTTCAGTAATTCTGCATCAGCGTTGACTTCATTTAGTGACTCTTGACCAACTTCCATTCGCCGCTGTTTTTGTTCAAAATTCAACATTTATGGAATGAATTTTGCTGCCACGCGTTTCATACACAAAACACTGGAAGCAATGTCATGACATGATCCAATCGATATGCCAACATCATCAGTGACCTCTCTAATTGTGATTCGGCGATTGTTCATAACCATTTCTTTCACTTTTTCCACGTTTTCATTTTACATTTTACGTACGTAAAACTGTTACATTTTAGGTTTCTGGCAAAAAACACGTGTCCGGAAAATATCTATTACACCAAAGGGAAACTAAACGCTGTTAAAACACTATGCTGAAACTAAAATGTGAAACTAAACATTGAACTGTTAAGACTTATCGTAAAAGCAGTATGAAAAGTAAATGTTGCCTTTTTTGCAGCTACTAAAAGGTCTTTTTCTATAAGATCATTGCTTTTAAAAAATGAGATAATTGAACTACTATGCTAAATTAGCGAAATATTTTAAACATTTAATATGATTATAATATCACTGCAGCGGTCATGACTGACTGAAAATGGTGATGAACCTAGGGTTAGTGAATTTGTAACCCTATATTGTTGTCTACACATATTCCTTTTATAAAAAAAAAATGTAACTCGTAAATGTACCGTTTATTTTGAGTGATGAAGTAAATTTACACATGTATTCAGCCTAGTTTAAATATGAACTGGACACACTGAGTGCAGTTTGTACTAGCCTACCTTATCTGTGAATATAAATCAACTGATCAATTTTTTTCCCCAGCTGATCAAAGCATAACACATTTTGTCAAAAGGCCTGACATTTTTTTTCTTTTGAGATTTATAATGGTCAGCAGCATCACAGTATTTATTTGTATACATTGATTTAAAGCTTATCTGTTTCTCTTATGTATTTTTATCAAATTTTATGATAAATTTCTCTTTTTAATTAAGGACGTATGATTTACGTCTTAAATTAAAATTACTTTAACATGAAAACACTACAAGTGAGAAAGTTTTGTGTTATAAGATCAAGTAATTTTGTTGTAGGTAAGGATATCGGATAAATTTTGTTGTTCTAACAATTTTTCATATGATTATTCATGATATTAGAACAGGTTAAATTAAAATAATCACAGCTTACAACATTGATATGTTGAAAGCAAATTTTCGAAGGTAGTTTTGTTTTATCTTATCCTATTTTTCAAACTAATTTCACAATCAGATATCTGTTCTGAATAATATCTATTTATTTGTCTATGATTGTATACCACCTGCAGATCCAATGTTTAACATGGTGTTTCATCATGTTGAATGTATTAAACATAAAGAACGCATGTAACTCAAACAGCTTTCAGGTAGCTAACCTTACCTAATCTAATCTGAGCCTCACACGAACTGAGATAAAACATTAATCAATCGTGCATGTGTGCGTGCGCAAACACACACACACACACACACCACTCTGTTTGCCATCATTGCATGCTGCTACTAGTTTTCAAAACAAAAACCAAGTGAAATACTTTTTTATTATATTTTGTGCTTGTTTAATAATGTTTCTGCATCACTTAAATAGGCCTAAAGATAAATAAAATTCATCTGTTAAAACATTAGTAATAATTTGATAATATGATAAATGTAATTATTAATCCAAATAAATCTGACTTAAATATGAAGTTGGAGCAAGATTTTGGTGCTATCAACCACTGTATTAGAGAAAATGGTTTTCTTTTGAACTCGGAAAAAACCTAATAAACTTTCATTCTAATTATAAAATTAATTCTAAATGATGATACCCGTGTGCTTATTATTAAAAAAGTTTTTATATTGTATAAAATTTCTTGATTTTAAAGTTGACAGTAAGTTCACGTGGAAACAGCATATATTTAACTTAAATAAAAAACTAAATAAAGCATATCGTATGATTTTGACTGTTACTTATCTAAATATTGCAGTGGTGGTGTACACTATAGTCATGTATATTCTCTACTTATGGTGTTAATTTTTGGGGAAATTCTGTGATTAGCAAACAGGTTTTCACTACTCAGAATGAAATAATTAAAATTATTTTTAATATAAAAAGGCAAGAATCCTGTAAATAAATTTGTAAAATTCATCAGATATTACAGTTTCCTGATATTTTCTTATAAAATATTATATACTTTGTTAAAATAAATCTAGACAAATTTTATAGCCATTAACAGGATAATATTCTACTAGGATACACTTAATTATTCTTGCCATACAACAACACTGTTTGAAAATTCTTCATTCTACAGAGAGTAATTAAATTATGTAACAACTTGAGTATATACAAGGGCTGTTCGGAAAGTAACTGCCGATTGGGCACTCTGGGCGAAGTAGTGGGGGTAGCGCTATAATTTTTGCGCCTGCGTACGCAGGAGATCAGTCGGTGTCCAACCGTTATCGAGTGAACATCGTTTCTGTGCTAATTTGTTTTTTATAGCGTTTAAAGATGTGTGCTGCAATAGAAAACCCCGCCAAATGTGAGGTAAGAGCTGTTATACGATATCTTACGGCAAAACAATATTTGGCAGCAGCTATTCATCGGGAACTTTGTGCCGTGTATGGACCAAGTGTAATGAGTGAAGGTGTTGTTCGTGAATGGGTTCGTTTATTTAAAGGTAGACGAACAAACATCCATGATGAAGACAGGCGTGGCAGGCCGTCAGTGGTCAGTAATGAACTTGTCCAAAAAATTGATGAAAGAGTTCGTGAAAATCGTCAATTCACAATCTCTAACTTTCTGATGAATTTTCCCAAATTTCAAGGACTGTTTTGTATGAAGTAGTGGCAGAGAAGTTAGGGTACAAGAAGTACTGTGCTCGATGGGTGCCCAAAATTCTTTCCGAGCACCACAAAAATCAACGAATGGCCTCTGCAATGGACTTTCTCACTCGTTATGATGAAGAAGGACAACCATTGCTAAATAGGATCGTAACAGGTGATGAAACGTGGATCAAGTATGTCAATCCTGGGACAAAAGAGCAGTCTAAGGTTTGATTCCATAAAGATTTGCCTAACAAGGCAAAAAAAGCCCGGCAAGGTTTTTCTGGCAGGAAACTCATGGCAACTGTGTTTTGGGATGCTAAAGGGGTGTTGTTGGTGGAATTTATGGAACGGGGAATGACGACTAATAAAGATGTGTACTGTCAAACGTTGATAAACTTCAAAAGGGCCATACAAAACAAACGTCGGGGTATGCTGACTTCCGGTATTTTGTTTTTGTACGATAATGCTCAACCTTACTCTGCTCAGGTCACCAAAGATCTTCTGGGGCAGTTCCAATGGGATGTATTCAAGCATCCGCCTTACAGCCCAGATCTAGCCCCCAGCGATTACCATCTCTTCATGCATATGAAGAAGTGGCTTGGATCTCAGCGCTTTGATGATGATGAGGGGCTGAAAGAAGCAGTCACAGGCTGGCTCAAGGCACATGCGGCAGATTTTTATGTTGAAGGAATTGGAAAACTAGTTAAAAGATATGATAAATGTTTGAATGTCTTTGGAAATTATGTCGAAAAATAAGGGAAAGAAGTAGCTTTAAGATGTATATAATAAATTTTTTTAATTTAATGTGGTGTTTTTTTTTATAATCAATCGGAAGTTACTTTCCGAACCGCCTCATAAAAATGTTTTTTTCATATATTATTGTAGGTGAATTTATGCAACAGACAAAATTTTAAAATTGTATTGTTTTGGTAAATTTGTGGACTTTAAATTGTGAAAGCTTTTATTGTATAGCTTTTATTATTGTGTATTTATATGTTGTAAAATATTTTTATCTTTATACGTTTGTAATTATTATGTTTATTGTGATAACAAGCAAAATGGCAGTGTATTTTATATATTTTAAATACTGTGGAAAATAAAGAAATCAAAAGAAACGATATATTTTTATGATTTTTTTAAATGTCATTTAATTTGCCAAATAAGTCTTAAAATTTCAGTTAATTTTTTAAGAATTAGGGTTATCTCCTGTTTAAAGTGTTCGTGTTACATATGAATTTGTATATACTGCCATAGTGCAAACATCTAGAAATTTATTTTATCACACTCGTTATAATAATAACTGTTAATTTTTTTTTTTAATTGGTCAAGTAAGTTTTTCACATATACAAAGCACTTGTTAATTTCTTTATAATAGGAACAAAAATACAATGCAGTGAGTATGTACTTGCTTACTTTTCTTATGTGTAGCAAACTGGTTAACAGGTTTGCTTGGTTTGAAATTTATATAAAATTTACAGAAAAACAAGCAATATTTTTGTTCAAAAATAGGTTAATACTCTATATTATTTTGTAATAATTATAGCCATATTTTACTAACCATCTTTAAAAAAATGTTTGAGAGATATGAATCTATCCCTTTCTATTATTTTAATTTACATACTAATTATTTGTTTATATTTATGTTTAGGGTTTTATGGCAGACCATGGACGACAGAACAAAGAAAGGACCTTTTCCAAAAGTAAGTAAATTACTGCATTCTATTTGTACTAGGCAAATCTTTAATTCCTTTGAGCTTAAATATAATTATTGCAACATAGCCACCGGACCACATATTTAAGTAATTAGGATTATGACCTCTTCTTCCCGTCAGTGGTCTATCTACTCACCTTGTAAAGGCTACTGCGGTTTCGAAACTGTTGTTCCATCTTCAGACCGTGATACAAAATGTTAAATCCCTCTGTCGAGGTTGTCACAAAGTCGGACAAAACATTAAACACATACGTCACAAACACTGAACAAAATTACATGATTAAAATATGCACAATGAAATATGGTTTGGCCAAACGAAATGTGCGACTTGTGTGTCGTTATATTCCGGACTGTAACAACATACAAGTCGCACATATCGTTTGGCCAAACCAAATTTCATTGTGCGTATTTTAATCGTGTAATTGTGTTTGTGACGTATATTTTTAATGTTTTGTTTGACTTTGTGACGACATCAATAGAGGGATTTAACATTTTGTATTATGGTCTGAAGATGGAACAATAGAGATTCAAAACCGCAGTAGCCTTTCCAAGGTGAGTAGATATACTACTGACGGGAAGAATAGGTCATAATCCTAATTACTTAAATATAATGGTCACATAAAAATTATAAGTGAACATAAATACGAAATATCCGAGCAGGTCCCTTAATCCAATACTTAAACCAAGGTATTAATATATAAACCAAGGTATTAAACCAAGTATTAATATATAATACTTAAACCAGGGTTGAAGAGTATATAACCAAAGGATGGCTAATGTGAGCTTATTTTAAGTATACAGACTCTGGATTCCAGGTGACCTCCAGTTTTAATCTAGCCTTACCTGTGAGACTGTATGGGTGGACCTTTTGTTCTATAGATATTTATGTTTCAATAAATATCAGACAAATTCCATATAATCTGAGAAATTGGATGATTGGAAACAAACCTTCAAAGCTCAGAAAATCTTGGGGAACTGGTAAAAGTGGATTTGGGTAGTGACCCCCTCCCTCTCATGGAACCCATAAGCAGCAAATCATAGCAGATTGTAGGAACACTTGTTGGACCTACCCAGTCTGTAGTGGGAGAAGTGAGGAATGGGGTTAAACATCTCGAAGTTGTAAGGCGACAGCCTAGCTCAAATCAGACAAACATTTTCTGATGTACAAATGCAATAGTAGCACAAAAGCACATACTGAGAAGAGGGTAGGTTGTAGCAAAGATGTATGAGTGTATTAATGAAACCTAGAAGCAGACTTCTAAGGGATCAAATGTTGATTGTGAAAAGCATAACCCTTTTAGGGCTGCTATGTCAGGGCTAACTGGAACTGTACTTCAAAACTGGAGAGCTGTCACGTAGGAACATTACGATCCTGGGCAAATGACAACACAAGAAAATGATGGGACTCATTACAGGACAGTGGTCTCAAAGTGAACATGAATAGGATAGGAATGTACCATGGAGAAATTGTGTAGGTTATTTTGAAGGGAAGAGGACACTACAGGCCACATAGTCTATGATTGTGAGGCTGTTGCCATCAGGAGGCTAAGGGTGTTTGACTTCCAGGACAATAAGGATCTACAGAAGAATGACCTAATCAGTGAATTGTTAAAACTCGTTGAGGACACAATTCTAATTGAATTAGAATTCAAGAGGCTTAGTTGCACACTAGGCTGTTTAATCTCAGTACCATGGATCACCAAATCCTATAACTTCAAAAAAATTAATCTATGTAGAGTAGACCATGTATACAAACAATGTAATTAAGGAATGTATATGTTAGGCATTTTGTTCCTGTTTTATGATTTTATTGATAATGTATAAAACTCCTTACTGATTATAATTTGTCATTTAATTTTAAAAAAATCACTATTGCATCTTTAAAGTTAAAATTAAGTACTAGAGTTTAAGGTATTTTATAACCCCTGTTACCAGCCTTCTGCTCCTTGAATCCATATGTAGGTCAGTACTTATTACTGTGCAGTCCCTGCTATCTTGATATTGTTCCTAAGAAATGTGCAGGTCTTAGGCCCGATCTGTCATATACCAAGTTACATCCACCTGCACTAGTCCTGCTATCCTGCCTCCCATAACATAAGCTTTACCTACTTAAAACTAATGTATTCAGATTATAAAAAATTTTTTCATAATGAAAATAATTCTAAATTTACAGAATGAAGAAATGGGGAATGGATTCCTATCTTTATGCACCTAAAGATGACTATAAACATAGAGCTTATTGGCGAGAATTGTATACGGTTGAGGAGGCAGAACATCTAACGGGTTTAATTACGGCTGCGAGGGAGAGTGGTATAAACTTTTATTACGCTTTGTCGCCAGGCTTGGACATTACATATTCTAGTGCTAAGGAAATCGCAGCACTCAAGCGTAAACTGGAACAAGTGTCTCAGTTTGGGTGTTGCGCATTTTCACTTTTATTTGATGACATCGAACCAGAAATGTCTGAAGCAGATAAAGAAGTTTTCCAATCATTTGCCCACGCACAAGTAGGTATATTAAAATAAAATAATGATTGAATTATGTTTAATAATGTATGCTTGAAAAAAAAATTTTTAGTTGTCATTAAATCGTAGTAGTTACGAGGTCGTTCTGAAAGAAAAGAATGTTATTTTCTCTCTTGACACCACTAAGATTGTTACATAAAATAACTTCATTTTTCTTAAACAAATATTCAAGATTAAACATCAGGTCAGTTCTAATGGTCTACTCGTACTAACCGCTTGGCTCACTTTCAAACTAGCATCGCCAGTGACCACAAGTGTCCATGTGTAGTTGAAATCCGTAACTTTTCAATTAGTAGAGCTTGTGACCACAAGTATTTGAGTTCAGTTGATGTCTGCAATTTTTTCAACTATTACTGCCAGCGATCACATTGTCCGTGTGTAGTTGGAAGTCCATATTGTTCAACGCGATAGTTCGTTTTCTCTCTACATTTAAATCAAATCCGACAACCAGTTTGGCACTAACTAAAACATTTTTCTTTTTTACCAGTCCCTTCTCAGAGTTCAATCAGTCAATATATGTTGTTTAATGGCAGTGACCTTGACATTTTTACATGTTGGTAATACAGTAGTACCCCGGTTAATGTTCTTAATTCGTTCCAGAACTAAGACTGTTATCTGAGCAGACTACTGTGGGAATCGGTGTTTACAATAGAGACTTATGGAAAACATTTTAATTTGTTATATAGAAGAAAAATAATTTAGTAGTAAAGATGAAAAAGGAAGACAATTCACAGAATAAAAGTCAAACTTTATTTTAACTAAATTCATACAAATGTAATTATGTTACATACATACACACAGGACAAATCGGATACTGTATATTTTTCTAGTTTATACTGTAGCTTTTTTTAGTTCAATACTCAAAATTTGTCTTTTACTTCCATTACTACAAGCAGTTATTTTAGGATCCATTTAATTATTATTAAAAAAAAAAATGAAAACAGGATTTAAACAACAATTTGAAACTCGCACACAAAGACACAATGTTCTGTTAAATTTAAAAATCAAAAGTATGTAACATAATAATTGTTGATTTTTTTTAACAGGCTAACAAATTAAAAACACAGTAAGAGAGTTGATGGCACACTAAGTAAAATTAAATTCAATGATAGAAAAGGGATTAGGAGAGGGCATTCTGAAACAGATAACTAAGAAATATCATGTAAGTTATTGTCCTACAAAACCCAAACACCCATCAATCAAAGGCTTGTTTGAGTTAAGTCAGCAGCTTGTACTTTCTGTAGCACAGTACAATGTTATCTCTGTATTTACACAATTGCTTAGAAATAATTTAACAAAATGAAAACTTGTAATATGTTCAGCCCTTTATGGAAACCTAAACCGTTATGCAGGTAATTTTCCATTCCGTGCATTAGACTATTGTCCAGGTCAACAATTAGCCAGGTTATCACTATAATTGAAAAGTGCGGACTTCAACTACACACGGACACTTGTGGCCGCTGACAGTGCAATTGAAGTCAACATTTTGCAACTAGCATTGCCAGCGACCACAATTGTCGTTGGATCAATGACGTTACCATAAACCTCAGTTGTCTGTCTAAATTTTGATGGGGTGCACTTTTTTTTGCTTTCAAAATGCGTATAACTCTACGAACTTGTCGAGAGGTTAAGGTCATTAATTTTGTTATACATTTTAAAGTCGCACAGTGTATATTGCTGTAAAAATTAAACGGCTGTAATGGTTTACTGTTAGCGTCAGACTGGCTCTAAGGAGTGGGAAGGTTAATGACATGATGGTAGCGGTTGTGGGGGGGGGACTGAGTGGCTTGTCAGATCATATAGTGTTTCGATATTTATTACAATATTATAAATAAGTAATTTTTATTTTTTTTGTTTAAGAATGTGGTTTAAGGTTATAATTCGTGTTAATTTCATTATGTAAATTATATTAAGGAACAAATATATTTTCATTTTATTTTTGCTAATGTGGGTCGTTGTTGTTAAGCATCTTAATTCGGATTGGCACACATATTTTTTTTATTACTTTCTGCTGCTGTTTGGCTGTCCTCCCTATAGTAGCCCTATGTTACACTTCCATTTTTTTTCTTATAAATTCTAGAGCTTATAAGTGTGTACTTAGGAAGTGTTGTAACTTTTTGGGGTATAACTGACCGAGTGCAAAAATCTTTGACTCGGCTGTGAGATTATATTACAACTGTTATCTCATTATTTATTTTCGTCTAGTCAGTCATTCCTGATGTGTGTATAAATTTTCAAGATTTAAATATTATTGTAAACCATTTTTGTTACTTTTCTTATGATTTAAAAAAAAAATAGTTCATTAGATTAGCCTATATTGGCATTTTGTATGGTAGGATTATAGTGCTTACTTATGTAAGTTTTTTTGGGACTAAATTGAATTCATTTAAAGTGTACTATTACAATTGTTATAAAAACATTATTATAGTATAATGCCTTTTCATAAAATTGCACACTTTTGTAAATAAAAATGTTCATCAAACTAAAAAAAAAAACTAAAATAAATAAACATAGTATTTTAAGAATACAAAAACCATACATTAAAAAATATAGATTTAAAAAACTATTAATTTCTTTATCAATAAACATTAAATGAGTCAATGATAAAATAAATGTTAATTGCAAAATTTTATTTAAAAACTATTATATTGATCAATAAAAGTTATTGATTTAAAAGAATGAATCCAAACATGTGATTTAATTCTGAGCACTAGGCGTAAACAACGTCTAACACAACGAGCCTAGCTGCATATTAGTGCAAGGCATATAGTGGTTTAACCCTTTAAATTTGCTTATAATGAACTTGTGTTGTTGTTCTGCTTGAATTGAGTTGTCTGCCAGCTTACTTGATTGTGTCTGACAACGATTGGTATAGTTTTGCTTGTTTTATTTTTCTCATTGTTACTGTATTATATCAAACGTAAATTCTTAATGTGAACATTGTGTAAAAATTCAAGCTAATTTTTAAGATTATTTAAAAAAATAATGTCGCTAAGTAAACCTAGTGTAATACAGAAATGGACGCTTTTTTTTTTTTGGTGTTTAACGTCCAACTGTTGTGCACACTTGGGCTAATGCAGACGATGAGATGATTTAATGCCAAGCCCTGGCCGGAAATCGAACCCGGGTCCTCGATTACCGCCCAGTAATTTATAAACTAGGCCATTGAGGTATCTTTTTGGGTTAAAATAAACAAGCATAATTACAATGTTGTAACTTAAAAAAGCAAGAAGTATAAATTTTAGATTAGTTGTGGTTTGTAAGCTGACATGCTGAAAATAAATTTCAATAACAAATTTTATATTTTTGGCTAACATTTTTTCTATTTAGTTGGGTTGGAATCCAAAAATTAATGAATTTGATTTTTTCGTTGGATTTAGAATAATGATGGTAAACACGTGAAATTTTAGGTTTTTGTGTATTGTAATTTTGACTGTATTTTGATAAGTCAGTAAATGAAATAGTGTTCCCTTCCTAGCGTTGTGTTTGTGGCTAGAATATGACTTTTTATGGTTGAGGCATGTGAACTAAATGGAAAAGTCATGATAACGATTGAACAAAAATCAGAGGATTAAACAAACAATTGAAAAAAAGTATTTTTATGTATCTTTGCTTACAAATACTGTTTGTGTTTTACTGTAATTGAGTGACATTACTGTAAATATTAAATATCTTTGTAAATATTGAACATTGCTTCAATTTAATTTACCTAATAATATTAAAATGACAATGTGAAAACACACACACACACATACACACACACACACACACACACACACACACACACACACACACACACACACACACACACAATTTTCATTATCGGAAACCAACCCTGCCCCCTTTGTTTCATTAACAGAAGTTCTTCTGTAATTATATTTTTGAAACCATCCGATCCCCAACCAACCCTTTTGACCAATTATATTCGTGTGTGTGTATGTGTGTGTGGGTGGTGTGTGTGTGTGTGTGTGTGTGTGTGTGTGTGTGTGTGTGTGTGTGTGTGTGTGTGTGTTCACAAAAAAAATATTTTTTTTGACATTTTTTCATATTCCAACTCACCCCTTTTGACTGACTACGTTCAAATTTTTATGGGACCATTAACATTATAATTTCTAATTATCGTAAAAATTTCAAAATAATTGGATAAATTGCCAGCTACACAATTTAATTCAAATAAGTGTATGCACCAATCTTCAAAACCAAGCATAATGCATTAATGTGGATAGGCAAAGGTCGAGGGATCATCTTTACTCTTGTGGACTGTAATTTATGATTGTAATTCTAATCAAATTCTCGAATCTAAATTTTTAATAATGTATTTCCAGGTATCTGTTACAAATGAAATTTTTCAACATTTAGGCCAACCCAGGTTCATGATCTGCCCTACGCAATACTGCTCAGCTCGTGCAATGCCTAATATACACAACTCCGAATACCTCAACACACTGGGCTCGAAGCTTGTACCTGAAATTGATATTATGTGGACGGGTGAGGCTTATTTTGTTATAAATTAAGCAACTGTGAATAAAAAGGTATAAAATTTATAGTAATGTATAGGTATAATAAGTTTGCTTGTACCTGAAATTCATGTTACATGAACGGGTGAGGCTTATTTTGTTATAAATTAAGCAACTGTGAATAAAAAGGTATAAAATTTATAGTAATGTATAGGTATAATAAGTTTGTTTGTACCTGAAATTCATGTTACATGAGCAGGTGAGGCTTATTTTGTTATAAATTAAGCAACTGTGAATAAAAAGGTATAAAATTTATAGTAATGTATAGGTATAATAAGTTTGCTTGTACCTGAAATTCATGTTACATGAACGGGTGAGGCTTATTTTGTTATAAATTAAGCAACTGTGAATAAAAAGGTATAAAATTTATAGTAATGTATAGGTATAATAAGTTTGCTTGTACCTGAAATTCATGTTACATGAACGGGTGAGGCTTATTTTGTTATAAATTAAGCAACTGTGAATAAAAAGGTATAAAATTTATAGTAATGTATAGGTATAATAAGTTTGCTTGTACCTGAAATTCATGTTACATGAACGGGTGAGGCTTATTTTGTTATAAATTAAGCAACTGTGAATAAAAAGGTATAAAATTTATAGTAATGTATAGGTATAATAAGTTTGCTTGTACCTGAAATTCATGTTACATGAGCAGGTGAGGCTTATTTTGTTATAAATTAAGCAACTGTGAATAAAAAGGTATAAAATTTATAGTAATGTATAGGTATAATAAGTTTGCTTGTACCTGAAATTCATGTTACATGAACGGGTGAGGCTTATTTTGTTATGAATTAAACAAGTGCATTATTTTTATAAATTATTGTGAATTAAAAGGTATGAAATTTATTAATAATGTACAAGCATAAGAAAAGTTTGCTCGTATCTGAAATTGATATGTGGCCGGGTAAGGCTTATTTTGTTAGAAATTAAACAGCTGTGAATTATTTTGTTAAATGAATGTGAATAACAAGGCATAACATTTACAGTAGGGACATATTACAGTATCATAGAAGCATCAGATTTCTTGGTGAAATAAATTTAAAAGTTCTTTGATGATCTAACCATTTTATCAGACTTTGATGAATCTTTGACATGTTGTAATCTTTGACAAAGATTTTCAAATTACGTAGGTATAACCTCAAAATTTTGTCATTTCCTGTTCGTGTCGCAATATTCCTTCCATTCCTTTCACTGTGTACAATTTAAAACGATGGTGAAATTGCCGTGGACTTTTGAAGCTGTAAAAACATTAAATGTACAGTATGAGAAAGAAAAGTGCAGAATATTCATAATAATGTTCACAAAAATCGAGGTTACACTCATTCATGAGAGTATTTTTAAAATTCTTAAGGTATAATAATAACTTACAAAATACTACTACTACTGTTAATAATAATAATAATTTATTTACTACAGAAAAAAATTACGTGCATATTTTACAAGACTTTTAACCCTTTGCACTCCTGTGTTGAGTATAGTTTCACATAGCATAGTTGTTGTTCCATTCCAAAAGCACGACGTAATTCAACATGGCATAAACAGGCTTTAATGTATTCCAATTTCAACCTATTTTTAACAGTTTTTTGCTTTAGTTTTTAGCACTAATACTTTTTGGTTTGTTTATGAACTATTTCCGATCAATTCTTATATGGTATTTGCGAGTCCTATTGGAAATAAATGATTATGCTCCGCCGTATTTTACGAATCCACTATTTAGTCATATTGTGTGTACAGTGTTTTTTTTACTGTGACTTGGACGTACTTTGTTATTCATTGTTTCCAGATTTCTTTGAAGCATACTTATTCGTATGACAAACACACGTTAGTTTGTCACACTTGGAATAGGCCAATGTGATAATTCTAACTTTGGTTGTACATATAGTCTGGGTACACCCAAACCAAGTACTCCTTTAAACTTTTTCAAATTATTTAGAATTTTTGAAGTAAGTAGTTGTAAATACAAACAACTATGCTAAAGAAAAGATTTGACTCAGCACTCTGTTTAGACAATATTCAGTGTGCTGGAACTGGGTACATGTAACAGAAAGGTGTACTTGGCCTTGGAACCTGGCCTTCACGCAAAATAGTATTTAATGAAGTATCGTAACCTAAAGAATCTGAAATTCGAAAGTTATGTTTTCATTCATTTTAATCACTAAATTTAATGTAAAAATTATCAGTTATTTTATAAGTAAAAATAAACTTTTAAATAGATTTTCTAAGTAAAGAAAAAATAAAACTGTTATTTTATGTTAAAAAAATAATAAGTTTAACAGTGTTGTATAATTAGCTACTAGTTTTAAAAATAATAACATTTAATAGATCGTGTGTGAGTAAAATTTATTTTGTTGACTTTTTAATCAAATAACATGTACGATATTGTACAATCATTAGTGTAAATTTAACTGTAATCTACTAAATTATTTATCTTGTAAATGAAAATGTTGCATAAAGTTATCTTCCTTGTAAATTTTACATCAGGACAAAATATAAACTGTGTACAGTGAGTTCAAAAGAAATTATCAAGATGTAAATAGAATAATTTAATTAAAGAATACATTGTATACAGTGATCACTGGTTATACGGGATATTGGATGTAACACAGGTTTGTCATGTCTCCTCTCCTTAATGTGTGATGACTCATATGGATATAAGTTGAATTTCTGCATATAAAGGGATGGCCAGATCTTTGGAAAATGTTAATTTCAAAGAAATTTTACCGTTGACAATCTGATAACAAACGATGCGTCTCTGTTCAATTATTGTAACGAAAACACAGCCTAATAAGTTACTCCGCTAGTTAACACAGCATGTAAACAACATGCCAGGTGACACCTGTTAACTCATTTCTTCTACTGTTCCACTTGTACTATTAATTCTATATTACTACTTGAAGAGAGTAAAGATAAACAAATATACGAGGGTGGTCTGATAAGTTTCCGACCTCAACATGAAGATAGCAGCACTCGTCGGTGGCAGCACTTGAATTTCGTTGTTCATCTGTTGACAGTTACTCACCAAAGTTTCAGCCATTTTGGACACGCAGTTGTTATGTAACAGTCGTTTGAGTGAGTTGATGTATTTTTATGAAAATGGACAAAATCGAATATCGAGCTGTCATTAAATATTTGTTTTTGAAAGGCAATACGCCAACGCAAATCAAAGATGAGTTGGATTCTATGTATGGGGACTCTGCACCATCATTTACCACAGTGAAATTTTGGGCAGCTGAATTTAAAAGTGGCCGTAAGAGCTTGGGAGACAACGAATGTTTGGGACGCCCAAAAAAAACTGTAACTACCAACGAAAACAACGCCAAAGATCACCAAATAGTGCTAGATGACCGCCGAATTAAAGTGGGAGAGATAGCAGACGTTATGAACATGTCAAAAGAACGTGTTTGTCACATATTAAATCAACATTTAGAAAGCTGTCTGTGCATTCGAATGAACATTTTCAATGCTCTGTTGACGCAGTTTAGGCGCAATAAATCCCAGTTTTGGCGCCGATTAATTACTGTATATGAAACTTGGATACACCATTATATGCCCAAAACAAAAATACAGTCCAAACAGTGGCCTGCAAAGGGGGAACCGGCTCCAAAAAAAGCAAAAACTTTTTTCAGCTGGGAAAGTGATGGCGACTGTTTTTTGGGATAGTCATGGAGTTATTTTAATCGACTATCTTCAAAAAGGAAAGCCATTACAGGAGCATACTACACATCATTACTTGACAAGCTGAAGTCAGAACTTGCAGAAAAACAGTCATATTTGCAGAAAAAGAAAATCCTGTTTCACCAAGACAACGCACCGTCTGACACCTCAGCGGTTGCCATGGCGAAAATCCACAAATTTCCTATTCGTATGGATGGTAAGTTGAACTGCTTGACCATCCGCCTTACTCACCAGATCTAGCCCCAAGCGACTTCTTTTTGTTCCCTCAGCTAAAAATTGCGCTCGGAGGACAAAGATTTTCGTCAAAAGAGGCAATCACCTTCGTGAACAATTATTTTGCAGAGAAAAACGCCGAGTACTATTTGGACGGGTCACAGATGGGAGCATCGCTGGGAGAAGTGTGTAGAGGTACAAGGAGACTGTGTTGAAAAATATAAAAAAATGTCTGAAAAAATATCTTGTATCTTTGTTAGGTTGGAAACTTTTCAGACCACCCTAGTACTGCAGTAAGCATACAGCTAGCACATTTTCTTTAGCCTATGTAGCATTACAAACTTATCTATAGGATTTGTTTCTTCATCTAAATACTATGGTCAGCACTATAATATGTATGCAAAAAATGTGTCCTATAACCGGCTACCACTGTAGTTATTTGTTGTGTATTACGTTCAATATACATACCTTGAATATTAAATTTTATATTGAGGTTTTAAATAAAAACACAGTTTTAACCATTTACTACTAGTCATCTTTAAAGGTTATTTATAAGTGATATACTAAACTGAAAATGTACAAACATAACCAAGCCAACATGATAAAGAATTTTTTTTTTTTTAACGTCCAACTATTTTGCACACTTGGGCTAATGCAGATGATGGGATGATTTATAGCGTATGAAAATGCCAAGCCCTGGCCAAGAATCGAACCCGGGTCCTCGGGGTGAAAGCCCAGTACGCCATCAACTAGGCCACCAAGGAAACTCTGGTTTCCCTTCATTTAGTATAACATGATAAAGGGAGGTGAACTGCTAGTGCTTGAACAGATAGAAAACTGTTAAGGACCTGTGTGGGTAGGCTCGTAGGAAAGCTATTACATTCCATAGGACATTAATGCCAGTACAAAATATTCACAGGTAAATTGGAAAAAAAAATCTAATAGGAAAACAGCTAAAGTACACAAGTTGCTGATCTAAAATAATGACAAAATCATACAAATACAAAATATACAAAAATACAAATTATATAAAAAAATGACATACAACACAAATATTCACATACTAAGAGAAAATATAAAAGTAAAGAAATGGAAAAACATGGTACAGGAGTTGTAACTCCACAAATTATTGGCTAATAACAATGTAAGTCAAAAATTGTACAGTGTTATTATGAATATAACAAATGTTAAGTGTTAAATAAATGGCATACAGTAGAAACAGAAGCATTAAAGTAAAGTGGCGTCACAACTTACGAATTTAATTTGTTCCAGAAGTCATTTTGTAAGTTGAGGCACATGTAAATTGCCTAATTTGTTCCACCACCATACAATGAAAAAAATATACACTTATATCAGATATAGAAGGATTTTTTGTTGTTATTTTAACGCGAAAGGCAGATTAAGGCTATTATTACCTCCCTACATGTAAGTGTGAGTGTAAAGTGTTAAAGTCATAAGTGTAGTGTTGTAAGTGTGTGTTAGACTTGGTTACCGCGAGGGACTCTAAATCCTCTCAATATGTGTAGCTAGTCTGCACCCCCCTGCGGGAAGTTATGGAAGGAATATACATCAATAAAATATAAATTAAACCTGAAATAAAAAAATGTATTAATTACACTTACTATGTACTATATTATGTATACATAATGCTAACACGAAATAATGTACGTAATAAAGTCTCAAGATTCGGATATGTAATGAAGTTCGTGGGAGGAGGTGGAGAGCTGATATAGTGTACATGCAAGCATACACAGCGTATTACAAAATAAAATTTAACGCTAAGAATTGAACACGTTTTTATTTTAAAACTTTACTTTTTTAATGATTTTTTACACTTTTTAGAACTTAATTTTCAATTATCACTTTCTTTTGCCTTTTTGGGCAATCACTTTCAATTTCCCCAGTTTCTTCTGATGTACGTTTTGGTAAAATAACGGTCCAGCAACGATTGTTTCAACTTTTAATAATGCTTCTGAAATGCATTAGGCAAATGTCATCAAAATGTGTGACTGCCCTGTTCGTAAACACTTTTTCGGAGTGTTTTTTTTTGTGTCGTTTCGTTAGTTGAAGCACATTTCGTAAGTTAGGGTGGAAAATTGCTGAAATACCGTTTTGTAAGTTGAAATTTTCATTAGTAAGGTCATTCCTAAGTTGAGGCGCCAGTGTACTTAAATGAAACACTGTGTAATAATAGATTTGTAAGGACAGATTTATCATTGAAAATAGCCAATCATTTGTTGTGGAGGTGAAGAATGTAGTTTCATCAATGACCAGTCAGACTATGTACATTCTCTATAAAATGTTTTGGCACGGAGTGAATCACTCTGAACATGTATGCAATACTTAAAGTGTTCCCTAACCCTTTTATTGAAACTTCTACCTGATTGTCCTACATAGACAGTGTCACAATTATATTTTATTTGTAGACATTGACCGCCACTCTCATGATTGTTGTGCTGGTTTATATTTACCTTTGATGTTGCCTAATCTTTTCCTTAATTTTTTTTTATTAGTTTAATTGTAGAAAGCAGGTTTAATTTCTGAGGTAAACATGTAGTGAGGTGCCCTAAGTAGGTATTTTTCTGTATTTGGTGCCTGAATTAGAACATCTTGAATAAACTAAGGTTTTCCTTGTTCATACTTATACATTTTCATGGAGGGTTATAACAGTCAATTAAGGTAGTGAGCGATATAGCTCTATAGTGGGTTAAAACTGTATTTTTATTTATATTTATAAACTCCAACGTTTGACTTCCACATAGTTCAAGCCTAAAATTTCAAAATAATTACATTTTTATAGTCGAAGTTGTATGCAGAGATTGCAGGAACATAACCCTCACAAAATTCAAGTATTGGAACAAGTTGTGATCGTAATAGTACCATTACAGTTTGGTTTTATCTTGTTTCAGGACCTAAAGTAATTTCAAGAATATTAACTGTAGAATCCATTGAAGAAATTACAGAAGTTTTAAAGCGCCCTCCTGTAATCTGGGATAATTTACATGCGAATGACTATGATCAAAAACGTGTTTTCCTTGGACCTTATCAAGGCAGATCTCCAGATTTGATACCAAAATTAAGAGGAGTCTTAACAAATCCTAATTGTGAATTTGGTGCAAATTTTGTTGCGATACATACGTTAGCTCAATGGTCAAGATGTAATGTCGATGGGAAACGGGAATTAAGTAAGTAATATTTGTACATTAAATATAAAATTAGGTAGATAAACAACAATTTTAAAAGATTTATTGCATAGAGTGTTCCTGCCAAAATTTTTTTTTAAAAGAGTGAAATGAATAAGTATTTAATATTGCAATAAATCTTGTTCTTAGAGTAACCTCTTAGGGGGTCATATACTTTGAGAGGGGTCCAAGTTGGATCAGACTAATCACTACTGCTTGTTTATTATAATAAAATATTTTAAAGCAACCTTAACCTTATATATTGTTGAGCAACCTTTATATTTCAAAACCGTGAGTTCTAATATTGCAATAAATATTTTATGTAAGTGGAAAATCTAACCTATAATAAAATGAAATTATACTTTCTTTTGTGTAATGAATTTTTAAAGTTGAGATTATCCAGACTCCACTTTCCTGCAATCTGTATGTTGCTCTTTGTGCCTCCCCCATGAACTGTCAGTTCCGGTCGGCTATTACCCTAAACTGTGTCCTATTATCCAGTGTACCACTGTAAGGTAACGTAGTTTTCCAAGGACAGAGCATTGAGGTTTCACAACAATTACAGACCAGTTTATACTTTATTGTTTGACACAAGTGCTTTAATCGCTGCCTGACTGTCAGAATAAATGCAAATTCAGGCCTTTTTGAAAGGCCTGCCTCAAATTCTGAACACATTCATTAATATCCTATTTCTCTGCCAGAACGACAAGTCATTGCCAGCCTTTGTTTTGGGAACCATCTGTATAGCACATCAGGTCTCAATAATTTTACACCACTCTTATCATCTTCCTCAAAAGTCATCTTGACCTTAAAGAGTTTTGATAGTGACTCTTGTAACGATTCTATCAGTCCCCATCAGAATTGGGTTTCCTATCTTTTCTCTAAATGTGCCATGTCTCAAAGTTGAGATTATCCAGACTCCACTTTCCTACAATCTGTATGTTGCTCTTTGTGCTTCCCCCATGATGTAGAAATGGTTAGAAGTCTTAAGTACAACTCCATTGCCACTGTTGGTTTTCTATTCATGATGCCGGTTGTACACAGGTAGACCAGTCTTTGAATTACAGCTTTCTACCCTCTTCTGATTTGCTGTATTCCACCACACTACAGCACCATAACACTCTTATGATTCCAGTGTAGATAATTCGTAAATAATTTTCTTATTTTACATTCAGTTTTTGAAGAGACTTGTTTCCCATTAGAAAATATAGTGATTGCCAGTTATACCAGACATAAAATGGTATTGGATAATGTGGGTCCAGCATGTCCCTTCCTTCATAACAAATGATGACTCATGTATTATTATAAATAGTAATGCCATAAATAGTAAATTATAATATTAATTAATTTTCATTTTTAATTGGCTTAGTGAGTTTTCTTCGTACTGAAGCGAAACACATAAAACAGCAAATACAATATATTGATTCTGGTACCCACTTTTAGTTATTGCTCGCTTTGACTAAGTGAAAAATGTCTATTGTACAGTCTATAAATATGCTTACAGAGACTTGATATTTGATTTCAGCATGTATTTGTTTCCTTAATAAGCAGATATTGTTTCTTTAACCGTAGTGATTCTTGGTTAAAATGTACTTGGGTTTTTTATAGTATCAGATATAAAATGTAGGTTTCCCATGCTTCCAATTTCTCCCTCGTACAGACAAAAAATTGTCTTCTGTTTCGATCAGGAGGATAGGCATATACAGTACAATGGTCTGCACGCTTCATAATCTATAGTAGAACTTAGTTGACCAAATGTGCTCATTAAAACCAAATACTCGATACAAACAAGTTGCCATTTACAACTTAATACATTACAAGAATTCTACCAAAGAAGAAACTCTTTCATAACACTGTACAATTTCAGTGTTTGAATTCAGTGTAGAAGCAGTACAATTTTTAAACAAATTCTGCTGTCATCAAAAAAATGTTAATATATAATGAGTCAGAGTAATAATACTTAATAAATGTGTTGTAAAACTTACCAAAAGCTTCCTGGAATCTGAAGTATAAAAACAACACAACTTTCCATGTTATTTGTTTTTATTTACAAGTGTCTCGTAATAAGTAAGAATCGGAAAAAAAATTGTAAATATCCCAAAAAGAAGTAATAGTTTACATGAAGCTCAGTTATAATGAAACGCCAATCTTTTTGCATTCTGATCTTACCTGGTTCCAAGATTGACAGATGTAAAGGGTTCTACTATACTTCTTTTTTTTACAAATAAACAGCGTTACAGATACCTACGCTTGTTTGAAATTTTTTACCGGAAGTATATTTGTTTGATGGAACTAGGAATTAGAAATATCAAAACACTATCAGCACAAACGATTTTCAACTGGTGCATGGTGCATTTTTCCTACCAATTCGTTTCTTTGCTGTTTTTTTACAGTATTTTGAACTAGGTGGTCTTTCACACCATGTTATGTGGGATAGATGTTAAAGAGCAATAACAAAGAGAGAGAAAATATTATTTTTCTTTGTGTGTCTATGATTTTCCTTTTGTTTTCATTTGCAAATATTGGATTGTATTTTGTAAAAATTTTCATCTGTTTTTTGTTTTTGTTGGAAGATATTTTTTTTGTTTTTTGTTATTTTAAGGCGAAAAGCACATTGAGGCTATTATCGCCTCCCTAAATGTAAGTGTGAGTGTAAAGTGTTAAAGTTGTAAGTGTAGTGTTGTAAATGTAAGTGTGTGTTAGACTTGAGTACCGCGAGGGATGTTTAAATCCTGTCAATAGGTGCAGCTAGTCTGCATCTCCCTGCGGGGTGTTGGAAGATAAACATTGAACTACTAGCCTGAAGGTTAGTACTGACTTGCAATTGACATAATCCAGCCATTGTGAGAGCATGAAAAATTAAAAGTAAAATTTGAAACGGTTATAGTATGTAAAGAAAGTAAACTAAATAAAATAAAATATTTGTTTTAAATTAGTATTTAATTGTACGCAAATCTCTCAGAATGTAAATCTTAATATTTTATGAGAAAAGATCCTTACATTTCTAAGAAAAAAAAATAATGTGTTATTAATCTACAGTATGTATATAATTTATTAATTTAATACAGTTATTCTTTCTAACAGCAATTGACCCATAGCACTCTACATACTTGGTTAGGGCTTGGTGGTTGATGTGCTAAGGCACTGATCAGTCTGTTGTGTGTCTGAACTGTTGCACCTCAAGGATGTAGGTGCATTAAGATGAATCTGGAAGCATTCACTGCTTTATCCTTACCTTTATCACTGATCCCTTGTCCTCATTAGTATAACTGGCATAAAGTGTGGATTAAAAAAAAAAATCTTTGGATGATACTGTCTGCGGGCCGAGTTTTTTAGAGTTCGGGTCAGGCAGGGTCGGGTTTTTTTTCAGCGCTCGGGCTTTTCGGGTCAGGTCGCATGCAAAAGTTGTGTGAATACCCGATGTAATATGGGCGCTGTTGTTTACATTATTGCCTAAAAATAAAAATTAATATTTACCTGGCCCAACCCATAGTTGACCTGAATTGTAAACTTGACCCGAAACGAAGTTGGGCTTTTCAATTGAACCGACCCGACCCGTAAAATTTGAGGCACTGCAGATCCCTATTGGATATAGAAATCTGGTCTGTTTTATTTTTTAATAATTCTTGTTTTACAAATAAAATAAACTCATTTTGTATTAATTAAAACATTGTTACTATTTCTTCTTCAACAGATGATAGCGTTTCTTCAGATATAAAACTTGAAACTGAAACGGAAGATGGTGGTTTAGGAGAAGATGTTCCAACGTCGTTACCTGCAAACATGTACCATCCTCGGCGGGCTTTAAGAAATGCAATTGCTGAGTGGTTACCAGAGTTTCAAAGAAGTAAACAGGCCTGGGGGCCGATCACTAAACCTCAGCCAGCACTGCCGATTCCTTTACCACTGCCTGTTATAATTCCGTCAGTTAATACTTGTATGTCTGTAACTATCACCACTACAACACCAACGACAGGGCAACCACAAAGTAACCAACTTCAAGCTTTTGCAGAAGTTTGTAGCACAGTGAGTTATTCTTTCTTTCTTTATTTGTATGCATGATAAGTTATGCAATTGTTATTTGAACTCGGCATATTCAACCTCTAAATATATCCATCACCTTAGCATAACTGATCGTCTGCCGTTTGAGTCATCACTTTTAGGAAATGCACATGTAGCTTATCAAATGTGTATTGTTGTCTCAAGATAGTCATGATAAAGCAGTCTTCTGATAGTCAATATCTAATATGCTAAAGTGTCTGTCCGCACATCAGACACAGTTTTGTTTTGGTATTGTGTTTCAATTTGATAAAAAGGGTGTACTGTAATATGAAAATGTCAACACACAAATAAATAATGATCACAAAATCATTCACTTCCTTCAAGAGGGTATCTGTGCGTCAATTTGCATATACATTACAAATAGATAAGCAATTCATTGTTTGTTTTCACAGTGTTGTTGCTTCTTAGTGTTAGTATTAGCAGTTACTACAAGGAATCACTACACCATGCAATATTTTGTTTTATTTTTTTGCCCATTTCATGAAGTTGTATACGAGGTGTGGCTGGAAAATAACCGGACTGATTTTTGTCCGTAATATTTATTCCGCGCGGTTTACAGTAGTAGGGTGTTGACCTTGAATGCTCCCTCTTCTTCGCCATTTTGATGATTGCGTTCGCTCACAGCAATCATTTGAACAGTATTGTGTATTTTCCCTGAGTAGGAAAAATGCTTAATGCTAGTGTGGAGCAATGTGTTAATGTGAAATTTTTCATTAAACTTGAAAAATCCACCACAGAAATATTAAATTTGCTGCAAAAAGTGTATGGTAACGAGTGTTTATTATAGACTCAAGTTTTTGAGTTACTTTTTTTGTTTCCTAAGGTCAATAGCGCGTTGAAAGGAATTCGTTTTGAGTTTGTAGATGCATTGAAGAAAAAACGACGGACATGATGATGACCATATCAGAAGATGATATGCAGTATTGCTTCCAACAATGGAAAATTCGTGTGGAGCGATGTAAGGATCGAGGAGGGTGTATATTGAAGGTGATAAGGTTTCCAGTATAATTGTTGTTAAATAAAAAGTTTTAAAAGTTCATTCCGGGTATTTTCTAGCCACACCTCGTATACTTTAAATTAATCATGATCGACTTAAATATGGCATAGTACTGTATTTTTGTTATTGTTATAATAAAGTTTTTTGGCTTCTCTTATTATCTTTTGTGCATTATGATCTTCATTTGTTCCCAAGAATGACGGATAAACGTGGTTCTACTGTATACATCATGGACTCCTACGTTTTGCGGTAAAAGTCTATAATTTACATCTAGGGCCTAAAGAGTAGTTGGAAAAATTAAGATAACTTTACAGTTTGGAGTTCGCTTTTTTCCAAGTAGTCTTGAACTGTAAATTAATTTATATAAAGATGTTTTAGTACAACTTTCTTTGATTCTCAGTTCTCTGTAAATAAGAATGTCTAGCCTAATGTATTTAATAATATTGCTAAAAGAATCACCATGAAATTAATTTATATTTTATTTCTTAAATCCACTGTTAAGTGATCATATAATTATTTCAAATAAAAGTCTGTTATAATAAAAAAATATATTTCATGTAGTTATAAATATATAATATTTATAATGATATAAATAATAATAATGATAATTTTAGTTGTCACTCTTGGGTCTGAGTAAAGGTCAGAATGCAAAAAAGGTTGGATAGTAACAAAAAAAGTATTTTTTTTTTTTTAATGTCCGACTATTGAGCACACCGCGGCTAACCTTTCAGTGGTGGGTTATGAAAATTGTTTAAACCATCTAGTAGAACGAGTTTTTTTTATTTTGTTCTTGCCCCTACTTAAGATAATTGTTTTATCTTGTCATCCTAAGTTTTTAAATGTTTGTGATGTAAAATTTTTTTATATGTGTATTGTTCTGTTAATCACTACTATATAAAAAAAAATTAAAAACTTCGTTATGATAATTCAAGTAATATTAATGTAGGCCTGTATAATTTTTTATAAAAAGACAGTCTTGACAATAAACATTATATTGGTTGTTGGTTATAACAATCATTTTTGCAGACAAAATGGATCCGTGTTGTATGAAGGAACAAAATTCTATGTATAAGCTTATAATATTTTGTAGGCTTAACCAAAATATATTAGCTCGATGCTTACTGCGTAATTTTTTTTATTTGTACTGTATAAATTTATATTACACAAAATTTTTTAGGCGCTAGTCAAAAATTCATACATTTTGGCTAGTAAATAGGGGCAAATGAAATAATAAATAGGGGCAAATGAAGTAAATAGGGGCAAATGAATTTGTATGTCAGAAAGTTTGTACTGCTTATTTATTTGCTTTTGTTTCAGGTTAATGGCAACGACAGTTTGGTACAACCTATTGCAAATAGTGGACCACTGGTAATGAATTCTTTAATATCGGAAAATAAAGTCCTGAGTGAACCTATGGACTGTAATTCCACGCCTACTAATTCTCCAGCTCATAGTAAAACTCTGTCTCAAGACATTCCAATGGTTGAAAACCATTCGGTAAGGTAATGTTTCTGGGGAAAGGGAATGAAACGTGTTAATTGCAGTTAACAACTACATGTTTTAACACAGGTATGGTCAAGAAATTTGATTTTGTAGCTTATTGTATTACAGCCTGAAGGTAAAACGGTGAGGTTTCGAAACCATGGTAGCCTTTACGAGGTGAGTAGAGAAAATCACTTAACGGAAGAAAATAGGTTCTAATCCTAATTATGTAAATATGTAGTCATGTGGCTCTATTGCAGTAGTGAAATTTAAATTTATAACTGGAAAAATTCAGATTCACTTTTACTGTTGAACTCTTTCACTTAAATAAAGCTAAAAAAGTCTATAAAAATTAGAAATCCATATCTGCATATTCTAAACTTCAGAAGTTTTATTGTATATAAGTTTGACAGTTGGTCACACTGTTGTTAAAAATTGGTTATCTGTTGATCTGTAACTAGGTTTTATTATCAATTTTTAAATATATAGTGGAATAAATTCATATTCTTTTTTACTAGTGAACTCTTATCACTTCAACAAAGCGGATAAATTTAGGTACATTTTGCATGTTCAAGATCAATAATCAACATATTATGTAATAGTAGTTTTTTTTTAGTACACACATATACCTTTCTTCGCTTTATCAATTTTCTATTTGTTGATGTGTTTTTGAGTACATCCATTGTCCACTGTATTCCAATAATTACAGTAATAAATTTTGACAACATAGGTAACATCCCTAGCAGAAATGAAGTTTAAATTAATAATTTCAGGTCATTCCACGTAATTTCAACCAACTTAAAAATAGTTTTGGACCTTTCCTTTTAAATTCTTGTGATTTTTTTGTATTTATTCTTCTCATCAATAATAAGGAAAATACAAAATTTTAGAATTTTTGGACCTTTAGTTTTTGAGTTATTAATTTTCAAAAATACAAATCATAAAATGTTACCACATTTCAAACTCTTCTAATAGCTGTAATTCAAAAACCATTAGACCTACAAGGCTGAAACTTGCACCTTTTTATTCATATTGTGTGTGCTTTAACGTGATACGCAACAAGACTATATCAATAACAAAAATAAAATTTTCAATATAAACATTTTAAGGGTGAAAATCTTAAAAACACCCTTTTTAGCTTGTTTTTTTTGAAAAACATTATTTTTGTGCACTATTTATGTACTTAATGCAAAATTTATCATGAGATGGCTATGGGAACCTAATAAAATAAAATATTTACATTTACAGTTTATATGAAAATGTAAGCTCAATTGTGTCGTAGCGTAGTAGCCTATTCAGTAAAACTTCTGAAAAAATAAATTAGTAGTTTTAATTTTATTTTTAATAATCTACATAAAGTGCATCATCACTTATTTAAACAAATTTATGGATGCTTTTGGTCATATTGAATGTGAATGTTCTATATAAATGTCTTAAATTTGTTGACATATAAAGTTTACATGCTATTTGTAAATAAACATAAATTATATAAATCAGTGATCAAAATATTTAACACTATCTGAATTACGAGGTGTGTTCAGAAAGTAACGAGAATTTTAATTTTTGGAACAAAATATTTATTGATAATGTCGCCTTCAAAATAGTCCCCATTGGAGATTATGCACTTGTGCCAGCGCTTCTTCCAATCCTCGAAATACTTCTCAAATTCTATCTTTGAGATAGCCTTTAGTTCTTTGGCGAGCCAGAATGCCTCCATTGGGATGATTGTGAGCCTTAGTTTCGACATCATATCTGTAAACCCATGTTTCGTCACCTGTTATAATACGTTTCAGTAATTCTGCATTGTCATTGACTTCATTTAGTGACTCCTGAGCAACTTCCATTCGCCGCTGTTTTTGTTCAAAATTCAACAATTTTGGAACGAATTTTGCTGCCACGTGTTTCATACACAAAACATTGGAAACAATGTCATGACATGATCCAGTCGATATGCCAACATCATCAGCGACCTCTCTAATTGTGATTCGGCGATTGTTCCTAACCATTTCTTTCACTTTTTCATCGGTTGTTGATGTGATGGGGCGTCCAGGGCTTTCGTCATCTTCAGCGTCTTCACAGCCTTCTTAGAAACGTTTATACCACTCATAAACTCTTGCTTTACTCATAGCAGAGTCACCATAAGCCTTTGTTAACATTTCACACACTTTGTTACACTTCAAAATTTGATACAAATTTTTGATACATTTCTTTTAACAAACGAAAATCGCCGAGCTCATAAAAACATGTCTAACCTTAGTGGCTGTCACAAAGTCAACAATGAAAACAGCTGAAAGTTTTATCATACTTCAAGGGCTTGTATACCAACATAATAAAAAAAATGTTTGACAATTGGACTCTCCAAGCCCGCGAAATTTAAAAATTCTCATTACTTTCTGAACACACCTTGTATATGAATTTATTAATATGCATTGAGAAAATACCTACTACAGATTGATGATGTTTAATTCATGGAAATCACCGCTTTCAAAGAAATCTTTGCATGCACCTCCCCTGTCTTTAATAGTTAAAAAAAAATGCATACATTTATCCTAATTTCTGAAAATCAGCTTATTGTTAAATTATTTTCTTCTGATAAACATATTTACACAGAAATTGTAACAACTATAAACTATATTGCACCAGCTGTTTTGCAAAATCATTAGATCTGGATTTGTCTGTTTTATGTGACAACTCTTCTCGATGGCTTGCATGTATTCCTGAAAAAAAAATTGAGTAGCTACAGTGATTTAAAATTCATTGAAGTTAAATTAAGTCATAAGAAAACAGCTAATTTTTTTACCCAAAGCCAAATGAAATTCTAAATGTTACAAAAAGTCTGTTACTACTGTGACCAGTAAAGTATACACATTGAGCAAAGAAAAAATAAGTGTCTTCACCTGATTTGGAAAGATATTTTAGAAGTAAATAAATTGAAAGTAATTATATTTAACTTTTTATATTTTAGATAATGTGTTAAATGTTGTTCATTAATTTATACAATTTAAGTTCACAAATAGCAACTCAGTTGTATTTGTAAATAAATGTAAGACATTTTATAGAACATTACATTCATTATGATCAAAAGTATCCATAAATTTCTTTAAATAAGTGATTATGCATTTCACTTGTATTATTAAAAAGTTAAATTAAAACGACTAGCCTAACTTCTTGTATTAAGATTTTATTTTTCCTAGAATTTTATGTGTAAGGTTTCTGAGTTTTTATGTTGTAGCTACTGCGCTACAACACAATTGAGCTTGCAATTTCAAGTAAACTGCAGTTAAAATATTTTATTTTATTACGTTCCCACAACCATCGTATGGTAAAAATTTGCATGCAAGTACTTAATTAGTGTGTCAAATCAATATTTAAAAAAAAAAGTACAATGGTACCTTGATATACGAGTGCCCTAATATATGAGTGTTTTGAGATACGAGCCGCTGAGCGCGCGATATTTTGCTTTGAGATGAGAGCAAGATTTGAGATACGAGGAATCGCATACTACTTCGCTGCACACGACCCCAACATGCGGGTCGCATGTTGGTGTCGTGTGCAGCGACTAACAGTTTCTCCCACCTCAGATTAGATCTCAGTCTGTGTGTGCATGTTCTGGAAGGACCAATTTAACATCGAGATATGCCTAAGAATTATTGATCAGGCCTGGCTGGGTGTTACAACGAAGACCTTAACCTCTGCATGGAAGAAGCTGTAGCCTAAGGCTGTAGCTGAAAGGGCCTTCGAAGGATTGGAACCCGAAGTGTCTGTGGTAAAGGGAATTGTTTCTCTAGGAAAATCCATGGATCTGGAGGTGGATGAGAGATGTGAACGAATGCAGGAGCTGGCAACCGAGGAGATACACGATCTACATGCGCAGCAGCATATGGTGGTTTAACGAAAAATTAGTTTTGAAGAGGAGCCTATAGAGGAGGTTATCTCTACAAGAGATAAAGGAGATCTTGGGAATGTGGGAGAAATTTGTAGAGTTCGTGGATAAAAATCACCCCGAAAAAGTTGCAACTGGTCGTGCATCGGAGTTGTTCAACGAAACTTGCCTAACTCATTTCCGCAATATCCTGAAAGAGAGGAAGAAACAAACCTCCTTGGACAGTTTTTTTAAACGATCTGCAGGTGAAAATGAGCAAAGCGTGTTGAAAATTAAGCGCTTCCGTAAGCACTTCACTTTTTCTTTTATTATGTTTTTATAGAGTATGTATTTGTTATTTATAAATAAATATTTCTTCTTGTAAATACATTTTTTTTATTCAAAAACACAACAAAAACAACCGAGGTGGTGTTTTGGGAGCTGGAACGGATTAATGGCATTTCAATTTAATTTCAATGGGGAAAATTGCTTTGAGATACGAGCAATTTGACATACGAGTAAGGTTACGGAACAAATTAAACTCGTATGTCGAGGTACCACTGTAGTGTTTTTGAGGTTTTCACCTTCAAAATACGTTAATGTTAATTTCTTCTTTTTTTAGTGGTCTTGCTGCACATAAAGCTAAAGCTCATTCAATCTGAATAAAATGGAGCAAGTTTCAACCTTCTTTGGTCTAATGGTTTTGGAATTAGAGCAATTAGAAGAACACATAACCTAGTAACATTTATGTGATTTTCATATTTTTGAAAATTGATAACTCAAAAACTAAATTTCAAAAAAAATTAATTTTTCTTACTTTTGATACAAAGAAGAAGAATACAAAAAAATCAAGAACAATGTTGAAGTCCAGATCATTGATTGATTTGATGCAGAATGACCTACCTTTTCAGAATAATGTTGTATTGTTTTGAAACAGGAAGTAAAACTGATAAATTGAAATTGGTAAATGTTTGAAATGTTGGTAAAATCTATGAAAACAATAATTTGTTTTCAAAACAAGCTTTTTGTGGCTAAATAAAATAAATATATATATACTAAACACAATTATATTTTAAAAATCAAATAAATTTGTTTTGTCAAAAAAAATGTATAGTGATATAGTTTTTTAGCCTATATGGTTAATTTAAGTTAGAATTAATAGAATTTTGTTGTTCTTGTTACAAAGGTTAGTTCTGGTGTGAGTTCTTCGGGATCGGGCAGTATGACCATGCATGTGGAACAAGCTTCATCTCAAACGAATTCGAGTAATAACATGCTGGTTGATTGTCAGTCGAGCGATTCTAGCATTTCAGAAAGGAGAGAGTAAGAAAATGTAACCTTATAAACAATTACACGTAACCCTTTGAGGAGTTTTGACATTCTGGAATGTCATAATACTGGGTCTGTTGTGGGAGAGTAAGGATGTGGGACATATACAAGTGGAAAATAAATATCTATTTATTTTTAAAATTTTTTAAATATTTAAATATTAATTATTGGAACAATATAATAGACTTATTACTTTAAAAACAGCATTTTAAAGTTTCGTGTATCACGATCCAGTGCGAGAAACTAATAAATTGCTAATGCATTTACTTTAAATAGTTATATTTATAAAAAACAACTAATAACCTATTATAAAACAAGTTAGACTAACACAATACTGAAAACTAATACAAAACTCTAAAAAAATATCTTAAGAGTAAAATGAAACAAATGACTACATCACAGAACAAAGAATAATGTTTAGCGTAAATTGCTAATGACAGGATCTTACACAAGATGTAACAGAAAAATAATACCGACTTTGGGCATGAAGAACATATGTTTAGATTGTATGTTATTATAGTCACTATGTTGAGTATAATGATCGGCCTTCCCTAGCTTCGTCAATTCTACTTTTGTTGATGCGTTTCGGAGAACCTCCATTTTAAAAAACTATATACTGGTCACCAATATTATGGCCCGTCCTATTTATAATTTTCTATCTCCACCACGTACCCCTCCTCTATTCAACACGTGTACATTACATCTGATGTGCTCGCTTCTGATTGGCTCTTCAAAATCATACGTTTTCGCTCGCTTTCAACGGCTCCTTTCAAACTTTTTCTTCTGTTTTGAAAGGAGCTAATAAGAAGCGAGCGAAAACATGATTTTGAAAAGCCAATCAGAAGTGAGCACGTCAGGTTTAATGTACTCGTGTTGAATACAGGAGGAGTACATGGTGGAGATAGAAAATTATAAATAGGACGGGCCATAATATTAGTGACCAGTATAGATATAGTTTTTGAAGATGGAGGTTCTCCGAAACGTGTCAACAAAAGTAGAATTCATGAAGCTAGGGAAGGCAGATCATTATATTCAACATAGTGATAGTCTGTTACCAATAGGCACTACTCCCTTTCGACTTCTTACCATCTGCCAACTGATAATCCTTCCTGTTTTTCATGGGAATCATAACACCATATCCTTTGCAGAACACATAAAATTGATTCAGTAACCCAACCACTTAAAAATGTCATGTCCTTTGTTCTAGAAATGCTGAAAGATAGTCATGAATATCTTGATTGAATGATGTTCCAGAACATTACTACTTCAATTAATGTGATTGAGGGAGATGTTCAAGTACGTCAGTACTGTTTATATACAAATATGCATACCTGTCAAAAGGTTAATCTTTCTGTGTTCCAGTAGTCAATAATGTTAAGCTATATAAGGTGTCAACCAATAGTTCTTGGAATTTTAATAGTAAAAGAGAATCAGTCATCGTATGAAATAATTTTATTAAATCAATGTCCAAAGTTGAATCTTTTTTAACATAATATGGAAACATACCTGTTGTAGGAAAGTAACAGAAATAGATTACTGTAGATGTCCTTCTAAGTTCCCATCTCCAAGTATTTTATATCCGTGTAAAATTGATGTTAAGTAAATAAGTTTTAAAAAATAATACATTAAAAAAAATAATCCTGAAAACAGTATTGGCATCTAAGAAAAAAACATGTTTTTTTACAGGAAAGATATTAGTAGAGAATTAACAGTTGATGACCTAGGTCTGTTATGTGATTTATTTTATCTTCCATTCGAACATGGCAGTCAGGGTATACAACTTCTACAAGAATTCAACTGGCTTAAAACAAACGCTCATCTCGTAACTAGGCAAAACTGCAAGGATCGTAACGCTGAAAAAACACCAGAGGTATTTCAATATTTCATATTTCCTTTTTTTTAAGCTTTTGTGGGAAATTATTTTTTTGAAATTTTATATTGTTCTTTATGTAAGTACCATTTTGAAATTGAAAACACAAGTGTATGTTTTTAATGCTTTTATTTTTACATGGAAGCCTGTGCATTTATTCTACTTTTCAACATAATTTCTACCAATATTATCGTATCACTTTTCGTATCATACAAACTGCTTTTGAATTTCATCCTAATAGAAATGATTATATTATCGTACCACCTACTTTTATAACTACTGCAACGTAGCCATTTTGTCCTCATTATTATCGTGGTGCTGACCACTCAGATGCTGTTTTAAATGTTGGAACACATTAATAGTGACTAGGTGCCAGATTGGGTGGTCAAGTTCTTCTCAGCCAAATGATGTGATGAGATTATAAAACCATCATATGGTGGATGATCAAAGCATTCCCTTTACCCAGCATGCCAGTTTTTTTGCATTTTATTGTCACCACAAGGCAAAAAAACCAAAAGCAACACTATCCCCCTCAAAAAAACAAAAAATAGTATACATGATTTTCCACACATACGAGGGTGGTCTGAAAAGTTTCCGACCTAACAAAGATACAAGACATTTATTCAGAATTTTTTTTTTATTTTTCAACATAGTCTCCTTGTGCCTCTACACACTTCTCCCAGCGATGCTCCCATCTCTGTAACCCGTCCAAATAGTACTCTGCGTTTTTCTCTGCAAAATAATTGTTCATGAAGGTGATTGCCTCTTCATTTGACGAAAATCTCTGTCCTCCGAGCGCAATTTTTAGATGAGGGAACAGAAAGAATTCGATTGGGGCTAGATCTGGTGAGTAAGGCGGATGGTCAAGCAGTTCAAACCGTAATTCATGGATTTTTGTCATGGCAACTGCTGAGGTGAGACGGTGCGTTGTCTTGGTGAAACAGGATTTTCTTTTTCTGCAAATGTGGCCGTTTTTCCGCAAGTTCTGACTTCAGCTTGTCAAGTAATGATGCGTAGTATGCTCCTGTAGTGGTTTTTCCTTTATGAAGATAGTCGATTAAAATAACTCCGTGACTATCCCAAAAAACAGTCGCCATCAGTTTTTTCTCAGCCGAAAAAACAGTTTTTGCTTTTTTTGGAGCTGGTTCTCCCTTTGCAGTCCACTGTTTGGACTGTATATTTGTTTCAGGTGTATAATGGTGTATCCAAGTTTCATCTACAGTAATTAATCGGCACAAAAACTGGGATTTATTGCGCCTAAACTGCGCCAACAGAGCATTGGAAATGTTTATTCAAACACGTTTTTGGTCTAACGTGAGCATATGCGGCACCCAACGTGCGGACAGCTTTCTCATGTCTAAATGTTGATTTAATATGTGACAAACACGTGCTTTTGACATGTTCATAACGTCTGCTATCTCTCTCACTTTAATTCGGCGGTCATCTAGTACTATTTGGTGAACTTTGGCGATGTTTTCGTTGGTAGTTGCAGTTTTTGGACGTCCTGAACGTTCATCGTCTCCCAAGCTCTTACGGCCACGTTTAAATTCAGCTGCCCAAAATTTCACTGTGGTAAATGATGGTGCAGAGTCTCCATATACAGAATCCAACTCATCTTTGATTTGCATAGGCGTATTGCCTTTCAAAAACAAATATTTAACGACAGCTCGATACTCGATTTTGTCCATTTTCATAAAAATACTCACCAACTCACTCAAACAACTGTTACATAACAACTGCACGTCCAAAATGGCTGAAACTTTGATGAGTAACTGTCACTAGATGAACAACGAAATTCGAGTGCTGCCACCGACGAGTGCTGCTATCTTCATGTTGAGGTCGGAAATTTATCAGACCACCCTCGTACAGTACACATGTGCTGAAATTGTACGCTTGAACTCATATTTCGTAGGTAAATGTTGAATGCCACCATTCTATGGATGTTGATTCATTGGCAATGTAACATGAGCTATCTATGTTTTAACACAACAATTTTTGTAAAAAAACTTTACCCACAACAGTATATTGCTCAAGGAATGTTGGGCACTGGCTAAACACTTGGTTTTGCATATCTTAGTTAATATTTTTAGTACCCAGCATGAGCACAACATATGATAATTTAAGTGTTCTGCCAGTTTCATAAAGAACACTTGAATTTTGAGGAAACTCGATAGATAGAAATGACTCGTTAGGTAAAGTGTCTGTTCTCTTGAAATATCATCAGCTTTCCATATCAAGTTTGCAGTAGTAATTGATGGGTGCCCACTTTGTTCCTTATTGTGACCATTTTTAAAAGCCCTAATCCAAAATGTTTTCTCCATACACTTCATTGATTGCCAATGAATTTCAGCTGCTTTCATGTCTTTTGCATCGAAAACAAATCACACCATGTATATCAGTCAGCAGCATGTTCAGTTGACTGAGGCATTTCAAGTACTCACTGACAGACACATTTGGCGAGTGTTCAGACTAACGACACTACTGCATTACTTGCTTATTAGTTATTTTTAAAATGATTATTGTTCATATTCTTGTTATTGCATATTCTTCTTATAATGTTAACTTATATATTGTACAGTAGACCCTCTGTTAACGACATCCAATATCAGAAATTCGGATTATCAGAAATCCATATTCACAGTGCTTTTTTGGAAGTCAAAAAGCCAGTATTTGTAAAAAATTGTGGAGGTGCCAAACAAGCAGAGAGGCCATCATAGCACCATTCATGAGAAACTGCATAAGCACTATTTCATTCACTGTGTTGAGTATGATGATCTGCCTTCCCTAGCTTCGTCAATTCCGCTTTAGTTGACGCTTTTCGGAGAACCTCCATCTTCAAAAACTATATCTATACTCATATAGATATAAATATGTTAGAAAATGTGATGTAGATATAGCAATGGCTACAAATAATACGATAAGGAACAAACTGACAAAGAATATAGAAGAAAAGGACAAATATAGTAAGAATGGGGTATACAGAATACAGTGTGGGTGCGAGGCAGTCTACATAGGACAAACGGGACGAAAATTTAGAACTAGGTTTAAAGAACATGTAAGATCATTCAAATATGGCAAAAATGATTCAAATTATGCGTCACGTTTAATAAAAGAGGGACACATACTTCGAGAAATAGAAAACTCCATGAAAGTACTACACATGGCAAAAAAAGGAAAACGTATGAACATTGTGGAGAACTTGGAAATTTTTTTTTTAAAAAAAAAGTATACTTTTTTTCTATAGATATAGTTTTTGATGATGGAGGTTCTCCGAAACGAGTCAACTAAAGTAGAATTGATGAAGCTAGGGAAGGCAGATCATTATACTCAACACAGTGACAATAATCCTAGCAGAAAAGAAGAAGAATATAAAAAGACTATTTCATTCATTAGTTTAATTTTATTATTGTCACTTTTTAAAATAAAAGTTTGTTTATACAGGTTCAGGAATGGTATGAGCATGCAGTTAAGTTAGAAGAAATGAGTGCATCTGTGAACAAGCTGTTTGTTAGACTGACATTTTGCAGTAACAGGGAGTTGCTGTACGACTTATATCCATACGTATGGGATATGAGAGGCGTTATATCACTTTTAAACTCCTACATAAAATGGTTAGGTAAGATATTTTATATTTAAATTTTAGTAACCACATGTGTTGCCATTATTGCCACATGTGTTTGTAAGATTTTAGTAATTTTATTAAAAGTGATTTCGGTATGTATTGGACACAGTTTTAAGTTAACAATTCTGTGACAAAATATAGATGAGTTGAATGGTTTTAAATACATTGATTTCGAGTATTATCAATCCTGTTATCTTATTGTTGATTATCTATTTTCTTTTTTACTAATGCTTTGTGTTAGTATTTGGGTACGTGTAATCAACAGTGATCGGAATGAAAAATTCCTTCAGTAGTTAGTGTTGTGTTCTTTTTATTTTTAAAATTTATATACAGTAAACTCTCGATTATAGGACCTATAAGGCAGGAAACCTTTTTGGATATAGAGAATTTTCGATAATCGAGTTTTTTTTTAAAAAAAGTCGTGCATACAAAGGGTAGAAATTCAGAAAAAGATTAGAAAGAAGCTTTAACACTTGTATAACAGAATGAGTAAACAATGAAACAGACCTAATCTTTGAAGTGTAAATTATGACAACCATTATCCAAGTTTTATTTTTTATTTAAGGATCTACTTTATATTAATGTTCTTACACATGCTTACTTCAGGTAAAAAAAGGTCGCTTCAACTTTTCTACAGTTGTGATCATGACACATTTCACACAACAAACTTACATAAGAAATAAAGATAAGTAATCACAGGCAGTTCAATCACTAAATAATGTTTTCTTTAGAAAAACTAGTTGGTACTGTAGCCTATATGACACTTTAAGGATGACAAGAAACAATTACCTGACCAAACAATAACCGAAAAACAGAGGATAATTGTTTATGGCTACCAAAAAACACGTTTGCTAGATCATAGGATTGTTTGAGGGATGTTTTGTGTGACAGAAAACCCCATTTAAAATTCGTATTATTAATAAAATTAAACAAAATACTGGTTTTTAAAGGAGCTTACCGTTGCCTTCATGTGTTACTTTAAAGTTCTCCCATGGGTCCAAATATTTTGCTCAAAAATAATGTAAAAATTTATACACGTTCCATCATTGCTTTTAAAAGCAGTGCTTGTAACGTTCAAATGATCTGTTAGCTTAAGGAAATTAGAAAAAAGAGGGTAGAAGAAAGGGGAAAGTGTTTAAAACATGTGACACTTGAGATTCCTGGAATTTTGATGCCTCAATAAAGGAAATTACAATACATCGTTTTCATTTAGGAGTGGGACTGGACCAACATATTTTTCCGCGCAACAGAGAGAATTCAATTGTAGACAGATCTGAAATAGGAAGATTTTAATGTCATTAAATTGTACTGTATTTTACACAGTTATTACTGTTTTTTTTTTTGAACGTTCGACTATTGTGCATGGGCTAATACAGACGATGGGATGATTTATAGCGTATGAAAATGCCAAGCCCTGGCTGGGAATCGAACCCGGGTCCTCGGGGTGAAAGCCCAGTACGCTATCAACTAGGCCACCAAGGCGGCTGTTACTGTATTAAATCATAGTTCTCAAAATGCTTACTTCTTGTTTGTTTCAAAGTGCTTTACATTATTAATACAATCCTTGAAATTAGAACAGAGTTAAAAGTCAGCACATCTGTTGTGGAAATTTAATATTTTTTGGTTTTCCACTAAATGTGTTGTTTATTTTTTTTTCATTTTCATTATAATTATTATTATAATCATAAGATTCTTAAACACATCATTATTTTTTTCAGCTATTCAAACAATCTTTAAAAATTGTTACATAATTTATTTTATAAATCTTGTTGCTCCTATAATTCTAATCCTTGTAGGGGAAATTTTCAGGGCTGTTTTTGTAAGGCGTAAAGTAAAAATATTTATTTTATTTTATTTAGCTTGCCACTGGGATAAAATACTTCATCATTCCTCAGGGCAAATTTAAAGTTACTGCAAATAAAAACTGCAGACAGTTATTGGTTGAAAATATTTTGGCCGCCTCGGTGGCCTAGTTGATAGCGTACTGGGCTACACCGAGGACCCGGGTTCGATTCCCGGCCCGGGCTTGGCATTTTCGTACGCTATAAATCATCCCATTGTCTGCATTAGCTTAAGTGTGCACAATAGTCTGACGTTAAACACAAAAAAAAAAAAAAAAAAAAAAAAAAATTATTTTGAACTTTCAGACAAGCTATAAAACATTTAAGTTTGATACCATGTTACACTAAAGAAATAAACAAGAAACATTTTAATCTAAAGATACTATAAATAGGTAAAATTATTTATGAAAAATTTTGGGTTTAACTTTTTAATTTGTTGGGTAGTTAAAAAAAAGTGGTGGTTTTTGTGCGCTCATGACAAATCTGTCATCGTTTGTGCAGTGAAATTTTCAACTGTACGGTTGGGATCAGGACTGCAGTGATTTCAATCTCAGAGCTATCAATCAGTGAGTTTGATGTTTTGAATTTTTTTGATGTTATGTTATTGAAAATGTGGATTGTCCACAGCAATCGCTAAGTGATGTCGTAGAGTGAAAACAGCCGCAGACCAGTGTTTTTCAACAAATATTATTTATCAGCAAAATAAAGACAAACATTTTAACACAAATACAACTAAAGCTTAATTTTTATTTTATAATTTAAACAAGACAGACTAATACTTCTATGATGAACACTTCTTACTAGTCCCAGCCTGCACCAAGCACATCTTATGGAACTGCTTCATGCACAGCGATGTATTCCATCTGTATCGTATACATTCTTACAGGTGTTGTGATAGCACAATTATTGCCAGTTTGCATAAGTTATCACCAGCAAAAAATTAGCCTATTTCCTTCATCTGTTCTATGGCTCAGGGATAGTGTAAATCTGTTCTTACATCACAGCGCTGGATTATAGGGAGTTTGGAATTATTGGAAGTTTACTGTATTTTGAAATTTTTAATAAGCTTCTTTTGACTTAATTTTATTTTGTTTACTTGATTTATATGGCATATTATTTTGTATAACTTGAGACTCAAATCTGTTGTAATTAAGGTAATTTATATTACTCGCTTCTTGTCTTGTTGCATATAGGTATAGTGGTTTTTTTTATTACAGTAGTTTTATGATTAAATTTTTACTTCTAGATAAAGCTATATGTTGAAAAAAATATTTTCTGTGTTGTAAATACTATGACATGCAATGTGTTTATGTGTGTGTGTGTGTGTGTGTGTGTGTGTGTGTGTGTGTGTGTGTGTGTGTGTGTGTGTGTGTGTGTGTGTGTGTGTGTGTGTGTGTGTGTGTGTGTGTGTGTGTGTGTGTGTGTGTGTGTGTGTGTGTGTGTGTGTGTGTGTGTGTGTGTGTGTGTGTGTGTGTGTGTGTGTGTGTGTGTGTGTGTGTGTGTGTGTGTGTGTGTGTGTGTGTGTGTGTGTGTGTGTGTGTGTGTGTGTGTGTGTGTGTGTGTGTGTGTGTGTGTGTGTGTGTGTGTGTGTGTGTGTGTGTGTGTGTGTGTGTGTGTGTGTGTGTTTTGTGATGCCAAAGAAAGGTTGAAAAAAATCTTTTTTGGACTACCTGGGGTAGGGTACTGTCACTACCCTAGGGTGTAGGATTCAAGTTAAGATATATTGTTACCCACTAAAAAAACCACCAAAAGCATTCCTCTTCTGTAAACCCTCACCCATCCCACCCACGGAACCACCGCCAGGCATTACTTCATGGGAAGATGGACTGGCTGACAGCCAATTGCATACAGGTACAGCGTACAGATACAGGAGATACAGCATTGGATCTCCTTTCTTGATACTCAGCCCTCAACTTCTTCATGACTACCGCAGTGAATCCAGCATTGGTCTTCCAGTTGGCCTCAAGCCATCATTGTCGCAACCAGACTTTCCGGTGTAATGCTGCCTCACAGATATGTTTGCAGCTTCATCCTTTCTTCGTTGAATCTTCAACACTGGAAAAATACTTGCTCCATATCTTTCTCCACTACTGGAAGATGAGGGGACAAGCCGAGTCTGTTTCCAGCCTGAAACGGAATAAGTAAGCTCGGATGCAACCGTGCCCAGTGAGAAGAGATTCTGTGAGAGATAGAAATTCACCTCCCTATAATCCCTGTTGCACCAATTCTGGATGATACCTATCATATGGTATGTCCATCGTCCATTTGTTGATTCGTCCGACTGTCGCTGCCATGTCCCCCCGAGTCCGATTTTGCTCCTCTGTAATTAGCATCGACCCCACCATACCTCTAGCTCATTCTACTCTCACTCATTTACTCAGCATACACACAACACACAACATCCACAAACACACTCCCTCACACAAACACATACACACCCGCAGGGGGGTGCAGACTAGCTTTGGCGGGGTCAAGTATGTGGAACCTGATGTGTGCCTAGCACTGCCGAGGACCTCTGATGGGACAGGGTCTGGGATCGAGCAGCCTATAGGCGCTTGGCAAGCACATGAATGTTGAGTTATGGGTGTCGGAGCCCATAGCTGGGTCTATCGAAACAAATGGTTGCATTCTGTGAGTACATAGAGGGCGGCTGCCAGTGGTACTTGGGTTTGGGGAACCGTAACTGTGTACCGGAACCCATTCCTAAAATATTCTGGAGTGCTGACAGACATGTGTTTCGGCTCCAAGATATCTGGAGGTCCCCCAATTTTTTTTTTTTTTTTTTTTTTTTTTTTTGGGGTTCTTGCTTTAGTTCGAGTATCCTGGGCTGCTGGTGGTCGTTTGGGTGCACCCTGTGCCAGTTGTTCGGAAAATCTGCATTCATGAATCGCTCGGTAAATAACACTATGGATACCAAAAACAAAACGCCAAACTGAGTCTAAAGAGGCATCGTAGACCGTGTCAAACGAGTCTGTTTGTAGTGAGGATGTTGGAGATTTACCCAGTAATCCGAAAGTAGAAGAAGGAGGTAGCTTTATGTTACCTTCTATTAGATATCTCGTTTTAAAAATTCTTCCGAAGGAGCTGATCTTGGAAAAGTCTCTCCTTTTATAATCAATAAGGCAATCGTTGGAAAAGCGGGTCCCGTAGTTTCAATCAAGAAACTACAAAACGGGACTTACTAGTTCAAACCCACTGCGACAAACAGACGCAGTCGCTGCTTAAAATGACATCCTTCTTTGAGAATGTCAGGGTATCTGTGGAACCCCACAGAACCTTGAATTTTGCAAGGGGTGTCATAACATGCAGAGATCTTGTTTACGTTGATACCCAAGAAATAAAGACGGAGTTGGCTTCGGAAGGAGTAATCGATGTAAATCGAATAATGCGAGTAGATAAGGGACAAAAATTCCTACAGCCTCCTTAATTCTTACATTTGGAAAACCCACTGTACCCGAGTATATCTATGCCGGATACCAAAGGCTGTCGGTCAGACCTTATGTTCCAACCCAAGGCGTTGTTTTAGATGTCAAGGTTTCGGGCATATGAGTTCCTCGTGTTCGAAGCCCGAGGTTTGCGGCAATTGCGGTACTGCGGGTCATAGTGGTGAAGGTTGTCAGGCTAGCCCACATTGTGTGAACTGTGGAGGTGGTCATCCTGCCCGATCTCCAAACTGCCCCAAGTTTCAAGAAGAAAAGTCAATTTTATCGATAATGGCCAAAGATAAGATTTCCTTCTCCGAAGCCAAGAGAGTTCACAAAAGCTCTATGTCTGTTCTCAATGGAAAATCTTTTGCAGCTGTCACAGCTAATCCAAAAATATCATCTTGTGTGAATTGTGATGAGCTAACCAAAACTGTCAAAGTTTTGACGGATCAAGTAGCTCAATTGTTAAGTCTGTTATCCTCCAATGTCACACCTATTTCGGTTCCGGTTGCTAAGAAAGGTCCTTCATTGATTTCTCCTACTAAAGTTACTTCTGGGTCTAGTTCATGTAAAGAGTCTAAATCTCCAGTGACGAAGCCTCTAATGACAACGTCGCAAGTACTAAGAAACCTCCCGTCGCCTCGTTGATAAGAAAACCACCCGGTCTAGAGTATTTCTTAAAAAAAAAAATCAAACACTTGTCCACCGACAGTTGGACCTAAAAAAAAAAATTATGCCACAGTAAACAAACCTGTAAAGAAAACTGAAAAAACTTCTAAAGGAGGTTCTACTACCAAACCTCTTGCAAACAAAACCAAAAATCATCAGAGTCTGACATTAGTCACAGTTGTGACTCTGTGTCTGTTGATTCTGATCCACCTATAGTATGCTCTATTGAGAAAATGAATCTATCATAAACTAAATTATTAATTTTCAATGTCAACGCCTTCCATTTATAACAACGTGATACAGTGGAGCATTAACGGAGCCAAAAGTCATATTGAAGATTTAAAACTTCTTGTACGCGATACGTCTCCATTATTCATTTGCCTTCAAGAGACGCACCTTCATCAATCGCACACTTTCAATTTAAGAGGGTATTCTGTTGTCAGGGCCGACTTTCATAACGGAAGAACGAGTGAAGGGTGGGGTAGCCATACTCGCTCGTGACTCTATTGATGCCGCTCCTGTGGACATAATAACTCCTTTACAAGCTGTCGCAGTTCAGACTACCGTACCATTTAAACTTACCATATGTTGCATTTATTTACCGCCTAGCTATGCTTTCCAAAACAACGACTTAGTTAACTTATTAATTCAGTTACCTGTCCCTTTCTATTGATGGGTGATTTTAATGCTCACCACACATCGTGGGGCTCTACTACATGTAACTCACGAGGAAACTGAATTGACAATATAAGGACTACATTAGATCTATGTCTTTTAAATAATGGTTCCCCAACACACTTATCGTCTTCTACAGGTGGTTGGACAGTCGTTGATTTGACCTTCTGCAGTCCAATTTTGGCAACGGTTCGAATGGTCGGCGATGTCTGATCTTTACGGCAGCGATCATACTCCGATTAATGTTTCACTTTGTACATTCCACCGTCCGAATCAACGCCTCCGCGTGGATTCTACAAAAGGCACAATGGGTGGATTTCACAGAGCAATTTGTATCACCTGACATTGAAGATTTTACCTCTATTAATGAAATAGTACAAACTTTAACTGAATATATTTTAGACGTAGCACATAAAACTATTCCTCAAACCTCGACTCATCAATCTCGCCCCCCGTTCCTTGGTGGACTGAGGACTGTAAGAATGCCTTGCTTGCTTTTACGTAGATGAGCTCTAAGAAGGTTCAACAGACGACCAACGAGTGAAAATCTTGAGAGGTATAAAATTCTCCGAGCTAGAGCTCGAGAATATTTAGACAAAGTAGAAAAATTCTTGGACCCAGTATATTAACACAATATCAAGAACAACACCAGTATCAACTGTTTGGAAGAAACTCCGTTCCGTTTCTGGTTCATCTCCATCAACTCCTTGATGGGCATCAAACAACGGAACGGAATAATAAGTTTTGATCCTCGAGATATTGTTAATACATTGGGTTTATATTTTGCAGATTATTCTTCGTCTACTTCCTATAGCAATGGTTTTTGTCGTTTCTAAATTACTCAAGAAGCAATGCCATTCGTCGTTGGTACGTCTGTTTCTCCTTTGAACGCGCCCTTCTCAATAGAAGAGCTGGAATCTGCACTGTCATCCTCTTCAGATTCAGCACCAGGCCCTGATAACCTTGTATATTCCATGATTAAAAATCTTCCAACATCGGGTAGGATTTTCCTCCTGAAGATATACAATCGTATGTTTGAGGAACACTCTTTCCCTGATGTTTGGTTGGAAGCAACAGTGATTCCTATTCTTAAGCCAGGCAAAGATAAAACTGATCCAAACAGCTACCGCCCTATTTCTCTTACAAGTGTGCTATGCAAGCTAGTGGAGAAAATGGTAAATCACCGTCTTGTTTGGTATTTAGAAAATAATAATTTACTCTCTAAGGACCAGTGTGGTTTTAGGCAAGGGCGATCTTCCATCGATCAGTTAGTTTTATTAGAATCTGCAATCCAAAATGCCTTTCTGTTACGTCAAACACTTGTTGCAATATTCTTTGACCTAGAGAAGGCATATGATATGGCTTGGAGAAGAGGAATACTAAATATATTAAAATCATGGGGTATACAAGGTAATATACTAGGTTTTATTAAAAATTTTCTCTCAAACAGATATTTCAAAGTACGCCTTGGATCTACATTGTCAGATCGTTTTCGATTAGAGAATGGCGTCCCGCAGGGAAGTGTACTTAGTGTGACCTTGTTTGCCGTTGCTATCAATAGTATAACTACTAATGTGCGGTCTCCTGTTCGCTGTTCTCTATTTGTGGATGACTTTGCAATTTATGTTGGTGCTAGAAGTTTGGCCACAGCTGAAAGAACACTTCAGCTTACAGTAAATAGATTGCAGTCATGATGGACGAATTCTACTGGGTTTAAATTTTCTGCCGCTAAAACTCAATGTATTGCCTTCAGTCGCCGTCGACAGATCCGAACTCCTTCAATATTTCTCGATGGTACAGAAATTCGGACCATTCCATCTGTTCGATTTTTGGGGTTCATATTTGACCAAAGACTATCATGGAACCCTCATTTGCGTGATTTAAAGTTACGATGTAACAAAATTCTCGATATGTTGAGGGTGCTTAGTGGTTCTCGATGGGGCGCTGATAGGACCTGTATGCTGATGTTTTACCATGCGGTGATTCGTTCGCGGATTGATTATGGCAGTATTGTATATTCGTCTGCACGACCATCCGTATTAAAAAAAATAGACCCAGTCCATCACTCTGCATTACGACTCGTCTCTGGAGCCTTCCGTTCTAGTCCCGTTGTAAGCATTCTAGCCGAGACTGGGGAACCTTCACTCTTTCGACGGAGACAGAAACTACAGCTAACTTATGTAAGCAATTTATCATCTAAACCTTGGCACCCTGCTTTTAATACAGTTTTCAAAAATCAATTGGTGCGACAGTATGAAACTCGACCGAATGCTACTGCTCCTCCGAATGCAACTTTCCGTACTTTTGATGACTTACGTATTGAACTACCCCCAATGTTTGAAAGGTCCTTTTGTCTTGTCCCTCCATGGAAAATCAATATGCCGACATTTGATTTCTCCTTGTGTGCATACCAGAAAGACAACACTCCTAACATTGTGTATCAACGTGAGTTTTTTCGACTGACTAGTTCATATCCATCTGCTAAATTTATTTTCACAGATGGCTCTAAGATGAATAACAATGTTGGGTGTGCATTTTACTCACTGGACGAAACGTATAAGTATGGATTACCCTCAACTTGTAGTGTCTTTACAGCCGAACTCTTTGCCATCTTAAAGGCTCTAAACACTATTGAATTTCATAGTTTGCATTACGTAGTTTGTTCCGATTCAAAAAGTGCACTCCAGGCAATCCAGGATATGTATTCGGTAAACCCTCTGGTTCAAGATGTTCTGTGTTCTGTCCATAGACTTGAACTACGAGGTGCAAGAGTATCATTTATCTGGATTCCTGGCCACTGTGGAATATTTGGAAACACTGTAGCGGATAATGCGGCAAAGGAAGCAACTTTTCTTCCGCCATGCACTCAACGTGTAATCGTGTCTGACTTCCTTTGTCACGTAAAACATTTAATTCATCTACAGTGGGAAAATGAATGGGCAGCTACAAGCAGTAATAAATTGAGGGTAATCAAAAGTACAGTTCGTCCTTGGGGTCGTCAAATGCAAGTCGCAGAGAAGAGGTGGTGATCACCCGCCTTCGCATTGGTCACTCCATGTTAACGCATGGATTTCTGATGGGACGCTGGGACCCACCTGAATGTGAATTCTGTAGGAAGCCATCACAATTAAACATATACTGCTCGATTGTGATGGTTTTCAAAATGTTCGTGTTATGTGTGGTCTGAGCAACTGTTTGCAGACGATATTGGGAGATAGTGCCTCGGCCGTTGACCGGGTTCTAGACTTCCTTCATCGTCTGAATGTTTTAAATAAAATTTAATTTATTGTATTTGTAATTTCTTGTGTTATTTTATTTATTTATTTTATTTAAAAACTTTATTTCTGTTATGTTTTGCATTATTTTATGAATTGTTATTAAATTTTATTCATTATTTATTGTTATTTAGTTCTTAAGTGTAATATATCTATACCTGTTATCTAAATTTTTAATTTATTTTTACCGTTATAGTTTGTTGTTGTTTTTTTCTTAAGTTAAATTTTGTTTAATTAATTTTTTTTTATATACTTTAATCCTTCATGACGGCGATGATAACCTAAACGGTTTTTCGCCGGGAAAAAAAAAAAATAATTAGCATTGTATGACTATACCGCGGCTCAGCGCTTCGCTTTCGCCACTAGAGCCTAGCTCTTTCATCAACCATCAGCTGCATTGGGGGGTGTCACCTTCCACTACGCACGCAGAAACGCACAGTGGTGCACTGCTTAGCTCGCGACCGTCATAACCTGTCTCCAAATTGGCTCCTGTGTGTGTGTATGTGTGTGTGTGTGTGTGTGTGTGTGTACGTGCGTGCATATATGCGCGCGCGAACATGTGGGTGGGTGCGTGCGTGTGTGTAAGAGAGAAAGTGTTTTATATATGTGTGTGTGTGTGTGTGTATTATGTAAAACAGAAACTTATATATACAGTCGACTCTGAATAATTTATAGTCAAAAAGACCAACAGTTTTGTTGCTCAAAAGTGTACATAAATTTTTGCACTTGAAATTTTTGTATTATATCATAGATAATTTATGGCCATTACATATTTTCATTATTTTGATAAATCATTACTGTAAATTGAAAAATGTTTTAGTAATATTACTCGTAATTACATTTTTTTCTTATAGAGTGGTACTTTCTAACAACGGACAGTGCTCTGACCAAACTTTTTTTTATTTATAAGTTTCTACTATTAGGAGAAATACAGTAAGGGTCTGCTGTATTTTTGTTAAATGTGAATCTTGTGACAGTATTACGAGGCAACAGACCAACAAAAATGGGACTGTTTTTGTCATAATACTAATTTTAGATAAAAACATAATTGTTTAATGCATATACAAGATAAATGCATTTTTAATTTATTAAAACCTCATACAGTATTATTCTAATGAATAAATAAATGTTCAAATTACAATGTAGCACAGCCCCTTACAAGCAACCTGGGCACTGATTGCTATACCTGTCGATCACCACGTCTTGATAGTTCCTGGAAAGTAGCCAGTTCCATGCTGATGGGAGAGTTTAAACACAATGCAGTGTACACAAAAATAGTGCAAAAAAAAAACTATCTAGATCAGTCCCATTTGGAAGTGATGGCTAACAATCAGAGCAAATCGAACTCACATGATTGATCTCATGTTGAATTGCCATCTATTCAACAAAGCGTGCTTATTTGTGTACCCCTGTGCTGGAACCTATAAGTGAATTGTGCTGAAACTACATGAAAAGAAGTCTTGTATAATCCATGAAGCTAGGGGTGTAGTTTTTTTGACAATGCCAAAAATAGATATGCTAGGATCGCTTACACACCACTCATATATTGCAATGTAGTATCATTTTTATTCTGCTTCCACTACACGTTTTTCCAAACTTGTCATTTCCTGAAAAAGGTCTATCAGGAACACATTGAAGTTTATAGTTTTTGTGTTTCCAAGAAAAATTATGCTCCAGTATTAAGAAGTTACAATGAGCCATGGGCCATTGACGTCCGTTTTTGAAAGTGTCTGCTTTTTACATTTTTTTTCTAAAAAATTCCTTAAATTGCTTCGTCTTGGTCAGGGAAAACAAAAGTGTCCATTATGAAGAAAAGTGTTAAGGGAAGTTTCATTGTAGCTGGTATCCTGAACTTGTAACAGGGCTAGCTTTTAATTTTCAATATTAGAACGCTTTAAAAATGGAATGGGATTTGAAGTTTATGATCCAGCTTTGTAGTAACTTCGAAATACCTTGTACATCTTGGTTACTCTCACAGATCCCTTAAAAAAGTTTTTCTGAAATAAGAAAAACCACATGTACAGAAGTTTTTGCAGCCATCTATAAGTTTCTGTAAGACCCTTTTTAGCCACCTAATAGACCTATAAATAATCCTTGAAGAAGAACAAATGGTCTTTTCGATTTCCCAGTCAGATAGTTTTTTTTTGTGAAGTTCATTTGAATTATCAAGTAATTAGGATTATGACCTAATTATTACCTAATAATTAGTATTATTCCCGTCAGTGGTCTAACTACTCACCTTGTAAAGGCTACCGCGGTTTTAAAACTATTGTTTCATCTTCAGGCCATGATACAAAATATTAAATCCCTCTGTCGAGGTCGTCACAAAGTCAGACAATACATTAAAAACATACTGTGCACAATTACATGATTAAAATATGTATGATGAAATTTGGTTTGGCCAAACGATACGTGCGACTTGTATGTTGTTACATTCTGGACTGTGGAATCTTCATCAGTAATAGCGCACCCATCAATATTATCAGTTACGGTACATGTGTTGGTTTGTTATTTATTCAAATCATTTATCCTTAGATCCACAGTCCGGAATGTAACGACATACGAGTCGCACGTATCGTTTGGCCAAACCAAATTTCATTGTACATATTTTAATTGTGTAATTGTGCTCATTGTTTGTGTCGTATATTTTTAATGTTTTGTCTGACTTTATGACGACCTCGACAGAGGGATTTAACATTTTGTATCACAGCCTGAAGATGAAACAATAGAGTTTCGAAACCGCGGTAGTGTTTATGAGGTGAGTAGACCACTGACGGGAGAATAGGTCATAATCCTAATAACTTAAATATGTGGTCCAATGGCTATGTTGTAATAATGAATTATGAAATAAAATTTGAATTATCAATGATTTTTTAACAGTGGTTACATAACCTCTAGAGCTACTACTGTAATTCTAGCTCATACTACTGTCATTCATCTACTTTTTTTTTTTGCTTAATGTTCATACATTATCCCAGTTAGATTAATGAGGATGAGGAATCAATGTTAACAGTAAGGATAAAGCAACGGGAGTAACTGTGACTCAGACTAAGAACCTTGAGGTGCGCATTTCAGAGACACAGCAGACAGACTGTTGCTTTAACCACCGATCCCACAAATTAACCAGAGTAAAGGAATTCTTTGTATGATGCAAAAAAAAACTTTCAGGAGACATTCTAAAGGTATAACTAAAAAAACATTTTATTAAAAAAAACGTTAAGAAGTAGATAAGATATAGGTTTCAGATTTAGTACAGGTATTTTAATACTATTTTTACAAGATTACCAAACACAAAGGCTTTATATAAATTTTCAAACTGATCGCTTTTAGTACGATCTCAAAAACTTAATTTTCCCAATAATATACATTTAATAGTAAATAAAGAGACATAATAATTTCTTCAGCTTAAAGGATAATCAAGTTGGCCTTGTTTGATAATTTTTATTTTCAAATCTTCTTGTGTTTGGTCTTACAAATAAATGATAAATTATATAAAAGTAAACATTCAAAAAATGGAAATGCCTAACCCAAAAATCTTTGTAATGGTCATACTTTATTCTGTTTTTGGGTGTTTCAGATAATTGTTATGAAGTAGTTTTGTTCTGTATTTTTTTCCTGTTTTTGACTAAACACAAATACAACTACAATCAAATCGCATAGACTGCTTTGTTTATTCTGATATTTAACAGTGTTGCCAACATGCAAACAGTTAGATTTCTATAGGCAACAATGTATAAACAGTAACTTTTTTCCACTTTTTTAATTGATAGCAATAAATATTATTATGTTTGATTTGTACAAACACAATTATTTGTTTTCTTATCAGTTGTTTTGTGTTCTGTTACTGCCATATTTATACCTTTTGTTGGAGTAAAAGACATTTTTTTAATACAGCAAACTCCTTTCTAATCGAAATAAAGACAGAGAAGACATTTCGGATAATTGATGGAAGCTACATATTAAAAGGCGTGAAAAAATGTCCATGGAAAAACATGCTTAATTAAAACAATGTAGAACAAAGTACATTAATTGATTTATTACATATTAAAAATAAGTTTAGATGTTAACTGTAATTGCTGTATGCATTTTTCAAGTGTAGTTCCCAGTATTTATGGTTGTAGCATTTACCAGATGGTTGTAGGACCTCCTTATACATTACATTGATTAATCAGTGGACCTTCTTATGCCTTTGTGTGACATTCTGGTTGTACTCTGTTTATAAAATCGTGACACTGAACCAAATCAAATTAGATACTTGTGTTTTCGATATCAGCAACAGCTGGAATGTGGAGACATTTGAACACACAGTTAACATTTAGTCCTTAGAGATTGTCCAATGATGATTGTGTAATTATATTGGGTTTAATGATAATAGTCCAAACTGTACTGTAACATATTTATTGTATATTTTATAGCCTGTTAAACATTACTGTATTTATTGTAGTTCATAGCAGTGTCGTCATTTTTGTATTAATATTGTGGTAGATATTTTGTGAATCTGTCTTTATTCACTTGCGTGCCATATTTACATTTACATTTGTCTCTGGACTAGATAAATGCACTTTTTTATACTGCAGTTACTGTACTGTATTGTATGTCCATTGTTGTAAGCGAACAAGTTACCCATTGACACTCGTGTGACACCATTAGGTCTATATGTTAACCAGTTACAGTGGAGTTTCACTAATCCGACCTAAACCGGGCGCAGCCAGGTCAAATTAGCGGGAAAGTCGGATTACACAGAGAACCATTAAAAAACATTTAAAAGTATTGAATTGAATTTATTACATTAAAAAAGTTTGAATTACATATGTTATTACTAATTGTATTGTACTGAAACATAAAACAGCACACAGAATCTTACTGTAGTAATAAAGAGCAGTACGTTAAATCATCAAACGACAAAATGTTTGTAATTGTTTTTTGTTTACCAATTGTTTGATGTTTTCTTGCCGCTATATCTCGCGATCTCTAGAGGAGAAGAATAATCTTCTACCTTTTAGAAAACAGAATAAAAAATAAATACCTGAAACGTTGTCAACTCTTTCACGAATCTGAAGAGATGAGAGTTAACATCTCACGATCTCATCAGAAGTAAAATATCTTCTACTTTTTAGAAAACAGCAAATAAAAAAATAAATAAATGAATGAAACACACATAAGCAAAATGCACAAGCAGAATGTCAATACTTCCACAAATCTGAAGAGATGAGAGTTAACATCTCACGATCTCATCAGAAGTAAAATATCTTCTACCTTTTAGAAAACAGAAAATAAAAAATAAATGAATGAATGAAACACACATAAGCAAAATGCACAAGCAGAATGTCAATTCTTCCATGAATCTGAAGTGATACTAAAAGATGGAAATGAACGAACAGAGCAGTTATAAGGGTGGTCGACCCCCTTTTTCTTTTGAAGAGAATGTAGGTCATTGGCTGGGCACGTGACACATAAGCGTAAAGGCCAGACATAAGGGTGGTCAACCCCCTTTTTCTTTTGAAGAGAATGTAGGTCATTTTTTTTCTAAATGACCAAATGGCTGGGCATTTGACACATATTTTTGTTTTTGTTTTTTTTTTTTTTTTTTTTTGGTGTTTAACGTCCGACTATTGTGCACACTTGGGCTAATGCAGACGATGGGATGATTTATAGCGTATGAAAATGCCAAGCCCTCGTCGGGAATCGAACCCGGGTCCTCGGGGTGAAAACCTAATACGCTATCAACTAGACCACCGAGGCAGCTACGTGACACATAAGCGTAAAGGCCAGACATAAGGGTGGTCGACCTCCTTTTTCTTTTGAAGAGAATGTAGGTCATTGGCTGGGCACGTGACACATAGGCGTAAAGGCCGGACATAAGGGTGGTCAACCTCCTTTTTCTTTTGAGAGAATGTAGGTCATTGGCGGGGCACATGACACATAGGCGTAAAGGCCAGACATAAGGGTGGTCGACCCCCTTTTTCTTTTGAAGAGAATGTAGGTTATTGGCTGGGCACGGGACACATAGGCGTAAAGGCCAGACCTAAGAGTTATTGACCCCCTTTTTCTTTTGAAGAGAATGTAGGTCATTGACGGGGCACATGACACATAGGCGTAAAGGCCGGACATAAGGGTGGTCAACCCCCTTTTTCTTTTGAGAGAATGTTGGTCATTGGCGGGGCACATGACACATAGGCGTAAAGGCCAGACATAAGGGTGGTTGACCCCTTTTTTCTTTTGAAGAGAATGTAGGTTATTGGCTGGGCACGGGACACATAGGTGTAAAGGCCGGACACGAAAGTTGTGCGCGGGCATTGTACATTCAGTTTTGCTTCAAATATTGTTTTTTGAGGCTAGGTTGGATTAAACAGAAGGTCGGGTAAGCGAGACTACTGTACTGAATTCAAAATTACTTTTCTGATTCTGATATTGTTTCGGTTATCCTGAATTCAGTTTACTGTAAGCAGTCTCTACCTTTTTGAGTAATACTGGGAAGATGAAATATTTTAAAACGATTTAGAACCACCATTTTATTTCTCCAATCAAACTTGACAATGAATTTGTAATTTTCATATTATCCTTTATGTTTGAACCTAGGCACTGTAAACATGGAGAAGTGCTTCGAAGTTTCACACGAAACACATATTAGATGTTATGGTGGTTAGAAATGAGTACAAAACTTAAGTATAGTATGTTTTATCAAAAGATCGTACAAATAAAATTTAATTTAAATTTCGGTCTGTTATTGTCTTTTTAATCAGTTTGTTAGAAATAAGTAGCCGATAATTAAAATAAAATTGTTGTTTTTTATTGGAGTATGTGTGAATGTATTTGTTTTTTTTGTGAATCATTTTGGTTCACAAAACACATGAAATTAGAAAACTGTCATAATATAGTCGGCTCTGGATTATCATTATCTGTGACAACAAACATTTTTTTTAAATATGGATTTTTTGTACAGTGAAACAAACAACACATATGCTTTGTATATGTACTTTGTCTTCAAAAACAAAAAAAAAGTTTCAAATATAATCAGTTAAATTATTTATGCAATAGTACACCAGGAAAAGTTGGAATCGACAAACAAAACTTGCGTTTTATCGTTAAAAAAACCTAGATTTTGAACGATAATGTTAAATAAAATGTTACAAAACATACATATAATATTAAACAGTAGTTCTCTGTATTTAACGTGTTATGGTGTACAGCATTAAGTTTCTAATCACAGTAAATAATCAGCATTAAATTTCAGATGTGTTTCACTAATTGTATCGGATATACACAGGTCAATGATGGCTAAGGCAATATGCAGTTAACAGTTGCTAGGCTTGTAGAGTCTACTTGCTACTGTGTTCCACTGTAGTAGCAAAAAAGTAAAAATTAAAATAGGTTTATTTTGTGTATATTTTAAACTAAACAATTTTGCGTTATAACCCTCTGAAGACGGTAATAATTTTCGTGAAAATTATGCTAGAATATTAAACGAAACTTTTATATTTCTTAACATTATTTTACTAATTTAAATAAAAAATTGTATGGTTTGGAGATTTTACTTGCTGAATTAATTTTAAATAATAAGTAAAAGTAGTATTAAAAACCCCAAATTGTCTACTTTATTATTGCTATTGATTGAGACTATTAAGAAATCAAAGAGAGATGTAAAAAAATGTGTTTAAATATAGGCCCTACTATTTTATTATGATATAGGTGGGAGTAACATTAATGGTATAGTTCTTTTACTAAAGAGATATTTAATAATGTGGTTAATTTTACTAATTTAGAATGTATTTTTGTGACACTTGCAGCAAGCGGTCAATTCCCCCAGATGGTTGGCAGTTATACTCTCGGCAATTACACCTGTACGTGTTCGCACTTGGTATTCTCATCATTGTTTATGTTAAGTATAATCAATAACAATGATTTCATTTATTGAATTTTGTCTTTAAAGTGATTTTTCAAATAATTATGAAATAAAATTATAGTTGCACTTGATAAATTAGCCATATAAATTAAGTTTACAATTAGTAATTTTAAACATACAGTACAACCCCAGTTATCCAAAATAAAGAGGGAGCCATTTCGTATAACAGTTCTTTCGGTTAAACCATGCATGTGTATTAATTTTTTTATCTGATTAGTTGTAGAAGTTTTCAAAGGTTAAAAGATTCTAACTTCTTTGTTTAGGCTTATGTCGATAAACTGTGTACACTTCTTAAGATAGATAGATTATAGCGTATTAATTATTCATTAAAAAAACCTAGTAATTTTCATTTGTCTCTTACATACCTTACACTGTTTTTGAACAGCAGTGTCTCGCCATCTTTTCATTAAAGAGTCAGCTGACAATAACTCGTTCCATTGTTCAACATATTTTAGTGCAATCTAAAATTAAGCACAATCCACACTTCTGTATTGATAGTGTGCAAATGTCAGTGTTGTAGGTTGGAGGGGGTACAGATTGGCAGTGTAGCTATATTTAGACTCAAAAGTTATAGCTGGGAAGTCAGTTCAAGGTCAGTTGTTTATTCATTAGCTGGTTTTAGTTAAAATTTTTATAAGTCCGGCAGAAGCACAGCTTTGGGCCTTGCAAAAGCCTGCAGGTTTCTTCCAATTTTTTCCTGCCCGCCTAAAGCAGTGCACGGCGCGCTTATCTCTGTTTATTTTGTACATTCCAATCCCGCTGACTTACTGGAATTCGACACTCACCCGCTTTCTCTTTCCGAACTTTTAAAATTAAATTTGTCGAAATGAAACTGAATTTATGACATATATTGTAAAACTATAATTTGGCAGTAAATCCGATTTAATACACACACACACACACACACACACACACACATACACACACACACGCACATACACACACACAGTTATTGGTTTGCATTGCAGATTAAATATGATTAAAATTATTTTTAAAATGAATCCTGTACAGTACATGAGAGAAAATACCCAGATTTTAATTTTTGTTGTATTTGCTGAAGCATTCATTAGGGTTTAGGCTGTTTTTTTCTGGATAGTCGCTGCAATATAAAGGTGTTCGAGTTTTTTCCCATTTTTGTAGCACTGTTAGATGTTTTATTTTTCTTCAGGATATACGTAATTTTTTCTGTTTATTAGTGTCCAGAACTTTATATAAATAAATATTTTACGATTTTTTAGGGTAAGTAAATATCAAAATTTAATTCAAAATAATGTGTGAAGACGAAAATATACAATTGGTTTACAATAAATATACAATTGGAAATACAATTTTCCAATGAACAATTGTTAAAACTGAAATTTAGGCCTACAAATGACAAGATGAAAAAAGAAGTGAATAATGAAATGAATGAATCATTTCTTCAAAACTAGAATAAAAAATAATAACAATTACCTTGCCTACGTAAGTTCTTATTATCAAAAAAAAGCAACGATAATTGAAAACTTGGGGGGAAAATGTTGCTCTCACAATAATGGCAGCATGGCAATAATGGAGCCAATACTCATTCTGCTTGGAGCTTAAATCATAACCAGGTAAAATTGGAGGAGAAATCTAAACATTTTTAAACATCACTAAACCATTTTAAATGGTTTTAAACAAAAATCCAAGTAGTTCAGTTTTACTGTGGATCAGAAACGCTTCTTGGGATCCTTAATGATGAAAAGGAAGAAGAAAGTGAGGATTTTTAATTATTTAATGATGTAAGCCCTTCATACATTTCAGAGTTTAAATATGCTCCAATTACTTCATGTAATTGGAAAGAAGCTTCTCGCAATATAAAGCTTTGTTTCGAGATAATTGAAAAACTTTTACGTATTATATATATAAAAAAAATCTGTATGCAGTGTCAACAAATGATTTTTGATATTAACTTTAAATAAATGTACATAAATAAATATGAATTTTTTGTACAGTGAAACAAACAACACATATGCTTTGTAAATGTACTTTGTCTTCGAAAACAAAAAAAAGTTTCAAATATAATCAGTTAAATTATTTATGCAATAGTATACTGGGGAAAGTTGGAATCGACAAACAAAAATTGCGTTTTATCGTAAAAAAACAACCTACATTTTGAACGATAATGTTAAATAAAATGTTACAAAATATACATATAATATTAAACAGTAGTTCTGTTTAAATTATCCAATAATACTGCAGTTATGAACACAATTTATGTTATAAATTGTATGATTTTTGGGGTTTGATGCATAACAAAATGGTAGTAAATATATTGTTTTTAATAAATATTCCATCTTTTTTGATAAATATTATATTTAAATATTTAGTGTTTTTAAATAAATAATGATTACGACTCGATTGATAACTTCCTGTGTTGGTAAATTTTCCGGAAGTAGATCCTATATTGTAATAAGGAAGGCCAATAAGGTGTTATTTAATTAGGTATGTGACAATAAGGTGTTATTATGTAAGGTGTACTTACCATCATCATTCGGAAAATGTACATAAAGATTTTTTTTTATACCACCGTAATGTTTTTCTTTCACAAAAGTAGTAAGCAAGTACTTAGTCACTTTGGCCCACCCCATTCATTTACGTGTTGTATTTAATTATTGGTAGCAGTTTTTGTTACTCATTATTGGTTTTTCTTTTCTGTTGAATTTTTCTGTAGTCATTTTCACTTTCTATGGAAATGTAACGAGCGACTCTCTTGTCTTCCATGTCCTAATCATAACTCCGTGTGATGTGATGGTTTCTCTGTGTTCCCTAGCTTCATCAGTTCTACTTTTGTTGACGCGTTTCGGAGAACCTCCATCTTCAAAAACTATATCTATACTCCATAGTATACGTGTCAACGAAAGTAGAATTGACGAAGCTAGGAAAGGCAGATCGTTATACTGAACACAGTGATAATAATCCTAGCAGAAAAGAAGAAGAATATAAAAAGAATTGATGGTTTCTCCTTTAGCCAATTTAGTGTTCATAACCTTTTCCGGGTTATGTTAATGATTGCTGCAAATTATACTTGTGCAGCAGTGTAATTTATTAATAATTTAGAAGCCATATAAAAATTATAATTTTTTTATATAGAGTGAATGGCCTTTATTCAGTTAGGCCATAAGTACACAACAACTTTGGATGTATGGGTGTTTTCCCACCGTATATTATTATTTTCATATTAAATCTATTGTATTCTGCTAGCGTGTAAAATTGAATATGTTATTTATAGCAGTTTTTTTGATATATTTATGAATTAGAAGGCCATAAAACAATTACTTCATTAAAGGAAAGCTCATGGCCATGATAATGAATTGTGTTTATTATTATTAAATTCATCAATTATTGTATAGCTTTGTGTAAAGTTCGACTTTGAGGGTCCTTAGTTTTGATACCTCAATTAAATGAACTGAGAATATACAAAAATCAATTATGACTCGTATTCACAAAACCATTCTAAATTGAATTAATTGTGAATTTTTCAATAGTCTTGCATTTAGTTCTTATGAATCATGCCTATGCAAAAGTAAACCAGTAAACACTTTGAACTATTCTACAGACACCTTTTTTAGAAGAGATTACTGTCCTTTGATCGACTACATTTCTCAGCATATATGTTAGATTCCGTTACTATATTTCCTCGTGGTACCCGAGTCTTAAGACACACTTACACTTACAACGCTACACTTACGATTTTACTCTCACCCTTACATTTAGGGAGGCGATAATAGTCTTAATGTGCTTTTTGCCATAAACTCATTTACTGTATTTTCATTGAAAACAGTGTTAATGCAAAAAAAAAATCAATTTGTTTAATATCTGGTGGTAAAGTAAGTTTACATTCACTTTTCCCAGTAAAAACTCTTTTAGACCAATAGTAGTGTCCGACCATAATGGATTAATTTCTGTGTCATTGTCATTGCTAATTAGATGGCACTTTCGTTATTGCCATAAATCATGTTGTGGAAATAGTCATATAGTTCATCATTCCTTAAAACCAAAATCATTTTTATAGGTTGTTTGAAGTCATTATTAGGTTTAGAAAGATGGAAATACATGAAGTAATAACTAAAGGGCAACAAAGAATATGTTCAGAGTAAAAGGAACTCACAGTGGGGGGGGGAAGAAATTTGTTTCGCTAGGTGACCCGCAACACTTTCGCTGTACCAGAATCTTTGTTAAAACTAATAACTTAAAATACATTTTTAACACTGAATGAATGAGTTAAATACAATATACATAAAAAATTGAAATACTAATAAAAAACGCTATTTAAGAACATACACAATTTAAAAATTCTGATTCCGAAACTATTACGCACGTAACTACAATCAACACTGTCGAAAAAGCTTGTGTACAAAACAGCCAAGCTGGACTGACACTGATGATATGAATGTAGTAATGCAAGGCCATTCCACACTGGTGTACCAAGCCGATTAAACAAACCTACACAATGACATTTAGATTCAGGTTATCATTTATATTTGATTGTCGTTAACAGTCAGTTATAAATTTTTCACACCCTTATTAAAAATATTAATTTGGAAGTGATTAATTCTGTATATTACATTTTACTTTCTCACAATAGAGAGTTTGTTAAAGTATTAGTTATTGCAAAATAATCATTTTTGAAATTTTTATGGTTTTTGAGACGGGTCCTCTAAATGGAAAAAAAAACTGGTTTTCGCGTGAACCTGTCTGTGCACATCAGTTTTTATTTTTCCAAAAAAATTTATATCAAGGCCTTTTTTGGTAAAAAAAACTTGTACAAATTAATGGAACTTTAATTTTTCAAAATCTGATTCGATGTGATGAAATTTTATAAAATGTAATCCGTAAGTATCTGAACAATTACATAGGTTGCTTCTGAAAACCTCTTCAGCAATGATTTTGGAATTATTGACAAAAACTAGAAAATTGCCTAATTTCTCAAAGTGAATTAATCAGATTTTATTGATATTTTGATTGTGTATGAAGATTTGTAAGTCACATCACTCGACCATATTTGTAATTAAAGAAACTCCCAGTTCGATATTATGTCTAGAAAAATAAACATTTATGGTTGCCAGAGTTTATTGTTTGTATTTTACTAACTTCAGTTATGGATCTGCGTATTACAAAAATTGGAAAAAATTCTCGTAAGCCATTTTTGATACATAGACTGATTTTTCTTTGCTTTTGCAATGGTTTTAGAACCAATTTTTTTCATAATACAGTAGTCCCTGGTTATTTTGGTCACAGTAGGGACCGCATGTTTTAAACATAATAAGCAGTTTGGGAAAAATTAGCATGCTGCCGGGGGTCTGTCGTTTAAGCAAGTGTCAGGTTCCATGAACATAAGCCACAAAACTTAAATATGCCTGAAAGCTTTATTTGTGAAATATGTTAGGTGTGCGTTTACAACGGATAATTTTTTGTGTACTGTATTACTGTAGTTAAAATTAGAAATAGTACAAGGCATATTTTACATATGTACTGTAAAAATACAGTACATTTTTATGTACTAGCCTACCAAGAGTGTTAACACAAAAAATTCAATTATTTGTGATAATGGTCGGGATGGATATCGCGGATAGAAATTAAATACAGTAATGTAAAATTTCAGTTAATTCAATCTTTTTCCGTTGTTATATGGTTACTACTGTGTTACACACTGTGTAAGTAGTAGTGTTTGAAGTACACACTGTGTTATGAAACAACAGTAATACACTATTAACATCAACACAGCCAAAATACTGGAAATTTATCTGCAAAAAAATATTGTAGAATAGATTTGTATCTCTTACAAAATAAAAAACAAATCAGCTGCTTTTTTATCGTTAAAAAGTAAACTGTATGTTAAATATTGTCTTTAAGGAAATATTTACCTGACTTGGATTTTATTTATTAATATTTTTAACTGCTGGGATTTTGCACCACATGGAATCCCAACTGCAAATTAAAAAAATGTCCTACTTATCGAGCTCATAATCGGGCAGTTTCCGTTAGCCTCTAATTTTATTGTTTCTGACTTTATTGCTTGACATAATGACTTCAGGGAGTATTTAATAAAACGAATAATAAAAATGACAGTAAAAAAAAGAAAACGAAAAATCCACTATGTAATTATATAACAAATTCATTCACGCGGACAACACAAGTTATCACTGCCACTTAAAGTTTATAACCAGCCACTTAAAAACTGCCAAATTAAATTTTTTCCATTGAGAAGTGCATAGATGGCAGAAGCTAGCAAAGATAGGATCATTTGAGTAGTACTTTAAATTTCTACTAGGGTGACCACATTAACAATACAGAAAAATTTCCAAACCACACAGTGTGAATAATTATCTAAACTATTATTGCAAATTAGTTTTGTTTACATATTTTTGAAACTTGGGTAATACTTTCTGTGTTGCAACACTATTTTTATTTGTAAAAGTAAAAAGTAATATTAAAATTAAAACTAATGAACATTTAAAAAAAAATTCAGTGATCATTTATATATACGAGGTATGTTCAGAAAGTAACGAGAATTTTAATTTTTTGAACAAAATATTTATTTATTCTTCTACATTGATGTCGCCTTCAAAATAGTCCCCATTGGAGATTATGCACTTGTGCCAGCACTTCTTCCAATCCTCGAAACACTTTTCAAACTCAATCTTTGAGATAGCCTTTAGTTCTTTCAGCGATGCACTTTTAATGTCATCTACGGCTGTAAAACGACGGCCCTTTAAGGTTCTCTTTATTTTTGGAAATAGGAAAAAGTCACACGGAGCCATGTTTGGTGAATATGGAGGCTGGGGCATCTTCACAGTACTGTTTTTGGCCAAAAATTCATGAACAAGCAATGAAGTGTGAGCTGGGGCATTATCGTGGTGCAAAAGCCATGAGTTGTTTTTTCACAAATCTGGGTGTTTTTTTAGGATTTTCTTCACGCAAACGGCGTTGAACTTGTAGGTAGTACTCCTTATTGATCGTTTCACCTGGTGGCAGGGCTTCATGATGCACTATGCCATTAATATCGAAGAACACAGTGAGCATAACCTTCACGTTCGACTGCACTTGTTGAGCCTTTTTCGGTCTTGGCGAGCCAGAATGCCTCCACTGGGATGATTGAGCCTTAGTTTCGACGTCATATCCATAAACCCATGTTTCATCACCTGTTATAATACGTTTCAGTAATTCTGCATCGTCGTTTACTTCATTTAGTGACTCCTGAGCAAATTCCATTCGCCGCTGTTTTTGTTCAAAATTCAACAATTTTGGAACGAATTTTGCTGCCACGTGTTTCATACACAAAACATTGGAAACAATGTCATGACATGATCCAATCGATATGCCAACATCATCAACGATCTGTCTAATTATGATTCAGCGATTGTTCATAACCATTTCTTTCACTTTTTCCATGTTTTCATCGGTTCTTGATGTGCTGGGGCGTCCAGGGCGTTCGTCATCTTTAACATCTTCACGGCCTTCTTGGAAACGCTTATACCACTCGTAAACTCTTGCTTTATTCATAGCAGACTCACCATAGGCCTTTGTTAACATTTCACACACTTTGTTACACTTTATTCCATTTTTTACGCAAAATTTGTTACAAATTCTTTAATCCATTTCTTTTAACAAACGAAAATCGCCGAGCTCATAAAAACACGTCTTACCTTAGTGGCTGTCACTGACAAAGCCAACAATAAAAAAACCTGAAAATTTTATCATACTTCAAGAGCATGTATACCAACATAATAAAAAAAAATGTTTGACAATTGGACTCTCCAAGCCCGTGAAATTTAAAAATTCTTGTTACTTTCTGAACACAGTGTATATATAAATAAATAAATAAATAAATAAATATATATATATATATATATATATATATATATATATATCCTTCACAGTTGAGGAGAAAATAAAATATTCTGTCTTTGTAATATAACTAGATTCTTATGTATAAAGGTTCCAATAATTAAAACTTATATTGTGTATGGTTCATGAATCGCGAGAGCGAACATGAATCCTTGTCCTAAATATTGAAGACATTGTTATTACATTACCAATGTGTTAAGCCTGAGGCTGTTGTGTTATTCAGAAACATTGTTACTGTCTTGAATAGGATTGAAGATTAGATTTTAGGGTAAATGATAATGTGGACATTGCTTTAGATATTGTTTAACTGAGTCCTTAATAAGTTTTAGTGACATATCTCCTGTTGTTTTGTGTGATCTAATAAAACGTTTGATTTTGTGTACAGATAGATTACACGTATAAGGTGATATTCTCAGAACCCTGTGACATTGTATGCGATACTAATTTGTTGGCGGTATAAATTTTTTCTTTATTGCTTGACCTGGTCAGACTGATGTCGGTACAAAAATGACACAATAACTAATGAACGCAAGAACGTATTAATTCTGTTGAATTGTTAAACTTTTTTTACAATGAAACCATAACACTAAAAATTATAATAGGCCTAAAACAGTTAAAAGAAGTACTAATCTATAAGTTAAGGTGGTTATCTATACATTAGTGGTTATTAACCCATTGGAAACTGGATTTTACTAACATGCTATTGGCCTTCAGTACTGAATTTTTTCAGTAGTTTACACTAAGATTATGTGCAATAATAAAAGCAAGTAACCTACCAATTTTATCCTACATAATGTTGTTGTAATTGTTAACACATATTTAGCCAACACTTTTAACACTATATTAACATTTTTTTATGTTTGTTTATTTACACTATGTACATTTTGTTTCCTTTTTTTAAAATATGTCCGACTATGATAAATTTCAAAACAATTTTCCAAATGCAAAGGAACACTACATTTTTGCACTGGTAAATTGTTTCAGACCTTTTCCTTTTGCAGTACATACTCTACACTTTCTAGATGGCCTTGCTTTGCTTGTTGGGGGGATTTTCCCTATAAAATGTCACCAGAATTTTAGTTATATTTGGATTAGAAGTCCACTGCCAATCATTTACTTGTAGGTTATGAGTAGTATTGTCTGCAATTAGGCCTATTTTCACAGATCTCATCATCACTGTTATCACTATCACTACTGTCATTTTCAACAATACCTTCTTGCTCTTCATTATCACTAATCTCACAACTACTTTCATTTAAAATATCCCCAACAAACTCACTAAATGCACTTGAAGAAATAAACAATTTCTCACGAGAAGCCATATTTCTACAACTGTCAAATTCGTACACAACTTCACAAAGAAACTGGCGGAAATTAACGAGTAACAACGGAAATAAACGAAGGAAAAATATTTCATAGATTGAAAATAGATTTATATTTCTATATTCGACTTTTAGGCTAGAAACATACGGCAAAGAGATCAGGGAAGTAGAGGACGGACATTGCCCGTCTTTAGTACTTAAGCCATTGAGAGAGAAGGACGGGCAATATACGTCTTTCGTTACCAATGGGTTAAACTATAAGTTAATCTATAATAGAAAAAAAGTGCAATGCAAACAGTTTAAATAAGAATTTAAAAAAATTGAAAATCAAATTTCAGTTCATGAATTTTATAAAATAAAATGGAAAGAAAAAGAAAATATTAATTTTTCCAACTTAAACTATGACATAGACACATTTACTACGATTTAGTAAAGTACTTGCAGTTAAAGTAGTTTAACAGTTAAATGTCTTCTACTGCTTGGATACTGTGCACAATACACAGACGTATAGAAAACAAATCCATATTCACTCACGCTTGGCTCGTGGTCTATATGATACCTACCAAAACATGGATGGGCACAGTGGTATTTGGCACTACTGTCACATCCGTACAAATCTTTCTATTTGTCACTCTCGGCATTGTATTTTTACAATGTTCGTTGTCTCTGCGGCCTAGCCTTTACTAATGTGGTATAGGTTGGGTAAGTGTTTTCATCTTCAATTACAGAATCAGTATTTGAATTGTTTACTTACATATCACTTGTATTGAAGAAGCCTAAAGATAAGTGTACATTATCTTTATAAGTATACATTATTCATATTATATTCATTATAAGTATACATTATTCATCCTCACTTTTAAAATCTTTATCAACCGGTTATTCAGTTGTAACAAATTCGTGAATTTCATTATCACTTAATCCATGAAAAGATACATTACATAACACACAACAAAAATAATATGCCAATCAACTAAGAACTATAAATATGGCAGCACATTGTTGTTTGTTCATATAATATGTTAGCGATAAGTAAGGGTTTGGTGTTAGGTTGACAGTAGTCTAGTCGTGGGCAGTAGTCTAGTTGTGGGCAGTAGTCTAGTCGTGGGAAGTAGTCTAGTCGTGGGCAGTAGTCTAGTCGTGGGCAGTAATCTAGTCGTGGGCAGTAGTCTAGTCGTGGGCAGTAATCTAGTCGTGGGCAGTAATCTAGTCGTGGGCAGTAATCTAGTCGTGGGCAGTAATCTAGTCGTGGGCATTAATCTAGTCGTGGGCAGTAGTCTAGTCGTGGGCAGTAGTCTAGTCGTGGGCATTAATCTAGTCGTGGGCAGTAGTCTAGTCGTGGGCAGTAGTCTAGTCGTGGGAAGTAGTCTAGTCGTGGGCAGTAGTCTAGTCGTGGGCAGTAGTCTAGTCATGTAAGTGTGTATGGTCATACTAAATGATGCGGAAATCCAAAATGTAAATGTACAGTAAGTAGTACCTTGTACGGTACAATCTTCCATTGCCGTAAATATACGACGGTACTGATTAAAGGGTTAAATGAACTATTACTCCATTTTTGTATATTCCTTCAACTTAAGTGTTGCCATCATATGAGTATCTATTACATATTACTTTGATGATACAGTAGTACAACCTTGATAATCCAAACGTTTGATAACCTAAAACCAATACAGGCGTAAATAAGTTTTTCTACTATAGCAGAAAATTTTGCGCCTAGCTTCTTTGTTGCAAGGGAGTTCAGCCGTTCTGAATATGCTGTATTAAAATATAGTGAGTAATCATTATATGACAAAAATTAGTGAAAATAATTTCTTAATGTTCTCAAATTAATAATTTGTTAATTATTTACAGAAATGAAATTAGGCAAAAAAAAAACAACTTATAAGTAAAATTAACTTATAAAAATTAAGAAACATTTTTTAATCAAATTCTTAAAATCGAGGTTGTATACGAAGTCCCACATTACACATTTACAATGCTAAGGTTTTTTCATTTTTTTCTCTTGTTTGTGTGTTTTTACATACAAAACATCTAATATTTAATTTCCTTTTCTTTTCATCATGGTACTTCTTTCCTTTATTTGTATGGGTGTTGGTCGTAAGACATCCTGCGATGTTAAATACAGTAGGTAATGCCTGATGCTGCTTTGCATTGATAATGGAAGGTGCTCAATTGCCGTATGTTCTTAAGCAAAACAAAGATTTGCTTAATCAGGTGTAACCTAAAATCTAACTGGCGCTTTCGTTCAAGTATTGAAAGCAAAACATTCTGTGAATATTGCCATCTGTATTCATGCTATCTAATCATCAAACTAGCATGGTTTAAATAGGCATTATTTCAGACATACATTTTTTTTTTTTTTTTTTGTGGTAACGTCTGACTTTTGTATACGCTTGGGCTAATGCAGATGATGGGATGATTTATAGCATATGAAAATGCCAAGCCCTGGCTGGGAATCGAACCCGGGTCCTCAGGGTGAAAGCCCAGTACGCTATCAACTAGGCCACTGAGGCGGCTTTCAGACATACACTTTTGAGAATTGAATACTTTGCTGATCATACTTTGTTTTCCATCCATGCTGATCATATTTTATTTATGATCCACAAAAACATTTCTTGAAAAAATGATATCAAAATAATGTAATGTATTAGGTAAAAGGATTTTCTGTCATTTTGTGGAACTTTATTTTGTAGGCCTGTTATTATTTCTAACCCCATTTAAATACAGTACTGTAGAATTAACACTGTCATTAGTCACAATTATGTCTATGTTTGATAATTCGAACCACCTTCGATCCCAGTTAGTTTGGATTATTTAGATTCTACTTTACTAACTCTTTTACGGAAAAGCACATCTGATTATTAAACTGAACTCCTGATTATTATTAGCATAAATGAAGATACGATATTGCTTTAATTATTTCTTATTGTATGTTCAGCAGGACTTTCCCTTCTGTATTGCATAACACAAGAGTTGTTCTTAAAGCAAAGAACGGTTTTTTCTCTAGACACTTTTTATGAAGATAAACAAAATTTGTTTTATAACATATTTGATACCTTAACTATTTATCTATGTTGTGCCTCTCAAATTTAAACATTTGTTATAGAATTTCACCAGCTTTTCCATGCCTTTTACATATTCAGTTGCCGCCAAGTTGTTGAACCACACACTAACACTTTTTTAGTTTGTTGTCATTTTCGTAAAGGTTTTTGACCAAAAAATCCTTCAATTTGTATAAACATGGTAATCATTTAAGGCCAAATTCGTACTGTAAGGTGGATGCCCCACTTAAACTGCTGAAGCAAGGTTGTTGTCACTGCAGTAGCATTCGGACATGCATTATCGTGAAGAAGCACAGTACCGGCATACAACTTTTTTTTTTTTTTTTTTTTGAATGGTGAGAAGTAGTAGGTCAAGGATCTGATAGTATACTGTTGCCTCAAGGCATGTAGTCGGTGTGTAAGACACTTTTTGATCCCAAAACACTGTAGCCATGTCCTTTTTGGCCCTAAGAATTTGTTTGGTTTTGATGATTTTTTTCCGGTGAAAAACCGTTAAGGTCATGGTTTTGATGAAGATCGGGAATGGTGCCATTGACTGGCATTCACGTTACCATTACCTCAGTTATCTGTTTGTAAATTTTGATAAGGTGGACTCTTTTTGCATTCAAGAAGCGTATTATGCTACGAACCTCGCACTTGGTGGGATTGTTATTTTTATCACACATTTTACAGTTGCACAAAATAAACAGTAAATGATTGTAATGGCTTGACATTAGCATCAGTCTGGTACAAAAGAGTGGGAAGGTCAGTGACAAGACAGTGGAAGTGTTGGGGAACTGAGTGGCTCATCAGATCAAAATGTTTTTTTACTTTCTGAACTACCCTTGTAGAAATAAATTTCATTGTAAGTAGTAAAAATATAGTTTATAAAATCAGTAGAAACTTAACTATATGGAATAATTAAGGAGAGGAAGGAAGATCATGGTTAAGTTGTTGGCAATAAGGCAGTTAGAAAATACGCTAACTGTAGTAACGAAAAGTACTTTAGCGTATGTATGTACTGTACTTTACACAAATTTACATAAGTACATTTTAAAATGTGCAAACTAGCCATTAAATCGAATTATGAAAGTTTACCCATAAAGTTTAAGCCAGCCGATCAAAAAACATTTTCCTTAAATCATAAATTTGTTCTTTCAAAAGGTTGAGTGATATTGTCACATCATTTTGCCATATTTGGCAATTCCTAAAGATAACACATCTGCCAGGTGGCCACCCTGTCATTACCAAGAAGTCCTAAAGGCTTTGAACTAGTATAACCTTCAACTAATAACTAATTTGAAATTTTGAATTTTACATTCACACAATTTATGTACTATACAGTACATACTAAAAACATATTTCCTTTCTCCCAAATTAATGCTTATAATTATCAGTAACACATTTTAGAAGAATATAGGGAAGTATTGTACTATGTTGAGTATAATGATCTGCCTTCCCTAGATCTATACTCTATAGAGTATACTCTTTGAAGATATAGTTTTTTGAAGATGGAGGTTCTCCGAAACGTGTCAACAAAAGTAGAATTGACGAAGCTAGGGAAGGCAGATCATTATACTCAACATAGTGACAATAATCCTAGCAGAAAAGAAGAAGAATATAAAAAGAAGTATTGCACTCTTCATAATTAATAATACCATATTTTAATTACATTACTTACAATTATATCATTAAACTGTTTTAGTGATATCGAGTAAATACCGTATGCTACCATAATGTCAGTATTTTGTGCTGTTCAACTAACTTGTCTACATCAGTACTGTAAGTCACATGTGTATACACAATCTTGTTATTTTTTCCTACACCAGTTAAGCCACTGCCTTCCCAGCGGAGGCGACTAAAGTGAGCAACCGATGGGTTTAGGAATCCCACCATACCTCTGGATCATACCACATTCATTTACTCAGGTCAAACGTATACACATATTCACTGCTCTTATAACCTGGCTAACTCTGAAGTTGAAAGCGACCCATACTGATGGAGTGAATGACATTGCACTCTTATCAACGAGTGTATCATATGGAGCCCTGTTATTGGCAACCTCCTAGTATACCTTAGCTTTACCCATGCATGCAGGGATTTGTGTGAGCGGACATAATTGCCCTAGCTACTCATGTTTGCACGGGTAAGAATGTAAATAGAATTAACAGGCTCTCGCTGTATAACAAAAAGCTGACCAAATGGAGCAAACATCTGAAATTACCACAATAATAAATTGAGAAGTCATCAATTAGAAATGGAGGAGTTACTCTCCTTGAATCCTTTCCAAATCCTGGACTTTATAATGAGAATAGGGTTGGAAAAGGCCCTGTAACTGAGCAATTCAGGAATATAGAAAGGGGGAACAATAGATCTACAAATGTCTCAGTGCAATAGTAACCTTAAAAATTTATTCTTTTTTCATTGAAGGCACTGCCTCTGGATAATCATGGTTCTACTGTATGTTTAAAAATGTAAGGTAAAAAATAAGTTTTAACTGTATTAGATTTCAAATCCTTTCAGTACATACAATCTTAAATTTTTATTATTGGTAGTTATACATTTTTTTTATACTCTAGCACCCTTGGAGAAAGAGACCTCAAAGGTAAAATCAAATCTTGTCTAACATTCCTGGAATAGAGATTAGCAAATTGTTTCAATTAACAAAGTGATATCAACATAATGATTTATTTTTAGAATGAATGTGTTTTTATTTTCTCAAAATATAATCACAAGACTTTGGATTGTTTCTAATGAGTGTTGAAACTTTGTTGGTAATGTTTTATGGTTTGTTTTAGGGTTCTCTAAAGGATGGAAAGAGAGTTTTATGTCCGGTGAACAAGAACCATGGGTTTTTAGAGGTGGACTTACTGCTGATCTGCAAGTAAGTAAAAGTATGTATATAATAAGTACATGGGTCAAATATGAGGGCTATCCAGAAAATCGGTTACGTTTTGTTTTGTAGATGCTAGGGGCGGGGATATCACAGCCATCTTGGTGTCAGAGTGTTCGTCTGTTCAGTGGCTATCCAGCCGTGCTAATGAGAGGTTACTGGTGCTGCTCGTTCCCATACAATACTAGTTTGAAATGTACTCCGCTATTGAAAATCCCGCGACCTGTGAAGTGCGGTCGGTGATACGGTTTTTGTTGGCTAAGAACAATAAACCAATTGAGATTTATCGCCAACTCTGTGAAGTTTATGGAAACGATGTGATCACTGAAGGCGGAAAGTCGGTTACGTTTTGTTTTGTAGATGCTAGAGGTGGGGATATCTCGGCTATCTTGGTGTCAGAGTGTTTGTCTGTTCAGTGGTTATCCAGCCATGCTTACGAGCGGTTACTGGTGCTGCTCGTTCCTGTACAGTACTAGTTTGAAATGTGCGCTGCTATTGAAAATCCCGCGACCTATGAAGTGCAGTCAGTGATACGGTTTTTGTTGGCTAAGAACAATAAACCAATTGAGATTTATCGCCAACTCTGTGAAGTTTATGGGAACGATGTGATCACTGAAGGCAGAGTGCGTCAGTGGTGCATTAGGTTTAAAAATGGCAGACCTAATGTGCACAACGAAGAACGAAGTGGATGGCCAAGCATTGTGACCGATGAAATTGTCTCTAAAGTCGATGAGAAAATTAAAGAAGATCATCGGTTCACAATAACAGAGCTATCGCTTAGTTTTCCACAAATTTCAAGAAGTTTGTTGCGGCATTTTGATGACGACGCGGAACTGCAGGAGGGCGTGACAACCTGGTTGAAGTCTCAGGCGGCAGAATTATACGACAGTGGAATTTCAAAACTAATTTACCACTATGTTAAATGTCTAAATTTATATGGCGACTATGTAGAAAAATAGTATTTTAGTGCCACTTTCAAATGTATGTAATACAATTTTTTTCTTATAATTCGGTTTTTTATTTATCAAAACGTAATCGACTTCCTGGATAGCCGTCTTTTGTACAATTTTTTAATTTTGCTACAGTTTTGGATATTTTTAGTAAGGAGCATCCATTGCAGTTCTTATTACATGTAGCTTAATAAACACTGCTTACTTGATTAACATTCTGATATTTTCTTTATAGTTGTAATTTTGTTGAAATAACAATGAATTACTCCCAGTTTTCTGAGTAATAAATATGAGTTGTTCAAAAAGTAAAAAACATTTTGAACAAGCCGCTCAATACCCCGACTGCCACCGCCATTGTGTCATTCACTTTCCCACTCCTTCACGCTAACAGCGAGCAACTACAGTCATGTACTGTTTATTTGTTCAACTTCAAAATGTGTGACAAAATGATCCCACCAAGTGTGAGGTTCGTAGTGTAATATTCTTTTTGAATGCAAAGAAATCTGCCCTGTCAAAGTTTACAGGCAGGTAACCAAGTTTTACGTTAACGTGATGAATGAAGTTTCAGTTCAAAAATGTAACAAATGGCGTGGATTGTTTTTGAGCAGCACTGTGCTACTTCACAATAACGCACGTCCGCATTGACGATGAATTTGCCTCAGTAGTTGGAAGTTTTTGAACATTAGTTTTGTAGCCTGTATTTAGTCTTGAGATATTACCATCTTTTTCACAAATTTAAGGATTTTGTGAGGCGGAAACCACTGTGGAAGTAACAGTGAACTGAAGGAGAGAGTTAGTGAATGGTTCAAGAACTTGGTGGCAAATGAGTATATAGAAGAGATAGAAAAGTAGCTAAGGTATCAAATGCTTGTGGTCTGGTGCACTTGGGTGAAATCAGAACTGTTCAGAGCTGTATTTTGTATAGCATTTAATTTTTGATTTTATGCAGTTGTGTTTGTGTAGTGCAGTAATAATTAACTTTTATACTAAACTGCTTGTATGTACTGTATAAGTTTGATAATGTTACTGTTTAAACGTATAGTTTTGTGTATAATAACTGTTCTTAAAGTACCCCTCCTGTAATATAACATATATATTAGGGATATACAGGCCGAGTTTTTTAGATTTCGGGTTAGGGTTTTTTTTCGGCGCTTGGGCATTTCTGGTCGGGTCGGGCCAAATGGTTAAATGGGAAACCATCATATTTTTAGCTAGGGCTAAAAAAAAATAGAATTAAAATTTTTTCATTTCATATTAAATTTTCTGACCGCCACGGACTGATTATAACAGCGCACAAAAGTTGTGTAAATACTGCCAAGAACTAATTACATCGGTGCGCAAAAATGTGGGAATACTGCCACAGGCCGATTATATCAGCACGCATAAGTTGTGTAAATATTGCCACGGCCTGATTATATCGGTGCGCAAAAGTTATGTGAATACCGCAACGAACTGATGTAATTGTGTTCAATATTTTCATTTGATTTTCTTTGAAAAAATTACATCTTTTAATTTAGTGACATAATCATGAAATGATATATATTCGGAAAAAGGATATCTGAAGATTCTTTGAACTGATTGTGTACTGTTGTCAAATCACAGACATATTTACTTGACAAGGTAGTGTGTTGACCTGGCCTGACAGGAAACTATATTTGTAAACATGCACAGTCCACTTGGTCCCTTCTCATTGTAGCATCACAATAAATAAAATTACTAACTGATAATACTGCACGCACTGACAGGTCAACAATTGGTTTTGTTGAGTAAAACAAATAGAATGACTTTAAGTGGTTAGACACTTGACCTTTGATGATTATTTAAATTGTTCTTTGTTTATATTATTTGTATATTACGAATTTCGGTAGTGAAAATATGTACGCATATTGCATGCATTATTGCCTAAAAATTAAAGTTAATATTTACTTGGCCCGACCTCTCTTTGACCCAAATTGTTCGCTTGGCCCGAACCGAAGTCAGGCTTTTTAATTGACCTGACCCGACCCGTAAAATTTGGGGTCCCACAGACCCCTAATATATATAGTGTGTTTTAATTCCATTTGTTTAAATATTATATATAGTGTGTTTTAATTCCATTTGTTTAAATATTATATATAGTGTGTTTTAATTCCATTTGTTTAAATATTATAATATGCATTTTTGCACTTTACTGATTGTTTCAAACACTTAGTTATCAAAACAAAATCCAGATTAATATTAGTTATTGTAGAGTACTTTACCAAGCGAAGCAAGATCTCTGATTCACCTTGATTATTCAGAATTTGGTTTGTGCGTTTGTTTTGCAGTTTTGGCCAAAGCATTTGCCCATTGTTTTGAAATTTTGTATAAAGGCACCATGTATAAAACCCAAATGGATGTTAAATTTTTTTCATCCATTTCATTGTCAATACGGTGGTCTTGGATTTAACAGTGACCACATTAGTTGCTGGCTATTGTAATACTGGCTGAACGGTTCAACCTACCACAATTTTGACCTCTTTGTAGAGAAAGAGCATAAAAATTTCCAGTATAGTTAGTCCAGTAAACTTTTTCATAAATATTACAATTGACAGAAGAAGTTGTAAATGGTTCATCCTACCACAATTTTGACCTCTTTGTAGAGAAAGAGCATACAAATTTCCAGTATAGTTAATCCAGTAAACTTCTTCATAAATATTACAATTGACAGAAGAGGTTGTAAACGGTTCATCCTACCACAATTTTGACCTCTTTGTAGATAAAGAGCATAAAAATTTCCAGTATAGTCAGTCCAGTAAACTTTTCATAAATATTACAATTGACAGAAGAAGTTGTAAATGGTTCATCCTACCACAGTTTTGACCTCTTTGTAGATAAAGAGCATAAAAATTTCCAGTATAGTCAGTCCAGTAAACTTTTCATAAATATTACAATTGACAGAAGAGGTTGTAAACGGTTCATCCTACCACAATTTTGACCTCTTTGTAGAGAATGAGCATAAAAATTTCCAGTATAGTTAATCCAGTAAACTTTTTTATAAATATTACAATTGTCAGAAGAGGTTGTAAACGGTTTATCCTACCACAATTTTGACCTCTTTGTAGAGAATGAGCATAAAAATTTCCAGTATAGTTAATCCAGTAAACTTTTTTATAAATATTACAATTTTCAGAAGAGGTTGTAAACGGTTTATCCTACCACAATTTTGACCTCTTTGTAGTGAAATTTCCAGTATAGTTAATCCAGTAAACTTTTTCATAAATATTACAATTGACAGAAGAGGATGTAAACGGTTCATCCTACCACAATTTTGACCTCTTTGTAGAGAATGAGCATAAAAATTTCCAGTATAGTTAATCCAGTAAACTTTTTTATAAATATTACAATTGTCAGAAGAGGTTGTAAACGGTTTATCCTACCACAATTTTGACCTCTTTGTAGTGAAATTTCCAGTATAGTTAATCCAGTAAACTTTTTCATAAATATTACAATTGACAGAAGAGGATGTAAACGGTTCATCCTACCACAATTTTGACCTCTTTGTAGAGAATGAGCATAAAAATTTCCAGTATAGTTAATCCAGTAAACTTTTTTATAAATATTACAATTGTCAGAAGAGGTTGTAAACGGTTTATCCTACCACAATTTTGACCTCTTTGTAGAGAAAGAGCATAAAAATTTCCAGTATAGTTAGTCCAGTAAACTTTTTCATAAATATTACAATTGACAGAAGAGGTTGTAAGCACTTTCATGGAGAGGTGGTCAGAAAATAATTAAGAATATACTAGGAGATCTATTGTTCTTGGAAATACTAGTTATTACTAGTTTGAGACTGGGATAGCTCAGTAATAGAGCATTGACAAATAAATCCAATAATTCCGAGATTAAACCGTGGGCTGTGTAAATTTTTTGTGTGTAGTAAATACCATTTCTATCTGCAGTATAGGTTGGTAATCATTGTGTATAATTTAAAATGAAAATTTTAAAATATTGCAACATTCTACTTTATCTGACGTATTTAAAATATTTATTTCATTATTTATTTTCAGCGCTTGATACCAGTGGACGCAGGCTCAGATCTGTTTGTTTACAAAGCTCCAGAAGTTCCGTGCAGCAAAATTTATACAGTCAGACCGTACTTAGCTGAAGATGAAACACAAGTTTACAATGTTTGTTTGAAAACTTGTTTAAATGGTGAAGATGGGTCTGAAATATTTAATGAACAGCCAAACTTGCCTCCTGATAGGTAAAGGTATACCCTTCTTATATTTCTAAAGTAAAATCTAAAGTTCTATATTTCTAAAGTACAATCTAACAACTATTTGAGAAATAATGAAAGTATAATGTAGGTAAAGAGATAGATTTGTTATAAAAGGTTAAGGTGTTTGGTGGCCCTTGGAACTGCGATCAAATAATTAAGGCACTAAAATCGTTGCAAGTGAATGTGTGATACAGTATAACAGTATAAGCAGTTTTAGCCATTCGTGTTAACTGATTCTTTTGAAAGTCGGTAACGAAGATACCTTGTATAAAGCCTGAACAATGTATGTGTAAGATTTTTTCCCAATTATTTTCTATTTCAAGATAGCGGCCTCTTATACAGTGGTAAGTTTACGCAGTTTTGGTCAATCACATTGACATATTGTTTTAAAATTTTGTACAAAGATACGTTGTATAAAGTCCGAACGACATATGTGTAAATTTTTTTGCCAGTCACTTGTTTCAAGATGGCAGCTTCTGATTCAATAATGAGGATTGTAGTTGGTAGCTATTTTCTATAATACTGGCTGAATTGCAAGACACATTGAGAATTTGGCCAGGCAATTAATTAAAGCAATTACAAGAGCTACTGTTCTTTGATAAATGTTCTTTTTTTAATAAGTATTATTTAAAGTATGTTCTTATTTATTGAGTAGCAGTATGACTCATCCAGGTGGTGGCAAGTTGAGCAAACGTGTACTGTACTTGAGATAAAGTTAAACACAGTTCTTCTTGTTTTTTGCATGAAATGAAGACTAAAACTAATTAAAAATGATTTATACAGGTATTTGTGTAAGATTCTATTGACTACCATATTTTATTAGTCTTGACCAAGAAGAGTAAAGCTCAGTTTAAGATGTAAGTTTAAAGCATTTTCTTTTTTTTTATAAACCTATATTAATATATTTTCAAAAACTTCTATTAGAATCACTAAACAAAAGCAAAATTTGACTGATATGAAAAATTATATCTAAACATGACGAAAGTCAAACATAATAACAAACATATGTTGCCAAGGTTATTTGAACACTATAAGAAAAAATAAACAGCTGTTCTGGCAAAGGTAATAAAGGAAAATAATAGGCAATATACTCTAAATATTTGGGAATTGAAATAGTTCACTAAAAAGCCAACAGAATGCAGGATCTTGTTGTTTTTTATCATACATAAATTGACATCAAACACTACAGCAATGGATTTTTTAAAATTTTAAGGCGAAAAGCACATTGAGGCTATTATCGCCTCCCTAAATGTAAGCGTGAGTGTAAAGTGTTAAAGTCGTAAGTGTGTGTGTTAGACTCGAGTATCACAAGGGACGTCTAAATCCTCTCAATGGTGCAGCTAGTCCCCTTCCCTGCGGGGGACAGCAATGGAAATTGCAGTGTGTAATGCATAGGAGCTAACAACTTGAAGGGTTAATCGTCCAAAGATTATTAATGTTAATCATATTGGTAATGCTATTGTTAAGGTGAAAACTAATGTCTTCATCTGGTAAAAATGTATGGAAGTAGTCCTATTCTTGTTATAAAAAAATTAATACAAATATTCAATTGAATATTAATAAATTTCCTTTTTAATTTTAATGACCGCTCAAAAGGTAATCTGGGGGACCACCCAGGTCTGGGACTTGCCATGATGGTCAGTCCAATAGCTCATTTTTCAATGGGAATTCACTGCAATTGCAATAGCCACTGAGTGGATGATCTAATATTTTACCGACTGCAAAGGATCTTACAATGAAAATTCATATTTTTTGGAAAGGAAATTTGTATGTAATCCAACTCCTAGTGTTCAAGAAATTGTGTTTTGCAAAAGTACAGAAGTAGTCAGGTGACAGCTGTTACAGAACTACACATTTTTTACTGCTCCGGTGATTTTTTTAGACAAATTTTTATGCAATTACCAAGAAACCCGTTTTACCGTAACGTCATATTTTGTGAAGTTGTAGGCCTATTTTTTCTCAATTTTGTTGGGTTAGTTTTATTGCCAATCGAGTTACTGGTTAAACAGTCGACAGTTTTTTGTCTTCGTATAATAAAGTATTAATTTTGAAAAGAAACTCTTTCTTTGTGCCCATTAAAGCCTAAGAAAAACCATTGTTCCAAATTTCGGCTCTACTTCTGAGTCTGGATATACAGTGATATAATGTATTGTTTGCTTTTACCCTTATTTTAACACTTTAGTTTTGGAATTTTAGAAAACCTTTTCTTTGTGCACCTCCAAAGCTTAAGATAAAAGTGTGTCCAAAATTCCAGCTCTGTATAAAATTTTTGTTTTGATGTGGTCAGTAAATTTTAATTGAAGATTTAATCGTGTTTTGTATGTGTTAAATTCATTCTGAATTTGTTGTTAGACTAGTGTAAACAAACTCATTTGAAGTGTTGTAAAAACTGTTGAGTCAAAAATCAGATTTGTTAAAGAGTAATTACATGTTATAAATAATGGGTTTATGGGTGACGCAGAAACAAAGACACTATCGTTATAGTAAAAGTCAACATACAAGTTCTGCACAACCAAAAGCAAGATGAAGTCAGTCAAACATTGAAACAATGTTGGTGTTTTTTTCAATTATATTGCGATCCTGCATCAAGAATGTTCTCCTTAGGGGCAGACAGTTAATCAGAAATAATATAAAAATGTCCTTCAGCATGTGAAAATTTGTGGAAGAAAATACTACACTCTGGTGAGGCAAAAATTTTATCCTCCGCCATAGAAACGAACCATCTAATTGTATATTCTCCATTACAGAAAATTGTTTACTCTACTTACAGTGAGAGCTCTCTTTAAGAACCCCAAGTCTGTTAACAAAAAAGTCGGTTAAACCAAAAAAAAAGTGTAATTACCGGATGCAGTAAAAATTACACAAATGCTATGATAGTCTGAATCAGTTTGTGTGCACTAAGCTTGAATAGCTTTCTTATTACGGCACCCGTCCTTTACTGTTATTATCCTTACGAGTATCACTGATTCGCTGTTATCTAACCGTTCTATTGCTTTTTGTTTCTATTCCATAGTTAATAAATAAATTATGTTTTTGCTTTAACACACTTCTTTTATATTTTAGAAAAAAACAATTTCAAGATGGCTATTTCTGACTTAATGATGATGAGTAAACATTTTAGCCAGACAAATTCACCAATTGTTTTGAAATTTGGTTAGAAGATATCTTGTAAGTCAGAACGACATATTGCAGGATTTTTTCATTCACTTCCTTTTCAAGATTGCAGCCTCTTATTTAACTATGGTGTATGTAGTTGCTGTTTCTTGTAATACTTGCTGAACAGATTGTCCTTTCACAATTTTTACAGCTCCATAAAGAACGAACATAAAGTCTCTAGTAAAGTTAGCCAAGTAATATTTTTCATAAAGATTATGGTTAGATTGGTGGAAAAAGTTGCAAGCACATCAGATCACTGTTGTGGACTTGTGGCCAGGCAATTTATTAAGAGTATTGTGCAGTGTCTCTTAATTCTGTTCTTTGAACTCTAGTTACAAATATATTCTATTTTGTTATTCTGCAGGTTAGTGGGAGCATTTGTAGCACTTAGTCCTGAACTTAGTTTTGTAGTCGAGGATGAAATGGGAATAGTGGGATATGCTGTAGCAGCTCTTGATGCAAGACAGTTTTATGCCAAAGTTAAGTGCGCATGGATACCAGAAATGTGTCACAAATATCCCAGAGAGCCTACAAATACTTTGGATAAGTTAACACCCATACAGGTACGTTTGTGTAAAATAGTTTAATTAAGTAGTTTTTTTATATATATATATATATATATATATATATATATATATATATATATATATATATATATAAGAGGGATACAGGTTGCACTCCCGTAAGACCACAGAAAAGATATCGAACCTGGCAGCAGATATCAGAAGAAGGAGGCTTCGGTTCTATGGACACATCAGTAGACTCCCAACAGCGAGACTTGCCAACAGAATCCTTAAGTATATACAAGGAGTCAAATCAACAACGTCATGGATTGCACAAGTCAGAATAGACCTACATGACGCAGAAATAGACTCAACAGACATTGAAGACAGGAACGCATACAGGAGAAAGATGCTCGGTTGGAAGGTCCCGGAGAATGAAATCCCAAAGAGAGGGCAGGGGTAAAATGGACGGAGGAGCGGAAGAGGATCCATAGGGATAGCATGAGGAAGGTGTGGAGGATTAGAAGGAACAAGACATGAGTCGGAGTGTTTTGCGTGATCCAACAGAGTGTATACGCATAAAAATAATAATAATAATAATATATATATATATATATATATATATATATATATATATATATATACACTGGGTGGGGCAGTCAAACCACACGATTCTAAGTATTATAAAAACACACAGAAACAGTTTTTTAGTCATATATTGCAAAAAATCTTAAGAACATAAATGGAAATTTTAATTCAAACAGAAAAAAATGTTTATTTTTTAATGACTCCAGTAAGGTGGTGACCACCATTTTGAACACAATGTCTAAGTCTCATACTGAAATTCTCACTGACACGTCTTAGCATCGCCGGTGTTATCGCACGAACTTCTTGTTCAGTCCAAACTTTCAAATCCTGTACTGTTGTTGGACGAGTCTCAAAAACCTTCGACTTGAGATGTCCTCATAAAAGGTAATCGCAAGAGCTCAGATCGGGCGATCGTGAGGGCCCATTGAATATCTCCATTCCTATTGATCAAGCGGTCGGAAAAATGTTTCTCAGAAGGTCCAATGACGCTCTGGCTGTATGACTTGTTGCTCCATCTTGTTGGAAATAAGTGTTTCAATTCACAGGAAATCGTCGAAGTTCTGGAATGAGAAAGTTTTCCAGCATTTGAACATAGCGAGCAGATGTTATTGTTAGAGCACGGCTATCATCATCCTCGAAAAAATACGGGCCAATTATTCCGTTTGAAGAGATTGCACACCAGACAATCACTTTGGCTGAATGGAGTGGCCATTTGTGAAGTTCTTGAGGATTGACAGCAGCCCAATAGCGAAAATTTTGTCTATTAACATATCCGCTGAGGTGAAAATGAGCCTCATCGCTCATCCATAGATTATGGGCGACCAGTGGGTCGTCTTCAAACAGGTTTAACATGTGCTCACAAAAGCCAACGCAGATAGGATAATCTCTAGGATTCAAAGCCTGCACTATTTGAATTTTATGCGGGTGTAAATGAAAGTCATCATGTAAAATTCGTACGGTTCGAGTTGAAAGCCCAAGAGCAACGCTGTGGCGCCTGGCAGATCTTCGAGGGCTTCGTATGACCGATGATCGTACTGCCTCCACATTCTCAGGTGTTCGCACTGTTCTTACGCTACCATCTTTTTTTTTTTTTGTTTCACCCGTTGTTTTTAAGTTGTCAGTCCAAACAGCAATGACTTTCCTGCTTGGAACAGGAGCACGAGGCACCAGATGAAAATGTCGGCGGAATTCACGTTGTGGACATATGTAACTTCGGCCATTTTCTAAATGCGCTGTAACAGCGAATCCTCGCTGTTCACCAGATCAATGTTGCATGGTTACTAATTTCCTAATGTGTAGAACGGTTGGCCCATCGTCTGCATTAGCCCAAGTGTCCACAATAGGCAGAGGTAAAAAAAATTTAAAAAAAAAAAAACGCCAACTTTCCTTACCCCGTATACATTTGTTAATCGTGCGCTTTGACTGCCCCACCCAGTATATATATATATATATATATATATATATATATATATATATATATATGCATAGGATCTTTGATCGTGATTTCAGTTCCAAGTAATTTAGTAAATTTTTGATGGGGGGAACTTCAAAAGGTTCCCAATAAAATGGGTCATCTACCCACTGAAAGCTACCATGTCCATCCAGTTCAGTACCACTTTCACACTGTTTGACACTAATTTGCCAAATATTACATTGTGTGCTCTCCTGTGTAATCACAAATTCTATCACCTATTATTTATCAAGGACCCAAATAAGCTTCTTTTTTCTTTTGCACAAAATAATTTTAGCTTTCTGGTTCACCTCTGAATGTAGCTTCTTCCTCACTATGTCCTTCATTTTAAATTCTGAATGCACATGGCAATGCTTAAATTCATCTATCTTCTTCGTATAGTACTTGCAATTTTCCATACCAAGTAAGAATATGGGTTAGGTAAAAATAACTTCTTTTTATATTCTTCTTTTCTGCTAGGATTATTGTCACTATGTTCAGTATAATGATCTGCCTTCCCTAGCTTCGTCAATTCTACTTTCGTTGACTCGTTTCGGAGAACCTCCATCTTCAAAAACTATATCTATACTGGTCACCAATATTATGGCCCGTCCTATAATTTTCTATCTCTGCCTCGTACCCCTCCTCTATTAAACACGTGTACCCTTTCAAACTTTCTCTTCAACGGTCGTCGCTCCTGTTAATTTTTGAAAATTTTTGGATTTTTAAATGTAAAAAATCTATGTTTAAAAATCTAAAAATTTTCAAAAATTAACACGAGTGACGACCGTTGAAGAGGAAGTTTGAAAGGAGCCAATCAGAAGCGAGTAAAAACGTATGATTTTGAAAAGCCAATCAGAAGCGAGCACGTCAGGCTAATGTACATGTGTTGAATAGAGGAGGGGTACGAGGTGGAGATAGAAAATTATAAATAGGATGGGCCATAATATTGGTGACCAGTATAGATATAGTTATTGATGATGTAGGTTCTCCGAAACGTGTCAATGAAAGTAGAATTGACGAAGCCAGGGAAGGCAGATCAATTATACTGAACGTAGTAAAAATAACTTCATTGTAAAATCATCAAAGCAATCACTTACTAGGCCTATGTTTACCAATATTCAACAGTATTCTAAGATGAAATGTCATTGCTGCTGCTTTGTCATAGATGTGGTGAATGTGCTTCCTAAGGAAGTTTAATCCTAAGTGTATAACAAAGCAAGGAATTTGGATGACTTATTTTTTAGAAAGTTATTTTCCCTAGTATGATAAAAATTTAACTGGTCACTTTATAAAAAGTTATGAATTTAAATCTTTTAATGATACAATTATTAAAAATTTAGAAAGCTGTAGTTCACCTAGTCAGAACCCATCTGTACTTAAAATTTATTTACAATTAACTAAAGTGAATTTTAAACAATACTTACATGTTTTTCCTTGTTTTTCTGTTTTAATTACTTTTATTTATTTATAAAGGAAATGATCAATTGGTTCCACTCAACTACATTAGAAGAAGTTCCAGATTCCATCCATACACAGCATCCATCAGTGATGTGTTGTACTTTACTGCCTACCGTCTACGACCAATCTGTTGCTAAACGTTTAATTATATGTCTTCTCGCAGCTCTTCGTGCCAATGGTTAGTAAATATTTTCAGCCACATATTTTATATAGCTCTTGGTAGACTAGGAATTAGCACTATTGCCTCATAAGGTCAGACTTGATCACTTGGCAGGGTTCTGTTATTCACTCAGCAGTGTTTGCAAATTGAGAAGCTGTTGTTGCGGAACTTGGACTTATAAGGGGTGGGTGTTGCTTTAAGTAGGCCCCTTCCACCCCTACCAAACATTCATCCTAAAGGATCCTCTTAAAGGAATGTGACAAATTTTCCTCCAATATTTTTTTGTATTTTGTAAGCCAGGTGGTTCAAGTTGGTTTAATTTCAATTGTCCGCATCTAATGTTTCCGAGAGCTTCTGTTTGTTAGTTTTTGAATCTATTATTTGTTTTACTATAGAAACTATTTTCAAGCAATATTTCATAGTTTTATTAACTCGATACTTTAGAAAGTAAGATAGCCTCTCATTTTAATATTTACTTTTCCCTTTAGTTCTTTTCATGGTTGATAGGTTTTGGTTTTACTTTTAGGTTCATTTGGTGTTTATGTGAATGTAAGCACACGTGATCGTCACATCATAGAGTTTTATAGTAAACTGGGTTTCATCGAAATTTTAAACTGTCCTATACTCAATACGACTTATCTAGGACGTTCATTTTGAACATTAAAGGTTAGTATACATTTATTTTTTTTAATTAAATGCTTTTACTAAGGCATTATAACTAAATACATATAGTTTAGCGGAACTAAGTACGCTTATTGTTAATGAATTAACATTAATGTTTTTTTTTCAAATATGTACAGTAGGGCCAAGATATCTGGGGTTATGGTCATGCCACACTCATTTCGTAGGCTTGTTTATGACAGCCAGTCAACATCGACTTGGATAACTACTAAATTATTAAAAATATCTTTCTAACCTGAACGGTAGCTGGCAGTCCGAATCATTTGTTTTGTCTTTTTATTCACACTATCTTATTCCTTTGTTTGAAAGGAGAGGAAAATGATTTTAAAAATGTATGAGTTTATCTTTGTTGTAGGTAAATTTGGTCTTTAACACCGGCCATCCACTCAACAAATGCTCAAACAACGAAAACACTACACATCCATTGTACGTCTTTAGTTTAGGGAATCTCATTGCATCATTGTTCTATGTCATACAAATATGTGATACATTATATCCTTTTTAAATGATTGTTGTACGTGTTCCAATTTTTTGTTGTATTTAATAGAAAGAAAACTGTATAAAATAATTTCTAATATTTAAAATATGTTTTATTTTCACAGTTAATTGAAGATTGTACAGTACATTCAGTTTATGGTATTTTATGTTATTTTATTGTATTATTTTGCATGAAATGTTTGCATATTTAATCAGTTATGTACCTTACTGTAAAGGTATTTCATTATAATAAGTCATGTATTAATATTAATTACTGTGATACAAATAATAACCATGTAATTTTTAGTTTATTTTAAATATATATATATATATATATATATATATATATATATATATATATATATATATATGACAGAGCTTGAAATGGCACAAAATTTATTTTTGTTTCGGTTTGGAATGGATAGACAATACACAGACATATTGGTATTTATTATTGTTTGTATTAATTTATTTATTATTTTGCAACATGTAAGCATGAATTATATTTACACAGATCTAAGAGAAAAGCATACGAACTTATAAAATTGTAAGCTAAAATGTATTTATTATAATTATAGTATATCAAAACATATTGAAAATAATTATGGCATTTGATAATAAATACACAGACATATAAATTGGTATTTATTGTTATTTGTATTTATGTATTATGTCGCAGAATGTTGTAAACATGAATTATATTTATACAGATCAAAGAGAAAATCATAACTTATAAAATTATATAATATAATGTATTTGTAGGAAATACACAGATATACATTGGTATTTATTATTATTATATTTATTTATTTATTATGACACAACATGTAAACGTGAATTATATTTACACAGATGTAAGTAAAAAGCAGAACTTATAAAATTATAATATAAAATATAATGTATTTATTAAAATTATAATACGTCAAAATTATATTGAAAATAATTATGACATCGATAGAAAATACACAGACATACATTGGTATTTTTTACTTGTATTTATTTGTTTATTTATTATGTTATAACGTGTAAACATGAATTATTGTACAAATATCAAAGAAAAAAGCTGAACAACTTATAAAATTTAATGTATTTATTAAAATTATAATTGAGTACAGCAAAAACGTATAGAAAATAATTATGGCATGGATGGGAAATACACAGACATACATTGGTACTTATTATTATTATTATTTGTATTTATTTGTTTATTTATTGTGTTGTAACATGTTGTAAACATGAATTACATGTACACAGATCAAAGAGAAAAGCTTATAAAATATAATCTATTTACTACAATTATAGTGCAACAAAAACTAAGTGAAAATAGTTATAGGATAGAAAACACACAGACATACATTGTTATTTATTATTATTATTAATAATTGTATTTATTTTTTTATTATGTTGTAAACATGAATTATATTTACACAAATCCAAATAAAAGCATAACAACTTATAAAATTATAGTTTAAAATATAATATATTTATAGTACAACAAAAATATATTGAAAGTAATTATAAATTTAATTGATAATTAGGATTACTATAAAATACTGCTGAATTTTTTTGAAGAGACTGTCAGTAAGGTAATGATTTTGTTATTGTCACTTTTTTCCCAAGCCTGTTAAATAGTATAATCGGTGAATGATGATTTATTGGTTAAATTTAATGACTTAGTGATCAATTGTTAGAAGAATTTATTGTTGACCTGCAAACAGGCCAACAATAGTACGTCAATATACATTGGTATTTATTATTATTATATTTATTTATTTATTATGACGCAACATGTTAACATGAATTATATTTACACAGATGTAAGTAAAAAGCAGAACTTATAAAATTATAATATAAAATATAATGTATTTATTAAAATTATAGTACGTCAAAATTATATTGAAAATAATTATGACATCGATAGAAAATACACAGACATACATTGGTATTTTTTACTTGTATTTATTTGTTTATAAAAGATTTTAAATCAAAGGTTATTATCTAACTGCATTACAAGGTGTAACTGCCAGAATAATTACAAAATAATGTGTTCGTATATTTAGGAAATGTCATAAATAAAATGTGAAGGTTCCCTTTTCAACAGTATACATGTAAAACCTGATAGGCCCACCCACCCTCAGGTGTTTCAACAAGCAGTATTTAAATTGAAAGGATAGTGTTGGCCATCTTGTAAAAACACTAGTTGATAGCTGACTGCAGAAGCCTTAAAAAAGTAACAGCTTAAAGGTATGCACTGTATTATTTTGTGCATTGATATTTCATTCAACCTGTAATATCTGTTACAATTTAAATTTTGATATATTAATAAAGGAAACATTATGAACTATTAAATCAATTGAAATGTAATGTATTGAGAAATGTGATTTTATTTAGGAACGGGAAGTGTTATTATTTTTTGCTTATTTATTTTTGTATTAAAAATGGAATTTATTTTGTAGCCTTGTGAAGAGTAAAACCTACACTTTATTTATATTTGCATGGTTATAATTTCTAATGGTTCTAGAAAATGTAATGTATATAATGACAGTAAACATTTTGTTTTTCAGTTTGGTATAGCATTATATATTTTGGGATTATACTATTTATCCAAGATTCTTTTTATTTGATATTGCACATTTAAGTTTCCTGCTGGTTCAGGAACGCTATTAGTTCAAGAGTTAAAGAAAGAAATTATGTTAATTTAATATTAGATTAAGTTCTAGAGGTTAAAGAGATTTATATCCCTTGGCACCTGTGAGTAAAGGCACTGTGCAACTAAGCCTCTTATATTCTAGTTCAGGAGTCTCCAAACTTTCCAGCCTTAGGGCCATACTGATTACTCCAGTAAGTTCCGAGGGCCAAAACCATATTATCCAACTGATCACAAAAACAATAACAATAAGCCTACAACAATGTTATGAGTAGTTAGCCCATGACCATATCAATGTAGATGTCATATTAATAATTATTCAACATAAAATTAGAATACTTCAGTAAACTAAATTTAATTTGCTATAAAAAATATGTTCTCTAAAAGGAGTTTTGAAGTATGCTAGCTCTCCGCGGGCCGGATGTGGCCCTCGGGCCGTAGTTTGGAGACCCCTGTTCTAGTTCATTAGACTGGTGCCCTAAATGAGTTTTAGTAGTCTACAGATTAGCTTATGTTGCTGGATGTCCTCTGGCGTCTGGGAGCCAAACACCCTTAGTCTTATGCTGGCCGTTATAATATAGTCATAGATTATGTGACCTGCAGTTCCATCTGCCTTCCTGCATAACCTACACGTTTTTTCTCCTTGCTGTATTCTTATCCTGTTCAAATGTACCCTTAGACCAAAGTGCCCTACAATGAATCACACAGTTTTCCTGAGTTGTCCTCTGCCCAGACTGTTACTCAAGTCATCCTGGAGAGAAATTTTTTTAAATGTGTTTACTATTGGAAAGCATTCTAAGGTATCTGATGTTACTTGGTATTGCTTATTGATTTTAGGCCTAGCCAGATGCAGAGAACTCTGCTGGCTTTGATCCATGAACTCTGATGCTGATCCAAGTCCAGCCAGCCTGTCACCCTCTTCATTACTCTCAGTCCCTCTGTGCCCCAGAACCCAGTGAAGAGTAACCTGGTTTTCTAGGGACAAAGCATTGAAGTTCTCATAACACTCCCAGACAAGCTTTGACCTAATTATTGGACCCACAAATACTTTATGACTGTTGGTATAAATGTGAATTCAGACTTTATGAAAAGCCCGCTTCAAATTCTTCCAAACACACCATTAATACTGGCCATTACCTATTGGTGGAATACTGTCCCAGGATAACAGTGTGTTTCACCCCTGTTCTCAAGCCCTCATGGTCATTTTTTGTTTTGTAAACCATACAAGGTCTCAAGAATTTCCCACCACTCGATCTTCCTCCTCATCTGTCATCTTGACATTAAAGCATCTACATAACAAGTGTTATAACAACCATCCTATCAGTCCCCATCATCAGAATTGGGTCAGTGATCTTTTCTGTAATTCTGACATGCCCCAAACCTGAGGGTTTTCAGACTCCACTTCCTTGCATCTGTATGCTGCTCTTCATGCCTCCCCCATGATATACAAATGAATGGGGGTGGCACAAACTCAATTGCTGCAGTTGTGTTTTGTTAATGATCGTTATACACAGATAGGCCCGCCTCTGAATTTTAGTCAGAGTTATCCTGACCCCCACAGCTTGGCTTCAGTCTACCACACTACAGAACACTATGCGTCTTATGATCCCAAGAAGTACTTCATCATACACTCTCCATATCTTCCTCACCGTTCTTCTTACTGCCATCAGTGACGTACAGTGTGCATTACAGGTTAGTTTGGTGTCTAACACCAAGCTGGGATATTTCACCTCATTCACAGCTTGGACTGTCTCCTTAAAGAGCTTTAATCCTCTTAAATTTGTGATAATCCTCTTCCTTGTAAAAAGAACCAGTGTTATTTTTCTTAAGGTTAACATCTAGGTTCTTCTGGTGACACCAAATTAGTACCAGCAGTAGAGCTCTTTTCATAAGATCCAACACTGTTTTACCATACCGCCCCCAGAAAAGCATCACCACATTATCTGCATATCCTTGGATATAGTATTCTTCCAGAGAAAAACAATCCAGGAGTGAGTCCACACCAAATTACACAGAATAGTGGGCAAACTTCTCCCTCCTTTGGACAATCCCTGGTAACTTTCACCTCCACTTTTTTTCGTAAGTGTAGCTATAACTGTCCTCTTCAGCATGTCCCCTATCTAGCCACACAAGTTTTGGTTGCCCTGTGAAACATTAAATCCTACTAGGCATTGTCAGAAACTCTCTGATGTCTAAGTGGACCCTAAGGACTCTGTGTTCTCTTGTGAACCACATTATAAAGTGCACTGTTACAACCTTTCCATGATTGGCAGGCATATTGAATTAAATGCAGCAGGATTATAACCCCTTGTACATGTCTCTATAAATTTCTCTAATTCCTTCAGAATTAAACTCAAACTTATCAGTCTGTAAGCTTTGAGTTCAGCATATGAGACTTGCCCTTCCTTTAGAATAAAAATTATACGTGCCGCTTTCTACACCATGGTGGCTATGCTGGCCTGGTACTGTCTATACAGGATAAGAGAGATAGACTCTGTTACATGTTGCATGAGAGCCGGAAAAAATCCACCAGTATTTAAACGTGGTAGGTTACAATTATTAACAGCCTACATCACCTTATTTACATGAACCATCTGGTTCGTGATACACCATTCCTGCTTTTTTGGGCACCTGTAGGGGATGTCTGGCCCTCGCTTCTTCCTACATTCTTGACCTCCGAGTTAGGAAAGTGTTCCGTGATTAAGGCTTTTATATTTTTCTCCCCAGTTTAAGTGTACTCCGTATTAGGTCCTGTGAGCATCTCCATTGGGTTCAAAGGATCTGAAGCCAGGATCATGCCATCCTCACAGAACTTCCTTTGTGATTTCGGTCTTACACTTTTAAATTCTTTATTGTACTCAGTCAAGGCTGGCTTATAGATCTTCCCCCAAAGCTCAGTGGTTGATGTAATAAAGCACTGATCAGTCTGCTGCATCTCTGAACTGCACACCAAAGTTTATAGCTGTGAGCCACAGTTATTACAGGCCTTCTACTTGCTGTAGTGCTTGGCATGAAATAGTAGCCTGTTTTCTTTCCTTGGAGAATGCCTGAGTCCACCATTTTACATTTCCTCCAGTCACCTTCCTTGTAAGAGGACAATCTTAGAAGACAAGACAGTGTATCATTTTAATAACCTACTCAATTAAATTGAATAATGTGCAATCACAACCAGTCACTTTACTGAGTAAGTGAACATTTATAGTTAAAAGGCATTTTAATTTATATTTTATAATACAGGGTGTGATATAAAAGTAATGCAATTGGTTGTTTCCTGATGCTCCTATTGGTCTGAGCGCTACTCTAAAGCGGGAAATGGTGGAGAGGGTTTCAGCTTTCCAGCGCTACCTAATTATTTGCATAAACCCTTGTTCAGTGCTTGTGTCATTGTTCAAGATGCAGGCAGCGCTACCTAATTATTTGCATAAACCCTTCTTCAGTGCTTGTGTCATTGTTCAAGATGCAGGCAGCGCTACCTAATTATTTGCATAAACCCTTGTTCAGTGCTTGTGTCATTGTTCAAGATGCAGGCAGCGCTACCTAATTATTTGCATAAACCCTTGTTCAGTGCTTGTGTCATTGTTCAAGATGCAGGCAGCGCTACCTAATTATTTGCATAAACCCTTGTTCAGTGCTTGTGTCATTGTTCAAGATGCAGTCAACTTTGGAGCAACACTATTCAATCAAGTTTTATTCAAAACTCAAAAAACCCTGGCTGAAATTGCAAAATGATTCAAGAAGTCTATGGGGAGTTACCAGGTGGCTAAAACAGTTTAACGAGGGCCGGGAAGAAGTTAGTGATGAAGCCCACTCTGGATGGCCGTCAACAAGCTTGTGTGCCTGACTCGTGTGCATGTGTATTGCTGAATGCAGACAGATGTGTGAGTGTTCAATGGCTAACGGATGAGCTAAACATGTCATATGGGACTGTGTTGAACATCGTTACTGATAATTTGTGTGTGCCTAATTGATTTCAAAAGTGCTAAGTGACAACAAGAAGAGCAACCATTTGGGATCATGACAGAACTTGTTAAATGGCTAGAAAGAGACCCAGGGTTTTAAGATAATGTCATCACTGGCAATGAGACATAGGTTTTTGGTTATAACCCAGAATTTCAGGCTCTCAAGGAAATTCCAGGAAGCATACCGGGTATGAGGGGAATTGCTGGATTAAGTGTATCACAGATCAAGGCAATTATTTTGAGGAATTTTAATATATTGTAAATTTGGATCAATAAATTTTGTTGTACAGACACAAATGCATTCCTTTTTGATCACACCTGTATAATAATATTGATATAATGGATTAATTTACAAGATAAGTCTGTGTGTTTTCCATACCAAATTTAAATGCATGTATAATTTAATGCATATATATATATATATATATATATATATATATATATATATATGTGTGTGTGTGTATGTAGTCTTACTACCAATGTTGGTCTGGATAGACTTATGAGAGCATGAAATTAATTATGCATTAATTGATGCAAAATTAAACATTAATTATTTTAAAAATGTATGCAATACAGTATTGATTATGCACATAAAATTATTGGGAAAACTACCATAGTAATATATTAGTGAGTATTAACACTAATACTCCGTAATATTTAAAAGTAAAATGTATTGATTATCAAGAACATTTGTGCAGGTGATTAGTTCTAGCGTGTAATAAATTATTGAACAGCTATAACAGCATACTTATATACAGGACAATACAAAGTTAATGAATTCAGACAAAGCGCCTATTCCTGTTAGTTTTCAATGTTAAAACCGAGATAAAACTTAAATCTCGATTTAAAATTTGTCAAAATCAAGATTGATTTTGAGTTAATTGTAAGTGTTGTATGTATGAAAAATTTTAATTTCTTAGTTACAAGTAAAAGTGCGGAAAACTTTTACTATTCCAATCAAATGAAGGCTATAAAAAACATACGTTAAAGTAATGAACATAAATAAGACAAAGTCAAAAGAAAGCCGAGTGTTAACATAAGACATTATTTTTAATTAATGTTGTATTTTAAGCAGAAATAAATTCTATAAAAAATATTTTTTAAACAGAATTTCCCCAATTTTCGGTATACTGTAAACATAAGAGAAATTAAACTAATAATTAACCTTGGCATTCTAGATTTTGCTAGAATAAGGAATGAAATAATTAGACAGAAAATGAATAAGGAAAATTCAGTTTTTCTATATAAATAATTAAATTAGTATGCATATGTGAAGCAATTCGGAGAGGAGAGATCGAGCAGGTTTTAAAATAGTATCCACCTGAAATAAGAGAGAGAGATCGGTCCATACATGTCAAGGAGGCAATACATGGAAAAGATAAGGTGATTTTTTTTTGTGTACAGAAAGAGTTTAACATTGTAAAAATCAATTTATATTACTTAATAAAATGTTTAATACGTTTATACACAAAGCAATAGTACTAAAGGTTGACCTACAGGAAAAGTGAAAGCTTAAATGTGTTGAAACATTAGAACTTTCATCTGCTCTGTGTCATTTGGCATGAAACAGGGTGGTTATTAAATAAAGTTTGCTAAATATTCATTGAAAATAAAAACAATAAGTGATGTTGAAAACACAAAAAAGAGGAAAAAGGACATGCAGTAAAATATTAAAAACAAACCCCTAACATTTTCTATCTGACCAGTAAAGTCTAGATTACACTGTTTTTGTTAACTAGAATTTGATACATGGATATAACACATGAAAACATTGACCGGCTGACTGTAATATAAACAGAATAAATTTTAAACTGTTAGTTAAAAACCTTTTTTTTCAGTGATATCAACTTCGCCTAAATTTTTGCAAAGCAAGAAATAAATAATTGGATGGAATGGAACATTATTTACTTATAAATAAGAAGAATCTTATTTGTGACAATGGATGCCCTGTTCTGCATCATTGCTACAGACAAGAAATGCTTCTTATTTTAGACAGGAATAAACATTTATTAGTTTCAGGTTTTTCCGTAAACTGTACAGTGATGCACACAGAAAGAATTTCTGTTTAACTTAAACATAAGTAAAATTTGAAAATGGTTGTAGGACGTGCCCTAAACACCGATAAAGATAGGAAGAAGAGTTTATTTTTAATTATTGAAGTTAATTTACAATGAAGCATCTCTAGGCTTACATTATCATTAAAAACAAAGATTTTGTACTATAAAGAAATTTAGTAAATGTATTTATACTTTATTAATCAACTTCTGAAAATTGTTAGCCTACTTTATTTAGGACACTGTTCTTATTTCATCTTCATTTTATTTATGTCTCAATTATTGTAGTTTAAGGTACTGGTAAGGATCATTGTAAGTTATTCCATATTTTAGTTTTGGCAGAAGTCTAATAAAACATATTAGTCATTGTGTACTCAGGCTTTTATAAAATAATTTGCTTCCCAACATCCCAACGGTGTATATTAGAATCTTGAGCCGTCTCGGTGGCCTAGTTGATAGCGTGCTAAGCTTTCACCCCGAGGACCCGGGTTCGATTCCCAGCCAAGGCTTGGCATTTTCATACGCTATAAATCATCTCATCGTCTGCATTAGCCCAAGTGTGCACAATAGTCGGACGTTAAACACCAAAAAAAAAAAATTAGTTTTTGATACACAGATACAGTAGTCGGGTTTCGCCACTTACGATGTTCAAAATGTTGTTAGATATTTATCTAAATTGGCCTTTATACACCAATATAGGAAGACTTTTGTGTATAATTACGTTTGAGTAGAACTGCAGTGACTGATAACATTTCTGTAAAGCAGGCAAACAAAATTATATAAACTGATTCAGCAAAAATGAGGAATGTAAACAAAGCGCAGCAGAAGAGTACAGCTGCTTTATTGCTCACAAGTAGTCTTTCACATATTCTCTGAAAATGTCTCGACTATTATGAGATAAATACCGTAAAGTAACAGACATAAATAGTAACAGATAAATTTTGTTTTTTTTTTTTTTTTGGTGTTTAACGTCTGGCTATTGTGCACACTTGGGCTAATGCAGACGGTGGGATGATTTATAGCGTATGAAAATGCCAAGCCCTCGCCGGGAATTGGAACACGGATCCTCGGGGTGAAAGCCTAGTACGCTAACCACTAGACCACCGAGGCGGCTTCTTTTTCATGATAGCAACATTAGTTAAACAAAAGAAATCTGCCAATCACGACGTAAAGATCAACTGCATTATACAGAGGAAACCAAGGTAAGAGACTGCAACTGATATTAGTAAGTCAAATTCTGAAAACACTTTAATTATTATCATGAACTGAAAATTATATCACAAAGATGCTGTCCAACATCTACAGTATTAAATTAATCTGTTATTCAACAATCTTCAATTTTCTTATGCTTGATATAAACAAGACATTTAAAGTAAGCTAAAAATAAGTGACTTGAAAAGACAGGAGATGTGTTCTTTAAATTGTTACAGATGTGTTATGCCATATGATGTTAGCAGTGGCGTCATATAGTTTCAACCAAGTGTTCCTTATCACAATATGTCAGCTGCAAAGTTGAAGATGAAAATGAGTCCAATATCTCAATGTGTGTTGAAATTTAGTACGAGGTTCATTCAAAAAATAAAAAAAAGTTTTATTTCCTAAACAATTTTTATTATGATAATGAAACAAAACTTATTTTACAACACATTTCATACCGTAGTTAATTTTTAACGTAGTTGCAGTTCGAATTTGAACATTTGTCATAGTGTTTCACCAGCTTTTCGGGCGTTAAACACCAAAAAAAAAAAATGAAAAAGAACTTCATAAAATTAAGACTGAGTGGGTATTTTTTTATTTTATGTTAGATTTTAGTTGTTTGTCCCATTTAGTATGTTAGCAGGTATTAAATATGTTAGTAGGTACTATATATTTTGAGAAGAAATATTAAACTTGTTTCCATTTGTTTTATGTGACCATGAAAGTAAGCTAAGCACAGCAGTCTACAGACTACTGTAAGATTTTTTTTTCTTAACATCAGACTAATGAGAATGAGGGATCAACGTTAACGGTAAGAATAAAGCGAAGGCAGTAACTATATCTAGAACCTTGAGGTGTGCAGTTCAGAGAGCAGACTGACTGGTGCCTTAGCCACATCGACCATTGAGCCTTCACTACTGTTAGATAAGTTTGACACCAAAGGCCTTTTTGTAAAAACATCTTATCTTCTCATTTACACATTTAAGTACAGTACAAAATAAGTTTAGGCAGATGTACAGTATCCATGTACGAGGTGTGCAAAGTAATAAGACTGATTTTTTTAAAGGTTTTTATTAGGATAGAATTACAGATCAATATTGTCTCCCTCAAAATATCTTCCTTGGGAAGCTACATAGAGCTGGAAGGTTTTTAAGCTAGGTTCCTTGAAGCTATCACAGGAATTTTTTTCTGGCCAAAAATAGCCGCCTCGGTGGTCTAGTTGATAGCGTACTGGGCTTTCACCCCGAGGACCTGGGTTCGATTCCCGGCCGAGCTTGGCATTTTCATACGCTATAAATCATCCCCTCGTCTGCATTAGCCCAAGTGTGCACAATAGTCGGATGTTAAAAAAAAAAAAAATTTGGCCAAAAAATATTAACTGAAATTGCTGTGTAACACAGCACATTTTTCTGATGTAACACTTAGTCATTTTTTATGTTTGGTCTCATATACATGACCCTTTTTTTAAGTCTTCCAAGAAGCACTTGGTAAAAGTGCTGATGACCACTTTTTGGTCCTTTTTGTTGGTGGGTTTGTGTCCTTGAGGCACAAACTCTTTGTGAACTATTCTCTTGCTATCATAAAAGCAAATCAGCATGTATTTGATCTTTGACTTGCTCATTACTGCTTTTTTGGCCTTGTCAAGATCCCGAATTCTGTTGACATTTTCACCGGATTTTAGAAGGGAAGGCTTTCTGCTGCATGGTTCATCTTCAATTGAATCTCTTCCTTCTAAAAATGCCTTAAACTACCAAAACATCTGTATCTTTTGACAAAACACTGTCTCCATAAGCCTGCTGGAGTGTTGCAAGTTTCCGTTGCAATGTGCCCAAGTCTGAAGCAAAACTTTGTAGTACAGCAATCAGCATTGCTTAATATGAACGTCTCTCATTGTTAGAGAATGCACTTAGAAAGAAACTGATTCATGAAAACAATGGCTTTTGTCATCCAAATAACTCAAGCAACTACAAACTCATTCTGAAAGCGCATCATATGTTCATCTGCCACCTATGAAAGTTCCAGCATTCCAAGTGTTGCCATATTGAACACTACATTGCCAGTCTAATTACTTAATTTACATACTTCTTATATAAGTAGATTGTCTTGCAGTAAAAAGCTTAACCCCTGACTATCATAACATGACATTTAACATAAAGTACTGTTTATAGGTTATAAAATGAAATAACAGTGTAATTAAGAATTTTTTTTAATAAATGCTTTTTAATATTAAATATTTTTTTTATAAAGTGATTAATCTGGTTTATTATAGTAATATTGTACTACTACATGAATAAATCATAAGGTATGCTGTTATTTTTTTTAAGTTTAATGATTTTAAATTATTATAATTACTTAATATTTGCATTTTTAACATATAGTAAATCTATATTATACATACATGTACAGCCAGACTATAAACTAAAACTATTTAATCTTATTTTAATTCTTAAATTTTTGTTTATCCTTTTCCAAAAAGAACGAGCTTATACCTAATTTTATTTATTAATAATAAATATTATTTATCGTTTATTGAAAGGTAAACATTTATAATGCTATAAAAAATAGTGCATTTTTTCTTAAGATTGGGTTTTTTATGTTTCAGCACAAAAAATCTTGTTTCCTTAAGTTTAAATTTATCTCCGATTTAATACTGCATATTTTTGGATTTAAAATGTTTATTCTTATTAGTAAAATTTAATTTGGTAATAATATGTAAATTTAAAAATAAATAATGAACTTTCTGATGATAAATTAATTTAAAATAAATATATAATAAATAATAGTAGTGCTAAGATTTTCTGGGCTCCTGTTCACATTATTGCATAACTCTCTTTTCTCCTAATAAATCAATTCATAACAGTTATACATAAAAGTAAGTGAACACTTATTTTGCAGAGACAGCTAACTGAGCAGCTGATGGGCTTAGCAATCCCATCATACCTCCAGCTCATGGTACCCAAGACAGACAGACACACACACACACACAGTCACTACTCTACATACTGTGGTTAACTCTAAAGTGTAAAGCGACCAGTGCTGATGGAATGTATGACACTGGCCTAATAGTGTATCAGAGATAGCTCTGGCATACCTAGCAATCTCTCACTGTACTTCAACCTTACCTATGCATGTGGTGCTCTGTATGGGCAGACCTCATTTGCTTAGCTTCTTGTTGGTGTTCCCACGTGTAAGAACGTAAAATAGAACGAGTAGGATTTCACCTAACAACAAAAAGCTGGCCAAATGGAGTGAAACCTCCATAATAAGGGACAAGAAGAAGAAAACTGAAGGGAAATAGAAGAACAAACACCTCAATAATGAACTGGGAAGTCATGAATTAGTAGTGGGGCGAGTAGCGCACTATGAATCCCCTTCAAACCCTGAATTTTATGTAGAGACTAAGGCTGGAAAATGCACTGTAACTGAGCATCTCAAGAACATAGGAAGGGGCACAGTAGACCTAAGGTTACAGTACAGTAGTAACCCTAGAAATTCATGAATTCCGGCAAACATTTAACACATAATTATTATCTGTCACATATATGTAATTCTACTTTTTAATACAAAGATCGAGTTATTTAATACTACCAGTATATTTATGTTAATGTTTACTTAACTACTATAACCTCAAACAAACGCAATGCTGCCATATGCTAAGAGCGGCTCGCAGAAAAAAGTGGAACCATTGAGCATTACAAGAAATTACTTATTGCTTTTTGTTTGACATGTATATAAATATTTTACCATTTATTCTATTGAATTATCTTATGAAATTATGTGGAAATAATTTAACCGCAATTATTTTCATTTAATTGAGTTGTAGGTTAACGACCAATTAATATTCTATGTTCATTTTTTTAAAAATTTTTTTCTGACAAGCCCAAATATTCTTAATGAGTGGCAACAGTTGCATAAACTAATACTAATGTATATAATAAATAAAAAGTAAACACTAAAATAAAATAACATAAATAATTATAGAAACAGATTGCATAAAGTTATTTAACACAAAGCATGTACACTAGGTATATTTTTCGTGATGGAAGTGCAAAGCGACTGATTTTTAAAGATGGTATTTGTTACCGTTAACATGGAAAAATATATTTAGAAGCACATTTGGAACATATTGCTTACATTTAACTATGAGAAAATAAGAAAAATTTATCTTTCAAATAACAAGTGGAGTTAAATTAAATGAAAACTTTTAGTTATTAGTTTTAAATTATTTTGAATTTTATTGTTCGCCAACATTCATTTCTATTTTATTATATGTCAATCATAATTTTTTTCAAGTCCTTTTACACCTCATTCACGAAAGTTACGAAATTCATTATGTAATCGAAAATAATACATTTTTTGTTACACCTAGTTTCTTATAATGCAAAGTAAAATGTACAAATATAAAGAAATAATTACATATGGTAAGTAAAAGAGTTGTATCATAATATAAACAATAATAATGAGTAAACAATATTATTTTAAATATATTTTGCTAACATATACATTTTTTTTAATTTTCATTATTTTATACCAGTTTCCATGAGCACGAAACAGTCTGGTAGTCAGGGGCTTCTCTGAACGGTTTACTTCCATCTGGTGCAACGTATGTGTTCACTTGGAACTCATCCATCACAGTGTATTTGAAAATATCAGTCCCTAGTTGCTAAAAAATAAATATAATGTTAATCTTTTGATTTCCAGCTTGCTCCTTTCAAGACTCCCATCAATACCCAATAAAAAATGAAATACAAAATATCTGATCTAAATTAAGTTAAATTGTAAAATTATTCAAGTATAATATGAGATTTTATATATATTCATGTGTAGCTAGAAAATGACCTGACCGATTTCACCCCCATGATGTTTACCACAGTTGAAAATGGTAGGGCATTGACCTTGAATGCTCCATCTACCTACTCTGCCATTTAGTTCACTGACAGTAGTTGTTTGAACAGTACCGTGTATTTGCCCTGCGTTGGAAAAATGCTTAGTGCCAGTGCGGAGCAATTTAATGTGAAATTTTTTGTTAAACTCGGAAAATCCACCACAAATATTAAATTTGTTGCAAAAAGTGTACGGTGACGAGTGTTTATCATGAGCTCAAGTTGTGAGTGGGTTAAAAGATTTAAAGAGGGGAGAGAAGTGTTACAGATGATCCATATCTTGGTCGGCCATGAAATGATGATGGTAACAGATAGGATGGTTCCCAGATACTTTTAAAGGTCATGATGGCATTTGAGGAGGAAGAACAGCTAGTGGAAAATCTGGGGAGCTTGTATGATTTACAGATTTCTCCAAAACTAAGGATAATAATGGTACGGAATGTATGGTTTAAGACCGGGAATAAAAATCGTTACCATGTGACAGAATTCCAGGCAAAGATAATAACAGTTGACTGTATATGGAAGAATTTGAAGCAGGCTTTAACAAAAGCCCAAATTCACATTTATACTGATAGTCTATCAGTGACTAAAGCACTTATGGATCCAATAATTAAGTCTAAGCTGGTCTGGGAAGGTTGTGAAATCCTTCATGCTCTGTCTCTGGGAAAACCAGATTACTCTTAACTGGGTTGTAGGACACGGTGAAGTTAATGAGAAGGCAAATAGACTGACTGGACTCATTTACTGAGTTTTGTTTCAGATGTGTTGTGCCTGAGTTCATTGGACCAGAGGTGGAAGTATGGGCTTCTCTGTGTCTGGCTAGGTTGCCCAACAACCTCAAAGGGCATAGTAAACGATTTCAAAAAAGTTCCTCTAGGATGACTTGGAAGGACAGCCAGTATCCTGTGTAGGGAACAACTCAGGAAAACAATGGGACTCATTACATGACATTGTGGACTGAAGCTATATATGAACAGAATTGGAATATACAACAGAGAAACCATGTTTAGGTTACGCAAGAAGGAAGATAAAACTGTAAGCCAGTTTTACAATATAATTTATGATTGTGAGGCTCTTGCCAGCAGAAAGCTAAGGTTGTTTGGTTTCCAGAAGCCTGAGGAATGCCTGGAATGTCCAATCTGGAGGAGGTAGAATGGACTAGTCAGTAGACTGCTAAAACTGATTGACAGCACTAGTTTACTAAACTAGAATCCAAGATGCTTTTGCACAATAGGTTCTTTGATCACACAGAATTAGACATATACCAAGGTGGAAGTGCCATAAGTAAGACATAAATTAAGAAAACATCCCTGTTGATTACTTACTTGAGTCAAAGGGCTTGTATTTGTTGTAAATATTCCAGAGAAACCTCTCTTCTTTGATAGTTTAAGAACTTCTTCCTCCATTGCTTTTATGACAGCAACATTTTCTGCAGCCGAAAGAGACTTTTCAGTTCCCATCATGAAAGTGTGGAAAATCTGTCTCTTTCCTTTGGGAAGCTTGTTGTCTCTGGAAAAATTAATGTAATAAACAAAGAAGCATTGAAATGAGCTGACGGTTCTGATTTAGAGTCAAGTGATTCGCCATTATAATTTAAATGTTATACATAGTTTATTAGTATGTTTAACGTCCGACTATTGTGCACACGGGCTAATGCAGACGAAGGGATGATTTATACCGTATGAAAGTATGAAAATGCCAAGCCCTTGCCGGGAATATCGGACCCGGGTCCTCGGGGTGAAAGCCTAGTACACTATCCACTAGGCCACCAAGGCGGCTAAAAAAAAAAAATAATAACTGTGTTCTTTTTTACTCATTTTTAAATTAAAATTTGTAACCACTTATACTTTTTTGTCTAATAGAGCTAGAAGAATAAAAGGAACTAAGTTATTCTTTCATAAAATAATAACTATTAATTATTCTGATTAAAGATTGAACAAGATCAATATCAATTTACCTGATCGGAGCTTCGACAAATTCAAGGAACGTAAGTACTGTTGCTAAAGGTCCATTTAGAGTGACTGGAGGTTCATCGTGTGCATCGAAATTTAATGATACACCTTCAACTTTTCCTGTTTTCAGTGATCTTAACACGAAACTAAAAAAACAACAAATTAATATTAATAATTGTGTAAAATTTATAAAACTATGTAAGGTAGTTAAAGTATTACACTTTTAATGTTAGTTTAAACTAAGAAGTATTTAGTTCTTGGAAAGTTCTAATAACATCATCTTGCCAATAATATAAGTAAAATATTACAAAAATTACTTCTGAACATTTTTTAATATTTTTTTGTGGCTTATTCACTGAGCAAAGCAAGGTCTCTGTTTCACCTCAACCATTCGGCATTTGGTTTGTGTTTGTTGAAACAATAAAAATGTGCAGTTTCAGCTAAATGAGTTAACCGATTGTTTTGAAATTTGGTACAAAGATACCTTGTATAAAGCCTGATTGACATATTTGTAACGTTTCCCCCCATTCACTTCCATTTCAAGATGATAGCCTCTGATTTAACAACAATGAGTGTAGTTGCCGATTGTTTCCTGTAATTCTGGCTGAACAATAAGACCTATCGTAATTTTGACCACTTCATGGAGAAAGAGCATAAAGTTAGTCCAGTAACATTTCCCCTAAATATTACCAGTTAAATTTGTAGAAACGTTTACAAAATTGTCTGCGTGCTGTCACGGAGCAGTGATCAAGCAATCGATTAAGAATTCTGCGAGGTCTACTATTCTTTGAACTACTTGTGTGTATATGTATGAAAGAGAAGAGAGAGCTATCAGGTACATATTTGCTTGGAATATAGAAAAATAACATTGCAATGGTCTGTTTGGAATTAATTTGTCACTTTACAAACCAACTGAAAAGGCTGTAAAAGGTAATATGAATAGGGACTATGAAACAATTTTCATAGAATGCGAGGTCTACTATTCTTTGAGCTACTTGTGTGTATATGTATGAAAGAGAAGAGAGAGGGATCAGGTACATATTTGCTTGGAATATAGAAAAATAACATTGCAATGGTCTGTTTGGAATTAATTTGTCACTTTACGAACCAACTGAAAAGTCTGTAAAAGGTAATATGAATAGGGACTATGAAACAATTTTCATAGAATGCGAGGTCTACTATTCTTTGAGCTACTTGTGTGTATATGTATGAAAGAGATGAGAGAGGGATCAGGTACATATTTGCTTGGAATATAGAAAAATAACATTGCAATGGTCTGTTTGGAATTAATTTGTCACTTTACGAACCAACTGAAAAGTCTGTAAAAGGTAATATGAATAGGGACTATGAAACAATTTTCGAGCCAATAAGTTCAGCAACATGCTTTGCTCGCTACTGTACTAAAGGTTTGCTTCTTTCTATTTGCTGATATAATTATCTCTACAAAGTATTTATATTTTAAAAAAATTGTAATATTAATATTGGGGAAAGATCAAATTTTATGAAAATATGGTATTGTGTAACCTGTAACTGAGGTTATAGACTAAAAAAGCCATGTCTAACCTGTAACTGAAGTTATAGACTAAAGAAGCCATGTCTAACCTGTAACTGAAGTTATAGACTAAAGAAGCCATGTCTAACCTGTAACTGAGGTTATAGACTAAAAAAGCCATGTCTAACCTGTAACTGAGGTTATAGACTAACAAAGCCATGTCTAACATGTAACTGAGGTTATAGACTAAAGAAGCCATGTCTAACCTGTAACTGAGGTTATAGACTAAAAAAGCCATGTCTAACCTGTAACTGAGGTTATAGACTAACAAAGCCATGTCTAACATGTAACTGAGGTTATAGACTAAAGAAGCCATGTCTAACCTGTAACTGAGGTTATAGACTAAAAAAGCCATGTCTAACCTGTAACTGAGGTTATAGACTAAAAAAGCCATGTCTAACCTGTAACGAAGGTTACAGACTAAGCCATGTCTAACCTGTAACTGAGGTTATAGACTAAAAAAGCCATGTCTAACCTGTAACTGAAGTTATAGACTAAAGAAACCATGTCTAACCTGTAACTGAGGTTATAGACTAAAAAAGCCATGTCAAAATAAAATAAATGAGACATGCTTATAAAATAATAACATGGCATAAGTTTCTCACTGTCATGATGGGAGTAAATTTTCAAAAAGTTAATATTACAATAATTTTTTATCTAAAACTTTTTTTTTAATCTGATTTGCGATCATAATCAAACTTAAAATCCTATTACATTAGCATTTTAAATTATACTGAATATAATAAAACAATCCTTGATTATTATTATATTCATTTTCTTATTTTATTGCAATTTAAAACTCAAAATGATTTAAACTAAAGCAGATTTAAACACTTATTACAAAGGTGAAAACAAGTTTTCAAAAAAGTTTTGAGAAAAGTTATGTTTTTTTTTTATTTGTAATGGACATTATTTTGAAACTGTCAAACAGATTTAGCTGGGTAATGTACTTTTTTAAACTAACAAAATGTTTGTGACAAGTTCGACTCAATTAAATTTGGAAAAACAAACACACTCATGGTGAAGGCAGCTGAAATGGGCAGTTGATGGGTTTAGTGATCCCACTGTACTTCTAGCTCATACTATTCTCATTCATCTACTCAAATCACACGAACACAGGCACACACTTGCACATGCAATTTGCAATTTGTAATTTACCACATACTGTGTGTGTGTGTGTGTGTGTGTGTGTGTGTGTGTGTGTGTGTGTGTGTGTGTGTGTGTGTGTGTGTGTGTGTGTGTGTGTGTGTGTGTGTGTGTGTGTGTGTGTGTGTGTGTGTGTGTGTGTGTGTGTGTGTGTGTGTGTGTGTGTGTGTGTGTGTGTGTGTGTGTGTGTGTGTGTATCTTAATGATCATAGAAAAAGAGGTAAGAATTAACACAAATATAATGGTCACTTAATATATATTAACACTTAATATAATGGTCACTCCAATATTACAAATAGTCTATTTTACAGCGGAAATTCCCTAAAAAAATCCAACAAAATACACATAAAAAGTGTTGAATTTAAGTATGTCATGCTACAGCCTAAGATATGAGGTATGTTTTAATATCTTGAACTGTAATTTTAATGTCACGCTACAACCTCCCCTAGTTCGAAGATCTAGCTGCAAACTGGAGGGTATGGAACAATATATCTATAAAGGTCACAGTGTGTTAGTAACCCTCATAATCCATTCATTCGACCTGGAAGGCACAAAATTTTAGTGAGCAAATGGGAGTAAAGTTAATAATAACACACAAAATATGGTACCGTTTTAATATTTTTTGTAACATCCTTACTTTATGTCAATTAAACTAATAATCGACTTAACGCCTAGAAAAATGCCATTGGTAATAACTAGACTTCAACCTGCATCTACTCACATTTGTAGCAATCTGCTACAATTCTTATTAATAAGAATAATATTAATGGAAGAATTTTACAGATGTTTTTATTTTAGTACTGTTTCCTTATATATATATATATTTTATACAGCCATCTATGGACTACAATTACACAACTTTCTTCCTTGTTAACCCCTGTTTCCTCCTACGCCAGTACTCCTTCATTCTCTGGCTCATTCTATGACGTTCTGCCTCCGTATAAACCACTAGCCTCCTTCCTCTTGGATTCTCTTCAGATATGTCTTTCAACTCAGCCACAGATATCTTCCTCCCACACGTGTCCATATTTTGTACCTCTTCGTGCTCATTCCACATCTAGTCAGATCCTGATGGACTTCCTTGAGCCATGGAATTTGTTTTTTCCTGTTTTCCTGGAAAGTCAGCACTCTTTTCGCTATTCTTTCTGGTTTCATCCTGCTGATGTGCGCATAAGACATCAGTCGCCTCTTCTTCATTGTAATAGTGATTTTTTGAAACCTTTCATAAAGCTCTTTGTTTGATCGCATGTGGAACTTGAACTCACCATCACTCACTCTTCTCGGTCCCAAAATCTTCCTCAAAAATTTTCTTTCCTTTTTTTTTCAATCTCTAATAATCTCCTTCCAGATAGTGTCTCTGCCACATCTTGTACAGACATTCAGGTTGAACTACTGTGGTGTACGATCTAAATTTTGCTTGATAAGACAGGGCATTTGATTTGTACATGTTCTCATATATATTTTATTGTAACGAAAAACTTATAATTACTCATTAATACCTAAGTATGCAATAATGCAGTGAATTGCAACCATAAAAATTAAAATTTCTAAAACTAGAGATGCTGTACCTCAACTTTGCATCAACAAGTGGTTTCCATATTAGATCCAGTAACTCATTATAATCTTCCAAGCGAGGAATTATCAATCTTTCTAGATCACCTTTTTCATAAAAGCTGTCTGTAATTATTCTGAAACATAAAAATATATTTTCAAAGAAGGTTAGTAAATAGTGCATTTTTCAATTTTTAATGGAAGTATGAAGTACAGTGTTCCTTTGGAGTTACACAATTTGACATGTGCTGATTCAAAGACATACTCTTAAAAATTGCATTCCTCCATTCTTCAGATTCAAAGATACACTGATTTCGTTTTATTCGTCTTATTGGGTCCAGCATTCAACATTATCAATATGTTGTCCCGAGATAATAACATGGCCGTAGGTAGTTCAGAGATAATACAATACAAACTGGAGTCACTATGACTGGAAATTACACAGATTAACCCAATCCATCAAGGTTGTTACAGTGTATCAAACATCTAATTTGAATGAATAATGAATGAAGAAATACCTTCATTGTTTAATCCATGTCGAATTTTTGAAGTGCTGTGAGCCTAAAAGTTTTTGGTTATTAAAATATTTAATTTTAAAATTTCTCTTTCTTTAAATTGAAGTTTGTAAATTTTAATTTATTTTATTGATAGAATACAAGTTAGGCTTAGTATTAAATACATGTACAGCCTACTTCTTTTTTAAATACTTTATCTTATTAAAATACTGTGTATTTCATCCACAAAATGCACATTTTCCTAATTTACCACATATTGTACAATACTCTTAATGCTTGTATATTTGGGAACCAGTTCCCAACAAAGGATCACTGTATAATTAAAAATATGATCTTTTTTAATAAATTTACTATTATACCAATATAATATACAGATAATATATCTTTATCACTATTGTAGTTGTTATATGGTATGGAATATCAATCAATTTTAGTCTGAATCTATGTAGTATTAGTAAGTATAAACCATTTTCGGAAAAAAACAATAATTTCATTTTCAATAATATGAGTATTCCTAAATTTGGATTTATAAAAAAAAAAATCATTTAGATAATTGCATAACCATTAAGGTGCACACAAAAATAAGAAAACCTTTTCGATTATTTGGTATTTTTGACTCAATGAATTTGGGTCATATTTATTTTAAAAAATCTTATTTGTTTAGGTGTATTCAAAAACAAGTATTAAATTAGATATTATCTTTAAAAAGATCTTAATAAATGTTTTTTTTTTTAATAAATGTTAGATTATTATATCATCATCGTCGTCATCATAATTATTGTTATTATTTCTTATGTTTATAGTTAGTTTGAAAAATAATTTATTTATTTTTACTTTTTATAATCAAGAATTAATTTTTATTGAAAAGATTTCAATACATTTTAATATAAAAAAACATAAAATTTCTATTTCAAAAAAAATTCAAGTGTACTAACTTATAAACTTCCAATTTGCATTTGTCTGAAATTAGTTCAGCAACATAATTCTGACTGTTATGGTCTTCCTGATCATCAACATCTGCTTCAGGGATGAGTTTATCTAGTACGTCCCACAACGTGTTGGCTGAAATGAAATCTGTAATACCTAAGCAAGAAAGGCAAATGCATTACAATTTTATTTTATTTTGTCCTTTTAACTGTAAAATAACTACAAAATAAATGAATGAGGATGTGTCAAAGGTAAATATAGCAGGAGCAAAATGAGTAAAATGTTTATCATCATACTATTATCACTTATGAAAATTATTTTTACTAGAATAAAGTGACATGTACGGCAGTAAAAGTAAAAATATATTGCCTTATTTTATTTATAGTATAGAAATTTGTCATTATCATGCATTAGAGATAAAACTATAAAAGTTATATAGCTTATCTAGCCTCTCATGGGCCCTGTAGTAGATGTAATGTGACTACTTTCTGCTACTATGCTTTTCGTCCCTTGATTAGTGAGCACAATCAGTCCACTACGATAATGAATGACTTTAATGACGTGCATTTGTTTATCTTTCTTCGGCTATACAGTTTTTTTTTTTATCTGAATGTACTTTGTGAGTAACAGGGATTTTTACAAAATGTAGATTTTACAAAGCCCATAATGTAACTTAAACATTTACAGTACAATTAACAATGAAGGTATACGGTATTATTTATTATTGCTGGTCTATTATTAAACTGTAAATAAATAACAAAGCTTTTATTATGATCTTTTGAATTTTGGATCAATTCAAGTTACTCTTTTGTTGGAGAAATATTTCAGGTAAAAGCTGGTGCGACTAAAATTAAAAATCTTCACAAAGTGTACTTTTTTAAAATGCTCAAACTTTATCATGAAAATAGTTTTTGAGATATCTATATGCAATTTTCAACGTTGTTTTCCTTTTCAAATTTTGCATTTAACTCCCCGCAGGGGGGTGCAGACTAGCTGCACCTATTGAGAGGATTTAGACGTCCCTCGCGGTACCCGAGTCTAACACACTTACGACTTTAACACTTTACACTCACACTTACATTTAGGGAAGTGATAATAGCCCCAATGTGCTTTTCATCTTAAAATAACAACAACAAAAATTTGCATTTAACTCAAGAATCACATACCATTTTCCAATTTTTTTAAAAGTTACATTTATGATGGCAGATCAATTTTTTTAAAAGTTATTCTAAAATAGTTATGTTGTTGGGTATGTTCCACAATATTTCTCTTTTCAAATTTCACTAGCATTTAAAAAATGTAATTCACAAAATTTACAAGTTATAAATAATTTTGTTAATATATTGCTTTTTTATATTAAAGTTATTTTTTATTGGTGCAAATAATGAAAAGAGCTTTTGAATGATTTAGCAGTTTCAAGCAACATTTTTAGTTTTTAGGGGCTAGTTTGTAGGTGAACTGACTATCCTTCACTTTTAGTATGAGATCCACGAGCGGATAAACAAGCTATATGAATATTACTAAGATAGAAAAAATACATAAATGTAGTTAATCGTAAATATATTTAAAGTAAACTTGATTCATGCCTTAGTTCAGCACCTCTGCTTTTGAGTTTAGTTAAATATTGAGTAAAACTAAAAACGCTTCAATAAAGTTATAATTTATCTTACATTTGATAAAAATTATTATAAAAATAATATCTACATACTTTTAAATACAGCTGATTACACTTAAATAGCGGCTGAAGATACCAAAACAAATTACAGTACCATACATACAATTTTGTACTGTATAATTCTCTTGATTATTTACTGCTGCAACGTCTTTGCTGTAAACTTTAAAATGTTCAAGCGTTATCGCTTAAAAAAAGTGCATGTTGTTAGTATACTGCAGTATAATGAAAATTCTCTTTTCAAATTTTTTATTATAGTTGACATTGTTGTGTTTTCTGAACTTGTAATAACACAGATTTTTAGTAAAAAGACCTTCTTAAAAATAGACATGGAAGGTTCAATAGACAAGGAACGGTAGCAAGTTCAAACTACTGAATACCTGACAATTATAATAGGCCTAATTCCAAAATCCCTGCAAAACTCCTTTTACCACAATACACCTTAGTATTTCCATGTGAATTACATCGCAAAACTTACAGTGACATTTGTTTTATAAGAAAAATAACCTTGATAGTGTAAGATAGCTTCTTATACTGCAACTTGAACCAGTCTAGGTTTTTATTTATTTTGGATGATTTGTTTTTTGTTTGTATGACCTTGTTTGTTTCAGTAGTATGAACGGCTATGTGATCGAACAAGACAAAATAATTACAGGAAAACCCCAAAGTGTGCAATAGACCCTTAGCTGACATAAAACCATTTTGCTTCAATATTACCCCAACAAATGATCTTTAGAAAAAACACCAGATGTACATTCTTTTACGACTCCTATACAGCTTGATATTTTTTTGTAAATTCACTTTCAATCATCCAAATAAAACTTGAATTATTAGTGACTGTTTAGTATTATGTTACATAAACATTTCTAAATACTGTTGAAAACATTGAATTAGCCAAGATTTTTATTTTAAAAAATTCAGAGTTGATTACTATAACAACAAATTTCTCTTAGTTTTTTTAGTAAAAACCATCCAACCTTATTTGCAATAATTATTAGTGCAATTGACAATATTTTTAATGCAATATTAGAATATTTTCTACCACATACCTATATAATATCCTTGGTCTCGAAGTTTTGTAACAGTTAGAACCGAATTTAAAGAATTTCCTCCGAGATGGTAGTAAAAGTTTGAGTTAAGAGAAATTTTGTTTCTTGCAGTACCAGCTAGAACTTGTCCGACAGTTCTCAAAAGGCATTTAGCAACATGAATTTTATCTTCAGGGATGCTTTCATAGTCAAATTCTACATTGTTTTCTTTACCTGCTGAAAATTGATACAATTTTATTGTAAATACAACCAACATTCATTAGCTGTGTACAAAACGTCTTGAAACTGCTTAATAACTCTCAGTGGTGAAGCGTTTATTTAAAAAGTGTAATTACTTTATTTTGTGAATAATCATATTATTGTATATGTAATTGTTTTCAGTTTCAAATTTAAATAACGCAGAAACCTATATACGAATGGATATTTTAACTTAAAATTTGAAAATAATAGTACCAAGAAAAAAGACTGTTAAAAGAGAATAATAATAAATGGAGATTTTTAGAAAGAGGATATTGAGTATGGAGGGATTCAAAGGAAGATTGCTGAGGAAACCTGGTGTGAAGTGGTCCGAAGAAAGAAAGAAGCTGCATAGTGAAAGGATGAGGGAATATTAGAGGAACGGAAGAGAAAACAGCTAAGTGTGAAGAATTGAAATTGTCACATGGTCCCTAGCAGGCCTCATCAAAAGAAGAAGAAGAAGAAATGGAGAGTGTAAGCTTGGGTGAATATAACATGAAAGTCTCATGTTACAAAGCTTTGATGTGACTGATACTTTAACACCTCAGCCTAACTGCATATAGGGACGATTTCTTGAATGCACTCACTCTACTTCACTTGTTCCTTCTATAAGCAATTTAGCTAGTAATATAGTACGTGCTTTCATTTCGTAAAATTTTGTTAAAGTACACATATGCTGTCCTCACTTGCATACTGTATGTTTTCACGCGATATTTGAAAATTATTTGTATCATCTTGAGTATGTGTACTATTAGTATAATCATGTGTATTGTGTATCAAATCTTTTTGTAAATCATAATCATATATTCCGAAAAGCATACTTGTGGGTGTGTGTGTGTGTGTATATATATATATATATATATATATATTTAGTATATACAAGAAGTCAAATTAACACGTCGTGGATCACACAAGTCAGAATAGACCTAATCTAACAGACATTGAAGACAGGAACGCATACAGGAGAAAGATGCTCGGTTGGAAGGTCCCTGAGAATGAAATCCCAAAGAGAGCAAGGGTAAAATGGACAGAGGAGTGGAAGAGGATCCATGGGGGCAGGATGAGGGAGGTGTGGAGGATTAGAAGGAACAAGACATGAGTCGGAGTGCTTTGCGTGATCCAACAAGGTCTATAAGCAAATAATAATAATAATTATATATATATACATATATATATATATATATATATATATATATATATATAAATGTGAAACTTCCCATCAATGTATACTACTTCGACCATATAAAATATCCATTCTCGAGAAGTGTCCACTATTGGAAGGGCTATTGTATATAGTTTGGAGGTTTACTTACGGGAAGTTGTTAAATGTGCATCTTGTGATAATATTGTAAAGCAATATTAAAACGACATTCCTACAAAAATTGAACTTATTTTCTTTTCATTATATTAATTTTATATAAAAACAAAATTTTTTAAGATAAATGGATTTTGAAATTAATAACACGTCATAACTGCATTACTGTAACATACAAAGGAATGTTCAAATTATAATACAGTACAACCCCTCAGAAATGACCTCAGCATAACAGATGTGTCCACTGTCACTGTGATCTTGATATTTCTGGGAAGCCACTTCCATTCTAATAATGATACATTTTAAACACAGTACAGAGTATAGAAGAGTAAGTGGAAAAAACTACCTCGTAAGTGACAGCTAACAATCAGACCAAATCAGACTGACACAAACAGTGCTACGTTAAGTTGTCATCTATAATGGCTTAACTAAGTGTGCTTATCTGTTTACTCCTGCTGTAACCTATAAATGAATTATACTGAAGCTACATGAAAACAAACCTTGTATAGTCCAAGAAGCACTTACACTTTTGGTAAAGTGAGTCAAATGTAGTTTTTTTTTTTTTTTTTGTTTGAAAATGCCAAAAAAGGTGTGTAAGCCTCTGAATATGTTTACTGATATATGCAACCTAGCATCATTTCCACTCCCCTACCGCTACATGTTCTTTCCAAACTTTTCTTTTCCAGGAAGTGGCCTACCAGAAAAACTTTGAACATATTTTTCGTTTGCTTCCGTATAGCAAAAATTTCCAAAAAAAGCTGATCAATTATGCTTCACTGATTAAGGTATTAAAACAGTTCCAATGGACCATTAATTTAATGTCAGTTTCAATTTTTAAGAATTATGTTTTTTAGAAGTACTTTTAAGCTTAGAATAGCTTAATTTTTGTCAAAAAATGCAAAATTATTTGTTTGAAGAACACACTAAACTGATAACAGCTAAACTAAATGAAGTATAATAAGAAAAAATTAACATATTAAAAGTGTTCAGCAACCCTTTTTAGTGTATTATTGTATTTAAAATTTGTTTTAATAGTGTATACAATAGTGTATTGTATTTAAAATTTATTTTAGGAAAATTGTAAATGTAAACTCCTATTGAATGAGGCTTTATTTTAAAGCATTTATTTTGTGAAACACAATTGCACAAACCAGAGTTTGATACCTAGTGTAGTTCTAACCAAAATAGTGGACATTTAAAAACTTGCAAAATTAATTTAATTTTTTAAAATTTTAAATACTTAGAAACAATTATGATTTTGAAATATATACATTTTTTTAATGTGTACGTTGGTTGTATTTATGTTTGGTTATTCATACAAGGTTTGTCCAATAAATATGCGAACTGGTCGAATATGGTGGCCATTACGGAGAGTTAAGCCACGCTCACTGGCCTCACGTGTTGTCTGGGACCCAATGAGCCGTCAGTGCTTGGCAGAACGTTACGCTGTGCGGATCTTGCGAGTAGAGTTATTTTTAGTTTTGCATTATTTTTTTGTTCGTCGATATGGAAATTGACCAATTCACTGAACAATGAATTAACATCAAGTTTTTGGTAAAGCTTGGTAAAAATTACCAAGAAATTGCTGAAATGTTGAGAGTTGTTTATGGTGATAATGCTATGAAGAAAACAGCCATTTTCAAGTGGATTAAGCGCTTTAAAGAAGGTCGAGAAGATGCCACGGATGATGCAAGAATTGGACGACCTTCAACCTCTTGTGTGCATGAAAACATTGATCGTGTGCGGCGTCTTGTCCTTACTGATCGCGAAAAACTGTCGAATGATAGCTGAAGAACTAAATTTAGGAAAATCAACAGTGCACACAATCTTAACCGAGCATTTGGGCTTAAGAAAGGTTTGTGCGAAAATCGTGCCAAAACTGCTGACTCCGCATCAAAAGTTGAGAAGAGTCGAATGTGTTACTGACTGGAAAAATTCCATGGAAAATGATGTTGGATTCTTAAATAGAGTTATCACTGGTGATGAATCGTGGTTTTTCGAGTATGACCCCGAATCGAAATCGCAAAGCATGGAGTGGAAAGCAACAGGTGAAGCTCGAACAAAAAAATCAAGGAAAAGCCGATCAAAAATCAAAGTCATGCTCCTGGTTATCTTTGATATCAAAGGTGTTGTTCATCATGAATTCCTTCCTGAGGAAAAAACGGTAAATTCTGAGTTCTACCTTAACGTTCTCAAGCGTTTGAGAGATCGAGTGCGTCGTGTGTAACCACATTTGACTCAAAACGATGGATGGATTCTTCATCAAGACAATGCACCCACACATTCGGCTTTGATTGTTCGCCAGTTTCTATCTAAAAATTCAATCACTATCCTTGATCATCCCCCTTATTAACCGGACCTCGCCCCCTGCGACTTTTTTCTATTCCCTAAATGCAAAAATGTGATGAGGGGACAGCATTGGGAAGATGTGGACACAATAAAACAAGAAATGATGAGGAGACTGAAAAGCCTGACTTCCGAGGACTTCCAAGGGTGCTTTGAAGAGTGGAAAAGAAGATGGGATAAGTGCATAGCAGTGAATGGAGAGTATTTTGAAGGGGACAAAATCAATGTAGATGAAATTTTGTAAAATAAAGTTTTTATGACCTTAGTTCGCGTATTTATTGGACAAACCTCGTATATATCATTTTATAAAAACCGCTACAAATTCATATTAAAGGTAATAATAAAATTAATAATACTGCTTCGTGTGATTTTAATAAACTTTTAAAACAGTTATTACTTTCCTTACAACAAATTAATTTAACATTATGTTCATTTAATAACATGAGAGAAATAGTCCTTCGTCAACTTTTACTGTTCCATTATAACTCCAGACAGTTAGGATGCTCTTTTGGGAAGAACGTTTGATACCACTCCTGATTTTTTTTAAGATATAAATAAGTATTTATACTTACTGTTTAGTTGATCATAATGTTTTAGTAATGTTTGGCGATCAACTTTTCCATTATTTAGAAGGGGAATATTTTTAATCAACAGTACCTAAAAACAATAGAAATACTTTTTTATTTTTATTGTAGTAAGCAGTGTGTTGATTTTTTTCAAATGACACATATGTTATAGCAAATTAGAAAAGCAGGTACAGTAGGACCCTAATAACTCAAATTTCAATAACTTGAATTCCCTAATAATTTTTTTTAATCCCCTCGGAATCTTCATAGCACTCAATAACATAAACACCTCTATAAGTCGAAGTTTTTAAATTTATTACCTCAATAAGATAATAATAATCTCTAAAAGGGGGTATTGTTTAGAATTTTGCGTATAAAAATTTATTTTCCCAGCCAAATATCTGAAGTATTATACAGTTTACATTATTGTGAAAATAACAAATTTAACAGAATATTAAAAAACATGTTATCTAAAAATAAAGTCCATTCTTCTAGTTTTGTTTTGACAAAAATTTGTAAAACCTATTCATTAAAGTTTCAGTTGATATTACAGTCAGCCCTGTTAACCCCTACTGATCCATTTCATTCCTTAAATACGATTTTACTCTTTTAGTGCAGAAAAACATTGTTCTGGTTCTGCCACTTTCATTGGAATTGTTACTAATATTTTAATAAGTTTAATGGTTTTGCTAAACACACATGCAAAGTTTTCTTCACTGAATGCACTTAACAATGAAATTAAACCGTTAAAGTTGCAAAATTCATTTGCGGAGTAAATAGACAAGTTAGGCTGGGCTACTTCAGTAGTCAAGTAATGAAAGGAACTGTGGAACTCACAGTGTTGCGTTGCCTCTTCACTGGCCACGCTTTAAGGCAATCAAATTCTGGCAAGTTTTTCTGAGTCTAACCGAATGTAATTGTTAATACACTGTGTTGAATGCAGTACCTTCCTTGAGATTATAACTGTGTATTTCAACAATCACATTTAGAAAATTTTTTAATCATTTTAAAAAATGTTTATATTGCCATGTATTGTACATAAAAGTATAAAACGTTGCATTTATATATTTTAGACGGAGGGTTTCAGTAGTTCTACAGGCCTAATGTATCAGCAGCCACTAATCAAACTTCAGTAACATTTATAAAAGAGGTGTAATAAAAGAGATAGTTTTAATATGCATTACATTTTAAAATTCTATATTGTTGTTTCAAATAAACCTGGAATTGAATAATAATGTTATTTATTTCCTTTCATTAATATTTATTAATGCACAATGAAACATGTAAACACATTTACATGCATGTATAGAGTGGAAATTGGTTATACTGTCACATAATGGATCAAATAAAAATGATATATCTTCGTGATGTTATAAAAAATAAATTTTTAAGATTAGTAAACAATACGAAGTAAAAACATTGTAGCTAAGAACTTGTATAAAACACAAAATTAATGAATAATACCTACCTGTGGGATTGCATAAGGTGGAAGTATTGATTTCAGCCTTGTCTCTATTTCCTGAGCACTAATATTTGTGTCTGGTTTTAGGGCGACATATGCAATTATTGCCTGAACAACAGTAATTCAAGCATACATTAGAATTAACATTAATTATGATGTATTCCATTTAAAAAACAATTTGTAAATTATGTACTAAAATATATGTTCTACAGAGAATTACAATTTATAGAGAATATAATAAATTTATTCTGCTTTTAGCTTAGTATCAGTTTTCTTCTAAGCTCACTACAAGAAATGTTTCTCTCAGGGGCTCACACATTGTGAGTATGGGTTTGGCAATCCCAAGGTACCCTAGTTGGATCTAACCTTCCTTCCTCTGTTTGCTCTTGGGTTAGATCTCTTCATCCCAAGCTAAGCTGGAAGAGTGGTTGAGTTTTGAGCTAAGGAAGAGCTCAATTTAGTATATGGGTAGAAATTTTAATTCCCTAGCTATTTTTTGAATTTTTATGGCTGGAAACAAACCTTAAATGCCCTGAAAACCTTATAAAATGGCAAAAATGGACATGGGGTGAAAATAGCATGGAAGGGGAGGAAACTGGGGCTGTCTCTAACCCCCATAAGCAGGAATTGCAGAAAACTGTAGGGACGCTAGGTGTAGTGGAAGACTTGAGAGATATAAACATCTCAAACAAGTAAGGCGATAAGGCAACAGGTAAGGCAAATCTCCAGTCAGATAGGAGTTTTTAGATGTGTTAAACCTACATAGTAGGATAATCATCCTATTCTTCCCATCAGTGATCTATCAACTCACCTCCTAAAGGCTACCGCGATTTCGAAATTCTATAGTTTCATCTACAGGCCGTTATACAAAATGTTAAATCCCTCTATTGAGGTCGTCAAAAAGTCAAACAAAACATTAAAACATACATCACAAACGCTGAGCACAATTACACGTTTAAAATATTCATCATGAATTTTTGCTTGGCCAAGCTACACATGCGACTCGTACATCGTTACATTCCGGACTACACAGTAGCTTTCATTTGTGCTATTTTGTTAAAGTATAAATTCGAGCTGTTTTTGCTTACACACTGTATATTTTCACCTATGATTTGTAAACCACAAATATAACTATAATAAGATTAATATTATTTGTTATTATTACTGAGACAATTATCTTAAGGTACTTATAACATTGTTACTGTCATTATTACTTAAAATACAGTCTGAACAAACAAAAATATATTTTTTCAAATTCAAAAATTTTAGGTAAAAATGTGTTAAATCTCTGTTTATTAATGTCAAATTTCTAGGGGAGGACCTACTGTTTGTCTCTCGGGCATTCTATATGACCTTAGTACAGTTTCTACCCTTAAATTCATTGCGCCTTCAAGATTCCCTGTCCTAAATCCATCCATGGTTCCATATATTATACTTCAGCAGAAACTTATTAAAAGCCAAACACAATTACCTGGTCTGCAATAATTTAGTTTGGTAAGTAAACGTAAGAGTTATATATTACCTGTTCTATTTCACCAGGCTTGTAACAAAGCACAGTGTTCTTTTGTATGCCACTAATTTTCCCCAGGGCTGCATCCACTTCTGCCAAGTCAACTCGGTTCCCTCTTACTTTAACTTGAGAATCTGTGCGTCCTTCATAAATAATCACTCCTTTGATTAGCCGTCCATAGTCACCTGTTCGGTAGAGTCGGCATAGATCTTTATGGTACAGGAAACAGAAAAAGAATTTAAGTCACGTATGTTACATTTCGATAGAAATTTAATAAAAATCAAATGCAATTACCTGGATCTACAACGTGTGAGTTAGGAATGAATCGATCTGCATCTCTGTTATTAACATATCCCGCACACACATTCAATCCTGCTACAAATATCTCTCCCAACTCTCCAGCGGGTACTGGGAGTAGTTGTTTGTCTAATAGGTAGATTACAGTGTTATCTACAGGTATACCTAAAAATTTAAGTAACAACAAAAAGTATGAGCAAAGCTCTAAAGAACAAGAAAACAACACAACACAGTAAAATTAAATTGCAATTATAAACAGTTAAAAATTGTATACTTGGTTTTAATTTTATATTTATTTTTTGTTATTGTTAGCTCCAAAATGAAGATGTTTGAGAAATAGTAATAAATTTATTTTAATTTTGTTCTTAAAGATGGCTACACACAATATGATATAGTGATTCAATTAATTGAATAAAATCAGAAGAACAAAGACAATGCAAAACAAATTTTTGACTCTGCAAAATAATTATAGTTTTTTATCTTCAACATATTTTCTTGATACCTTCTTTAAAGTCAAATATTGTATAATACAAAAATCAATTTTCAAGATACAATCTTACTTTTAGAGATTGCTCAAATAATGGAAATGCATGTTGTTATATGTGGTGTGAAGAAATTTCTGGGAGAAGAGCTAACGCAACCGCTTCGTGTGTTATCCAAAAATTTAAATCTATACAAGACGTAAAACTTCTAATATACTATTCTGATTCATGTACTGGTGACAATAGGAATCTAAATATGGCTGCAATGGTGAGCTGTGCAGTTCATGTTTGGTGTCTGCAAACCATCACCAAACGTTTTAGTTGTGTTTTTCTTGAAATAGAAAAAAATAATAATAAGTATCCTAATTATGTTACCTTGAGTCTAGTGTATTTTTATAAGAACCATTAGAGGAAAATCTCAATTCCAGATCACAGAAATGTGACAAAATAACTTGAGTTATTTCTTCTTTGCTCAACACCGATGGTAAAGTGGTGATTTAGAAAGTAATGACTTGACTTTCATAATGTACGTACAGCATCTAAGATTATTACCAGTGTTTATAATAAAAAATTTGCTATGTTTAGAAAAAATCCACAACTCTAAGAAAAATGTTTTAGTTTTTTTTTGTATCAAAACTGTCCTTTTTTAAATTGTTTTATTTAAATTTACTATATTGCAATTACTATATTAGCCTTCCAACTTACCAAGGACACATACAACAATAAGTCCCTCTCCTGGAATACAAAGATATGGCATTATCATACGGTAATTAAACCAGAAGCCTTATATGCAGCTGAAACATTATCTCTCACAACCTAGGGCCCACTTGAAAGGCTGGAGATCAAAGAAAGAAAGATATTATGAAAAATCTCAGGCCCCAAATTCCGTAACAACCAATTACTCCACATCAGTAATGAAACTCTGTACCAAAAAACTGAAACACTATCAGACACAATAAGAAAAATTGATTTTTATGGGCACATCCTCTGAATGGACAAAAATAGACTAACCAAAAAAAATATTTGACTACTTTCGCAATAGAAGAGCCAAACAACTTTGGTTTCGAGAAACATAGAAAGACATAACAGAACTACAAATCACTGACACTATGCTCATGGACAGAACAGCCAAAACAATAACCAAGGACAAGAAGCAACGGTTCTATGGCAAAGTCAAATCCAAGCAAACGATCCAAATCTCTGACGAAGAAAGGAAAGCAAGATCACAACGAATGAAGCAATACTGGGCTACAAGGAAGGCACAGAACATTAAAAAGTGATTGATTTCGTGTACCCCAAAATTGGGTGAAACAAATAAAGAGAGCAATTACAAGATGTGGGATTAAATAACCAGACTGGGATTAAATAAACATACTTAATATGTTTGACTTCTACATAGTTAAAGCTTCAAATTTCAAAATAATTTAACTAACTGTAAGTTGGACTGAAACAAAACACATTTTTAATAACAAATTTTTTATTAAACAGATATTTTATTATTTTTATAGAACTAAAGGGGTAATGTTTTGTGAAGGGGTAATTCAACTCCCCCCTTAAATCTTTCCATACTTGTAATTACAATTTTAATAATTGTACAGTTGTAAGGTATGACAGTACTGATACTGTACTGATGTAGACTACGTCAGTATGCAGACTTCTCTCTTAAAACGATTAGTCTAGTCTTGTGACCATTGACTAAACCAGGAACTAAACCAGGAGAGGAGAGGAGTTTTGCATTTTCTGATAACATTGTCAATCAATGGCCATAAAACTGAACGCTATTGTTATCAGCACTTCCTATTACAACTCACTCTAAAATTATTAGTAGTGGCAGAGCAGTGAAGTATTGTGAGCCCAGACTAATTGTGCCAACAGTAAGTAAAGTCAGTTGTGCAGTTGCATTACTCAAAGTAAAGCACACAACCAAAATATGCTTCTGTAATAAACACTAATGATGTGAAGTGGTCCGAAGACAGAAAGTAGCTGCAAAGTGAAAGTATGAGGGAATATTGGAGAGAACGGAAGAGAAAACAGCTAAGTGTGAAGAATTGAAATTGTCACATGGTCCCTAGCAGGCCTCATCAAAAGAAGAAGAAGAAGAAATGGAGAGTTTAAGCTTGGGAGAATATAACATGAAAGTCTCATGTTACAAAGCTTTGATGTGACTGATACTTTAACACCTTAGCCTAAATGCATATAGGGACGATTTCTTGAATGCTAGCACTCACTCTACTTCACTTGTTCCTTCTATAGGCAATTTAGGTAGTAATATAGTATGTGTTTTCATTTCATAAAATTTTGTTAAAGTACACATATGCTGTCCTCACTTGCATACTGTATGTTTTCACCCGATATATGAAAATCATTTGTATCATCTTGAGTACGTGTACTATTAGTATAATCATGTGTATTGTGTATCAAATCTTTTTGTAAATCATAAGCCTCATCGAAAGAAGAAGAAACACTAATGGTTTCTGTAATGTCTGACTGGGCAGTGCACATTATGTATTATGCACTATTTTTTGATGTTTTTGATTTTATGTGTTACCATTGACTCACCAATAGGTACTTTATCGTTGAAAGCAATATCTTCATGTGTCCTAATTACGTGAAACGTAACATCTCCCATGATTTCGGTACTGCCGTAAAAATTACATAACATATTGTAACCGGTCGAGAAGTATTTGAGAAATTCCTCTGCCAAACTAACTTGAAGAGGTTCCCCACTGCAAACCCATATTTTTAGTTTCTGAAAAACATGAAATCAATAAAATGTATGCTTATTATAATGATACTCGCTTACACCTATACTACACAATGATAAGACATGATTTTTTTAGATGTGTATTAAGCAATATACAAATCACTTCTTCTCTATTCAATTATAGAACACGTAAAAATTATGTACATTTTATATTGTGAGTAAAATGTTGCGTACACAATCATGTCACACATGTTTTCAGAGAGGCACTGGAATTTGGTACTTATTGGACTATTTATAACTTGAAAAACTCTTAAAAGAAAGAAGTAAGGACGGTAACACAGTTGTAATGGTCAAATCCTCTGGTTTAATTGGCCTATCTTAGTGTTAGACTCATACTAAATGTTTCCTATGATAGACTTGAAAGAATATTCTACCCCAATTTGGGTAAGATACTCCAGCAATTAAATGATCCATTTAGCCAAAAATTAAACAAATTCTTTGTGCTACAGGCAACGTTATGACACTAGGTTTAGATGATTATCAGCTGAATCCAGATGATTTCAAGTGTATTTTTATGCAATTCAGTCTAGTGTACTTTATGCAAAAGTTAAAAATTTTAAAATAAAAATGTGAATTATTTCCCTTTCAAATGCTCCTGATTGGTTGAGACGGCTTTCATATGAGAACAAAGGGTTAACTTTGTCTCAGTTTTAATGTTTCATTGTAAAATTTACTACCATTCCGGTTACAAGTTGCATTTGCAAGAGAAGCTTTTTTAAACTTAGTATCTTAAAATCAAAACTTTGGTCAACAATGTTGCAAGACTGTTTAGAACATCTGGTTCTGTTTGTAGTACAAGAACTTGCTGTAAATATTGATCTAGATGGTGTAAAAAAAATTGTACCTTTAAACAGCGAATGATATTATACTGGAATGTCTTGAATTTTTATTTGCTTTAATCATTTTAATTTTGTTATTTTTTTAATATTAATAAATAGTTCATCCTTGAATATTTTTATGGAAAATACTTTATGTAATATTTAAGATATTGAGCAAAAAAATTACCCATTAAATTTTAACTCATTGGCACGTTTTATTGAAATTATTTTTTTTAATTACTGAATTTCTGAACAAATTTTTTTTCATTTTAGTAATTTTTTCTAAATAATATTGATAGAACTTATAGTATTTTTCTACTCGTATATACTCAGTTTTGAAAAAAAGTAAATGAATAAAAATGTAGATCTCTCAACTGGTACCCTTGTCACTAGAATATTAATGACAAAGTAGACAACCTTTCAAACTTGTAATATAACCTCAATTTTGACAAAAAATGTGTACTTAAGTAAATAACTAATAGTCTATGATGTTACAAAAACATTTCTCAATTACGTAAGCAATTGACAGCTACTTTCTGAGCAATGGACAATCAAATATTGTCTCTAGGACTTTTTAAACATGCAAAATGATTTTTTTTTAACTCAGTAAAGCATCTAGAGTCTAGTAAAGTAAAAACTAAATCCCAGCCAAAACATACTGTACTGGGATTTGCTGTAAAATATACTGTAAAATATAACTAAGGTAGTAACAAACTGGAAGAATGTTTACAAAGGCTGTCCTGTAGATTTAGTGGAAAGAAAGTATTTTAAAGATGTATTCAGTAGAACAGTGTAAATTACTTACTTGTAATTGCTTTTGTTTCTCCATATTCAAATATAAAAGCATAGATTTCAAAAGAGTAGGCACAAGGACAAGTCTCTCCACCTGAAAGTTTTTAATTAGGCTTACAGTAATTTAGCATTGCACAAATATTTAATAATAGTTATTGTAATTGGTCTAAATCAGAGGTGGCAAAATTTTCACAAACCAAGACTTACTTGAAAGTGCCATAACCTGTGATTTTTAATGTTTTTACATACTGATATAGCCTACTTAAATTGGAATAAGTCCTAGGTGCCTAACCTCAAAATACTAAACATTGTAGTACCATTAATGTGTGTGGTTTTATAAATTCAGATACACAGAAACATTTTTTCATAGTTTTTAATTTTTAAAATGTTGCTTTATGAACAAACACCAATAGATTATTACAAATGTTTTTAATAAATTTTCTTTTCACTGAAATGTTACTGCCACAGTTCCTATGCACCAAGTATAGTAGTGCAATCTCTATGGCAAAATATGTGTCAATGGGATTATCATAAATAGAGCGGTTCCTGTAAAATTGTAGGTTATAATTTTCATATTTTGTATTATAACAAATGAATGACTTCACGAGACTCCTTACGATCAAGGCTTTGATCATCCCTGGTCTTAACAATAATGATGCATAAGGCTGACACAACATTTGATTACAATTTTGTTACAACAACATTTTCCATTTATGTCTTTCTATCCATGTGAATGTTATCCACTTATGCCTTTCTAAACTATTACGATTATGTATATGACTATAATAAATAAAATATATAATTAAAATACATTTTTTTAAAATTATTTCTTACTACCCTGATAGAATAAGAGGATTTTCAGCTTGTGAGAAGCATATTTTATAAAATTAAAAATCTTCACTTTCTTATGAAGAATTAAATAAATTTTTTTATCCAACTGTAGCAAATTTCCTTTGTGTGACAGTTGTTCTGCTTCTAGTTTAATTAAGTCACAATGAAGTATTAAATAAAGATGTCTCAGGATTTTGCTGTAAATGCTTTGTATTACAGACTCTCAATGTATAGTTGTTACTGTGTTTACTTCGAATTAATTGACCAAAAAAAATATGTAACTCTACTTTTAAATTTTTAACTAACCTTGTATTCTTCAAGAAGAGAAATTAGCCTTTGTGGATCTTTGGTAATTTCCTTTGGTACAACCAAAATAGATTTAGGATTTTTGTACAATAAAGGTGCCCATATTTCTGCCACTGCATCCACGAACGTCATTGTTGTCTTAAATACGCAAATGTTTTCAGTAATACTGAAAGGAAATTTTCTCCACTGCCATCTCAGCCTATTCAAGACGACTTTGTGTGGCAATCTTACTCCTGGAAAATATATAGATGTAT
>CM040182.1:10437885-10452885 GCA_022606455.1 Callitettix versicolor
ACAGTATATCTATCACCATTAAATCGACTACTTGAAAACATTACAAACTTTAAAAGTTAATTTTTGACGCTGGCCTTTTTATTTAAAAAAGGGGGAGTATAATCATTATTATTATTATCTGCGTGTAGACCCTGTTGGATCACGCAAAGCACTCCGACTCATGACTTGCTCCTTCTAATCCTGTCCTCATTGATCCTCTTCCGCTCCTCCGTCCATTTTACCCCCGCTCTCTTTGGGATTTCATTCTGTGGGACCTTCCAACCGAGCATCTTTCTTCTGTATGCGTTCCCGTCTTCAACGTCTGTTGAGTCTATTTCTGCGTCATGTAGGTCTATTCTGATTTGTGCGATCCACGACGTTGTTGATTTGACACCTTGTATATACTTAAGGATTCTGTTGGCAAGTCTCGTTGTTGGGCGTCTACTTATGTGTCCATAGAACCGAAGCCTCCTTCTTCTGATATCTGCTGCCTGTTTCGATATCTTCTCTGTGGTCTTCCGGGAGTGCAACCTGTATTCATCTTCTATTAATCTCGGGCCAAGGATCTTCCTCAAGATTTTGCATTCTTCCTTCAAAATATCCTCCATGGTAGCTTTTGTGTGGAGTGCTAGCGTCTTGCTTGCATGTAATACCTCCGGTTTTATGACTGTGTTGTAGTGTCTGATTTTTGTGTGCGTCAACATACATCTCTTATTGTTATAACAAGAGCCCTCTTCATTCTCAGTAGCCGAACCCTTTACACAGCCTTCTCACCACCTGTGGGTTCAAGAATTTCTCCCAGATATTTGAAGTGCTTGACTCTGTTTATCTTACCATACTTTGTATTTAGTTCTTGAATATTTAATTTTGTACAGAAGAATTCGGTTTTTTTAAACGAGATCTGTAAACCGACCCTCTCTACACATTCCTTTAGGACTTCTATCTGTTTAATCGCTGTTGTTTCATTATAATAATAATAATAATTATTATTATTATTAAAGTAACACTTTATTATTTTTAAATTTTGTCATATGTTGTTAAAAACAGTTACATATTTTTAAAGTGTTTTGCTACAAAACTACCAAGTTTTATTTATAATTTTCCAGCTTTTGTTTAGCACTAAGTAGGTATTACCGAAAGACAGTAAGACTGATGGGCATGCATTCATTAAACAACGATCTTAAAAATACTTCAAATAATAGTCATCAAATTTCCAGAAGATAGATTCATGTCTTCATAACTTTTACAACTCTTTTTTAACCGCCCGTCATGTAAAATCAGTTTCCTTATGCAATGTACTCACAAATTCACTTCCCAGTAGCATACATTGTTGGCCCAATGTAGGGATTTTGTCGGCAATGGTTAGTTAATACGCCAACGAATTATCTTCAATGGGCCAACGAGTTGTTTGCTTCCTACGCCAACTGATAAATTCATGAAAACCTCGGCTGTTGGCCCAACATCAATTCTTAGTTGGCAGAAAATATAAGAAATATTTTGTTAAAATAAATATCTCGTAAATTAAATACGGTATAATTAATCCAAAGTTTTAAAATTGTGTCTTATTTGTTAGTATAATAGTATTGTATCCATGTTGTAAAATTTTCTGCAAAGTGCAAGTGCAGGTGATGACTTACACAGAATTGCAAACAGAACAATTTTTTTTAGCATAATTGTGAACAGAATAATATTATATCTTTAATTACTATACTAACAATTGTGTTACAATGATTAACATTTTTTTTTAAATTTCTTATTTTATTTCTACTCAACTATAATCATTTACTATGGATGATGTTATGATGTACTTAATATTTGAAATATTGCCAGCACTGCGGAAAAGTAAAAGTATGTCCCTTACTCCTTTAGTTCTTTGTTGTCATGCCACAATTGTAGTTGCATGGTCCTATGTGTACAGTACAGTTATAATCATAATATGGTGCTATAGTGCTTTTTTTGACTTGGCTTTTCACAAGTGTTATTTAAATAAATTTTGTTTGTGTTAATTTTGTCTCTTTTTATAAAATAACCTTGTTTCAGTAACGAAATATGCTATGTTGGTTACTCAACTAACTTTCAATAGTAGGCCTAACCCTACTAATTACCAACATGTTTAAAATATTATATTTTATTTAATTGATTAGTGAACTTAATAGTAATCATAACATATCTACATTTGCGAACACATTTGAATACTTTTTCTTATCAAATTCAATATGTATTCTTACTCGAAATAATATGTACATTATAATATATAATAAAAATGCTAAAGTAGGCTACATATTATATATTACTTCGAGTAAGAATATTTTACATTTGATAATAAAAGGTATTCAAATATGTTCGCAAATGTAGAGAAGCTATGATTACTATTAAGTTCACTACACAACTGAATAGAAATATAATACTTTAAACATGTTGGTAATTAGATGGGTTACCATTGAAAGTTAGTTGGGTAACTATTGGGAGCAAGTTGGGCGAACAATTTCTTTGTTGGTTTTTGGTGATGTTTAATTGTTGGCCCTTTTTTGATTTCGGTTCGTTATTAATTGGTAGGCATTTGTGCAGATTTTAACCGTTGCCCAACCGTGTGTGAAAACAAAGTTCAACAATGGGCCAACAGAAAATGCTACTGGGGTTATAACTTTTTTAAAACAGTTACAAATTAATTACCTTTATAATGGATAGCTGCACTGTTCGGGTACTGAGCTGCATTTTGTTCAAACAATCTATGCAGTAGGCACACTTCATCCAATGCAAAACTTTCTCCTTTAACAATGGAAAGTTTGGGTATAGTTCCCATTCTGAAACAAAACAAAAATACATTAACTTGATATTGTAATTTTAAATAAAGAAGTGTATGATGCATTTACAATTTTCGGTTGAAGTCTACACACAAAAAACTGTATAGAATAGAATATACAAAAATCTATTAAAAATGTGCTGGACTGAATATTTTAAAAATAGACTTTATAGCAGATGTTTCTGAACTGACATTATCCAATCATACCTTTGCATAATTTCAACAGTAATTAATTACCGCCTCGGTGGCCTAGTTGATAGCGTACTAGGCTTTCACACCGAGGACCCAAGTTCTATTCCCGGCCAGGGCTTGGCATAATCATAAGCTATAAATCATTCATTGTCTGCATTAGCCCAAGTGTGCACAATAGTCGGACGTTAAACACAAAAAAAACAGTAATTAATCTTCTCAAATGTTTAAAAATTCAAAATGAAATGAAACTGGGGGAATGTCTCAATGTTTTATAAAAATAATAACCAAATTTATTTCATAATTCTTGAAAGTAAATAATTGCGTAATAACATTTCACAGATCAGTATTTTCTCTACTTTTTATAAATGTGTATAGAGTATTTATTTACCTTAATAAACCAGGGCTGCCTAGGAGAGTGGGATTAGGCCTCGGTGGCCTAGTTGATAGCGTACTAGGCTTTCACACCGAGGACCCAAGTTCTATTCCCGGCCAGGGCTTGGCATAATCATAAGCTATAAATCATTCATTGTCTGCATTAGCCCAAGTGTGCACAATAGTCGGACGTTAAACACAAAAAAAAACAGTAATTAATCTTCTCAAATGTTTAAAAATTCAAAATGAAATGAAACTGGGGGAATGTCTCAATGTTTTATAAAAATAATAACCAAATTTATTTCATAATTCTTGAAAGTAAATAATTGCGTAATAACATTTCACAGATCAGTATTTTTCTCTACTTTTTTATAAATGTGTATAGAGTATTTATTTACCTTAATAAACCAGGGCTGCCTAGGAGAGTGGGATTAGGCTGAATGCTCCAGGTAAAACCAAGCACAGCACAAAAGAGGCTACACTAGAAGCTCAAGAATGAAAACCAACTGTTTATTATGGTATTAAAGATATTTGGAATTTTTTGTTTAAACATTCAGTAATTTTAAAATTAAGAAATGTAGTAAATCATAGCAAAAGCTACATAATAGCCTTCAGTGCATAATGCATCTACTGTATAATAAAATAGAAAGGCTTTATGGGCCTGGGACTTTGCTTTTTAAAGGATCGCCAGAGCGCCTTTCAGTACAGTTTCTGAAATGCTAGAAAATTACATTTAATCTGTGCCGACTTAAATTATTCACTTGCGTTTGTCAAAATTAATTTCAGAATTTGGCACCAAAATAAAAGAAAATTGTGGCAGAATCTATTATAATTTATTTTTCATTGAATCAACAAAATTTGCATATTGGTAGTGTAATCGTCACTGAACCAGGCCTCTTTTTATCCAGCGGCAATGATAACCTTAAAGGTTTTTCGCTGGAAAAAAAACTTTTTATCCAATTGTGAACTAATACAATATACCTTTCATGAGGAGGCAGACTATTAATTTGGTCACTCTGAGGTGACTTTGGTTATAAATATACCAGAACAAACCAATAAATGTTTGGTTTGAATAAATGTTTCCTTATTTTGAGTGTTTAACCCTAGATCTGGCAGTCACAATTCTCTATACTGGAAAGCAACTCCACTATTCACTAAAGGTGGATCCAACATCTGGATTTGGCAGGGGGATCACTATATACAATATGGACACTGGACACTCAAATTAGAAGGTTGGGGAGGAGGTAAACTGGTAACCCATTTCATTTATGTCCTGAAAATGAAGTTTGATATTATGTTCATTAAAACTACTTGAACACTTTTAAAGCTTTGATATTTCAAAATAAAATTCCTATTATACATATTTTTTTACGTTCATTAAAGTAAAGATGGTTGGAACTATTATCACACCATAAAGGACGTATGGAGTATGTCATCACACGTCTCACCGTGCACACATTCCACATTAGTCGGGATAGAGTATGTTGATGTAAGTGGCTTTATTGCCTCTTGTCTATGTGAGAAATGAAGATGTGGGTTGGGCTTGGATTTTTTTGAGAATATATGGCTTGAAGAAAAGTGACTAAAAAAAAAATGAATGGCTTGAAGAAAAGTGACTAAAAAAAAATGAATGGCTTGAAGAAGAGTGACTATGTGATTTTCACATGAGCCACTTCATGGGGGTTCCTAGACTAGATACATAGGCCCATTCCACCTTCTTCCATATACCGCCTCTGTACTCCATATTCTCTACTGTATCTTAGTAGGGGAGGGGGATCTGTCTTTGGAACCTTCTGTTCGCAAAGCTAGATTTTTTGAGAGATCGAGGGTATATTCCTCGAGTGCGAGTTCCTGCAGAATGAACTCATTCAATGAATCCAATTAAATCAAAGTGAAATTATTCGATGAGAAGTTACAAATAAAAATCAATTTATGCCAAATAATATCCACTTTTTCGCATTTTTTAAAACAATGTCAATTAGATATAAATTAATTTAACATTTTTATTGCACAAAAAATTTAATAAATTATATAATAATTAGTAATTCCTCAAATAAACAAAAAACTAATTATGTTGTGACGGGCAGCGCTACTTAGGAATTTCCTGCTAATTACTACTGGCATTGAGCTAAAGAAAGAAATATTGTCTTTAATCAACAATTAAACACAGACTAAACAGAAATAGGCTACAAAAAATAGTTAGAAATACCCTGAAAATCGATTAAGTGGTATTCTTAGTTTGGTTTGCCAGTTGGTATTTGAACATATCGCTAACATGATGGATACAAATTTCAAAACAATTTGTTTTATCATACATTTAAAAAAATCTGATTTCACAATCATAATATACATTAAGATATGTTTATTGACTTTTTAAACATTTGTTACTAGATAGGTAACATTTGTTAATAAAATGTGTATACAACAAACAGTGTTGTTCTCTTACTACGTAATGGTAGTAAAACAATCAACTTCGACGCATCGAGTCGAAAGGTTCGGTATTTCGTGTTTCCTATGTATTTGGAAATTAAATTTTTTAATTTAAGGAGACTAGTTTTATTATTATTGTGAAATTCGATTTTTAAAAAAAATGTAATAAAATGGTTACGATATTTTTTGTAGAGATTTCAAATGGGCAGTATTTTGAAAACTTTTGCTCAGTAACAAACACAAACACACACACACACACACACACACACACACACAAACACACACACACACACACACACACACACACACACACACACACACACACACACACACACACACACACACACACACACACACACACACACACACACACACACACACATATATATATATATATATATATATATATATATATATATATATATATATATATATATATAATACACCATAAGGAACGTATGGAGTATGTCAACTCATGTTAAAGCTTTAAATACAATTTTTACTAAATGTATGTAAAGAGTGAAATTTTACTCGTTTTCAAAAATAAGTTTTAATTAAGAAAACATATTTTTACCTTTTTCTTTATGCCAGTTAATAAAGTTATTACAAGTGGGAACGTTGGTAGTAACGAAGTTTAGAATGTTTCAAATGTATGACAATTTCGCAATTGTAACAAACTGTCCTGTACCGCACCGCGTGAGCTTACCCGTATACACATTATACATTAATCGGGATAGGGCCCTGAACTATTCTGTAAAATTTATTTTTGCGGCTCAATGATGACATCAAACCTACTCAAAATTATTAAAATGTGTTAAGGATGAAACCATGTAAAATAAAATCATTCAATGAATCCAATTAAATTATGGTAATACTAAGTAGATGAGAAGCTACAAAAAAGATCAATCTATGCTAAATAATATCCATTCTTACGCATTTTTTAAAAATAATTTCATTTAAATATATATTAGTTAATCATTTTTATTGCATAAAATATTTAATAATTATATAATAATTCGTAATTGCTCAAATAAACAAAAAACTAATTAATTTGTGACGGACAGCGCTACCTACGGAATTACGGCGAATTACTACTAGCATTGAGCTAAAGAGAGAAACATTGTCTTTAAAAGAAAACTTAGATACAGACCGAAGAGAAACAGGCTACAAAAAAATAGTTTGAAATATCCTGTAAATAGATTAAGTGGTATTTTTAGTTTGCTTTCGAAGTTAGTATTTAAACCTATAGCTAACTTGATGGATACGAATTTCAAAACATAATTTGTTTAATCATACATTAAAAAAATCTGATTTCACAATCATAATACACATTAAGATATGCTTATTGACTTTTTGAACATTTGTTATTAGATAGGTAACATTTGTATTAGGTAGTAAGACAATCAACTTCGACCGTCGCCGTGCCGACAGGTAAGGTATTTCGTGTTTCCTATGTATTTGGAAATTAAAATTTTTAATTTAAGGAGACTAGTTTTATTATTATTGTGAAATTCGATTTTTTTTTTAAAATGTAATAAAATTGTTACGATATTTTTTATAGAGACATGAAATATTCTCTATTTTTGAACAATTTTTGTTCAGTAACAAACAAACACACACACACACACACACACACACACACACACACACACACACACACACACACACACACACACACACACACACACACACACACACACACACACACACACACACACACACACACACACACACACATATATATATATATATATATATATATATATATATATATATATATATATATATACACATACATACATATATATTTCTTTTTTAACGTCCATTAAAGTAAAGATGGTAGGAACTTATAATACAACACCATAAGGGACGTATGGAATATTTAATAAAGTTTAATCAACATCGCATGTTAAAGCTTTAAATACAATTGTTTACTAAATGACACTCATTTTTACAAAAAACTTTTAATGAAGAAAACATTTTTACCTTTTTCTTTATGCCAGTTAATAAAGTTATTACAAGTGGGAACGTTGGTAGTAACGAAGTTTAGAATGTTTCAAATGTATGTCAAGTTCACAATTGTAACAAACTGTTCTGTACCGCACCGCGTGAGCTTACCCGTATACACATTATACAGTAATCGGAATAGGACCTTGAACTATTCTGTAAAATTTATTTTTGCGGCTCAATGATGACATCAAACCTACTCAAAATTAGAATTATGTGTGAAGGATTAAACCATGTAAAATAAAATCATTCCATGAATCCAATTAAATTATGGTCACAATAAGTAGATGAGAAGCTACAAATAACAATCAATCTATGCTAAATAATATCCACTTTTACGCATTTTTTAAAAATAATTTCATTTAAATATATATTAGTTAATCATTTTTATTGTACAAAATATTAAATAATTATATAATAATTCGTAATTGCTCAAATAAACATAAAACTAATTAATTTGTGACGGACAGCGCTATCTACGGATTTACGGCGCATTACTACTAGCATTGAGCTAAAGAGAGAAACATTGTCTTTAAAAGAAAAATTAGGTACAGACCGAAGAGAAACAGGCTACAAAAAAATAGTTTGAAATATCCTGAAAATAGATTAAGTGGTATTTTTAATTTGGTTTCAAAACATAAGTTAGTATTTAAAAAAAACCAATATAGCTAACTTGATGGATACTGTTATTACAAACATAATTCAAAATTAGAGTGAAAAAATAATATGTTTAATCATACATTAATGCAGATGAAAATCTGATTTCACAATCATAATACACATCGTACAGCCCAAACTATAAAACCTAGGGAATTGAAATTTTGAGGATATCTTCGTTTTAATATGTAAGGGCGTACTAAGAAAGGATTTTGCAAAAAATTGATTTTAACTCCATTAAACTACTTACCCAGTCCAAATTTAATAAACAACTTACAGCCAATTCTATTACAGTTAGAAACTTGAAATTTTCAAGGTACATTCCTACAACAATGTCAAGATGCTGTAATAAAAAATTTAAAAAAATGTGATTTTGACGCCATTAAAATACTAACCCAGTCCAAATTTAATAAACAACGTATATCCAATACTATTACAGCTAGAGACTTGAAATTTTCAAGGTTTATTCTTACAATAATGTCAAGGTGCACTAATAAAGGATTTTGCAAAAATATGATTTTGACGCCATTAAATGATTAAACAAATATTCAAACCAGTCCAAATTTAATAATCGACGTACAGCCAATACTATTATAGCTGGAGACTTGAAATTTTCAAGGTTTATTCTTACAATAATGTCAAGGTGCACTAATAAAGGATTTTGCAAAAATATGATTTTGACGCCATCAATGATTAAACAAATATTTAAACCAGTACAAATTTAATAAACAACGTATATCCAATACTATTATAGCTGGAGACTTGAAATTTTCAAGGTTTATTCTTACAATAATGTCAAGGTGCACTAATAAAGGATTTTGCAAAAATATGATTTTGACGCCATTAAATGATTAAACAAATATTTAAACCAGTCCAAATTTAATAATCGACGTACAGCCAATACTATTATAGCTGGAGACTTGAAATTTTCAAGGTTTATTCTTACAACAATGTCAAGGTGCACTAATAAAGGATTTTGCAAAAATATGATTTTGACGCCATTAAATGATTAAACAAATATTTAAACCAGTCCAAATTTAATAATCGACGTACAGCCAATACTATTATAGCTGGAGACTTGAAATTTTCAAGGTTTATTCTTACAATAATGTCAAGGTGCACTAATAAAGGATTTTGCAAAAATATGATTTTGACGCCATTAAATGATTAAACAAATATTTAAACCAGTCCAAATTTAATAAACAACGTATATCCAATACTATTATAGCTGGAGACTTGAAATTTTCAAGGTTTATTCTTACAACAATGTCAAGGTGCACTAATAAAGGATTTTGCAAAAATATGATTTTGACGCCATTAAATGATTAAACAAATATTTAAACCAGTCCAAATTTAATAATCGACGTACAGCCAATACTATTATAGCTGGAGACTTGAAATTTTCAAGGTTTATTCTTACAACAATGTCAAGGTGCACTAATAAAGGATTTTGCAAAAATATGATTTTGACGCCATTAAATGATTAAACAAATATTTAAACCAGTCCAAATTTAATAATCGACGTACAGCCAATACTATTATAGCTAGAGACTTGAAATTTTCAAGGTTTATTCTTACAATAATGTCAAGGTGCACTAATAAAGGATTTTGCAAAAATATGATTTTGACGCCATTAAATGATTAAACAAATATTTAAACCAGTCCAAATTTAATAATCGACGTACAGCCAATACTATTATAGCTAGAGACTTGAAATTTTCAAGGTACATTCTTACAATAATGTCAAGGTGCACTAATAAAGGATTTTGCAAAAATATGATTTTGACGCCATTAAATGATTAAACAAATATTTAAACCAGTCCAAATTTAATAATCGACGTACAGCCAATACTATTATAGCTAGAGACTTGAAATTTTCAAGGTACATTCTTACAATAATGTCAAGGTGCACTAATAAAGGATTTTGCAAAAATATGATTTTGAAGCCATTAAATGATTAAACAAATATTTAAACCAGTCCAAATTTAATAATCGACGTACAGCCAATACTATTATAGCTAGAGACTTGAAATTTTCAAGGTTTATTCTTACAATAATGTCAAGGTGCACTAATAAAGGATTTTGCAAAAATATGATTTTGACGCCATTAAATGATTAAACAAATATTTAAACCAGTCCAAATTTAATAATCGACGTACAGCCAATACTATTATAGCTAGAGACTTGAAATTTTCAAGGTTTATTATTACAATAATGTCAAGGTGCACTAATAAAGGATTTTGCAAAAATATGATTTTGACGCCATTAAATGATTAAACAAATATTTAAACCAGTCCAAATTTAATAATCGACGTACAGCCAATACTATTATAGCTAGAGACTTGAAATTTTCAAGGTACATTCTTACAATAATGTCAAGGTGCACTAATAAAGGATTTTGCAAAAATATGATTTTGACGCCATTAAATGATTAAACAAATATTTAAACCAGTCCAAATTTAATAATCGACGTACAGCCAATACTATTATAGCTAGAGACTTGAAATTTTCAAGGTTTATTCTTACAATAATGTCAAGGTGCACTAATAAAGGATTTTGCAAAAATATGATTTTGACGCCATTAAATGATTAAACAAATATTTAAACCAGTCCAAATTTAATAATCGACGTACAGCCAATACTATTATAGCTAGAGACTTGAAATTTTCAAGGTTTATTCTTACAATAATGTCAAGGTGCACTAATAAAGGATTTTGCAAAAATATGATTTTGACGCCATTAAATGATTAAACAAATATTTAAACCAGTCCAAATTTAATAATCGACGTACAGCCAATACTATTATAGCTAGAGATTTGAAATTTTCAAGGTTTATTCTTACAGTAATGTCAAGGTGCACTAATAAAGGATTTTGCAAAAATATGATTTTGACGCCATTAAATGATTAAACAAATATTTAAACCAGTCCAAATTTAATAATCGACGTACAGCCAATACTATTATAGCTAGAGACTTGAAATTTTCAAGGTTTATTCTTACAACAATGTCAAGGTGCACTAATAAAGGATTTTGCAAAAATATGATTTTGACGCCATTAAATGATTAAACAAATATTTAAACCAGTCCAAATTTAATAATCGACGTACAGCCAATACTATTATAGCTAGAGACTTGAAATTTTCAAGGTTTATTCTTACAATAATGTCAAGGTGCACTAATAAAGGATTTTGCAAAAATATGATTTTGACGCCATTAAATGATTAAACAAATATTTAAACCAGTCCAAATTTAATAATCGACGTACAGCCAATACTATTATAGCTAGAGACTTGAAATTTTCAAGGTTTATTCTTACAGTAATGTCAAGGTGCACTAATAAAGGATTTTGCAAAAATATGATTTTGACGCCATTAAATGATTAAACAAATATTTAAACCAGTCCAAATTTAATAATCGACGTACAGCCAATACTATTATAGCTAGAGACTTGAAATTTTCAAGGTTTATTCTTACAACAATGTCAAGGTGCACTAATAAAGGATTTTGCAAAAATATGATTTTGACGCCATTAAATGATTAAACAAATATTTAAACCAGTCCAAATTTAATAATCGACGTACAGCCAATACTATTATAGCTGGAGACTTAACATTTTCAGGATGCCTTCTTACAACATTGTCAAGATGCACTGAAAAAGGAGTGCACTGAAAAAAAATTTCCAGTATGCAACCCCTAAAGAGGTAAATATGAGGTACAACAATTTTTATTGGAAAAAATATGTTTTTCATCTGACCTTCTTAAAACGTAACATAGTCACTCTTAAGTATAAGTAATGAAATATGCTTTTCAACTTTTCCCCAAAACGCATCAACTAAGTGATTGAAAGAAGGTATAAAATATAAAAAGGGGGTACAATTTTGTATTGAAAAAATATTTTCTTTAATCTTATATTCTAGAAATATGCCTGAAACACATATTTCAACATTTTTCTGAATTCATCTCCTTAAAGAATAAAAATGGAAAAAGAGTTATCATGGAAGAAAAAAGAGTGCTTGCATTGGAAAAAAATATTTGTTATCAAATTTTGTGTGCGTTGTGTGTCTGTGTGTGTGTGTGTGTGTGTGTGTGTGTGTGTGTGTGTGTGTGTGTGTGTGTGTGTGTGTGTGTGTGTGTGTGTGTGTGTGTGTGTGTGTGTGTTTGTTACTGAACAAAATTTGTTCAAAAATGGGGAACTTTTCAAATCTCTACAAAAAATATCGTAACCATTTTATTACGTTTTTAAAAACCAATCGAATTTCACAATAATAATAAAAGTGGTCTCCTTAAATTAAAAAAAATTAATTTCCAAATACATAGGAAACACGAAATACCTTACCTGTCGGCACGGCGACGGTCGAAGGTGATTGTTTTACTACCTAATACAAATGTTACCTGTCTAATAACAAATGTTCAAAAAGTCAATAAGCATATCTTAATGTGTATTATGATTGTGAAATCAGATTTTTTTAAATGTATGATTAAACAAATTATGTTTTGAAAATCGTATCCATCAAGTTAGCGATAGGTTTAAATACCAATTTCGAAACCAAACTAAAAATACCACTTAATCGATTTTCAGGATATTTCAGACTATTTTTTTGTAGCCTGTTTCTTTTCGGTCTGTATCTAACTGTTCTTTTAAAGACAATGTTTCTCTCTTTAGCTCAATGCTAGTAGTAATTCGCCGTAAATTCGTAGGTAGCGCTGTCGGTCACAAATTAATTAGTTTTTCGTTTATTTGAGCAATTACGAATTATTACATAATTATTAAATATTTTGTGCAATAAAAATGATTAACTAATATATATTTAAATTAAATAATTTTTAAAAAATGCGTACAAGTGGATATTATTTAGCATAGATTGATTTTTATTTGTAGCTTCTCATCTACTTAGTATTCCCATAATTTAATTGGATTCATTGAATGATTTTATTTTACATGGTATAAATCCTTCACACTTATTTCTAATTTTGAGTAGGTTTGATGTCATCATTGAGCCCCAAAAATAAATTGTATAGAATAGTTCAGGGCTCTATCCCGACTAATGTATAATGTGTACACGGGAAAGCTCAAGCGGTGCGGTACAGGACAGTTTGTTACAATTGTGAACTTGTCATACATTTGAAACATTCTAACTTCGTTTCTACCAACGTTCCCACTTGTAATAACTTTATTAACTGGCATAAAGAAAAAGGTAAAAATATGTTTTCTTAAATAAAACTTTTTTTAAAAACGAGTGTCATTTAGTAAGAAATTGTATTTAAAGCTTTAACATGCGATGACATATTCCATACGTCCCTTATGGTGTTATATTATTAGTTCCTACCATCTTTACTTTAATGGACGTTAAGAAAGAAATATATATGTATATATATATATATATATATATATATATATATATATATATATATGTGTGTGTGTGTGTGTGTGTGTGTGTGTGTGTGTGTGTGTGTGTGTGTGTGTGTGTTTGTTACTGAACAGAAATTGTTCAAAAATAGAGCATATTTCATATCTCTATAAAAAATATCGTAACCATTTTATTACATTTTTAAAAAACAATCGAATTTCACAATAATAACAAAACTAGTCTCTTTAAATTAAAAAAATTAATTTCCAAATACATAGGAAACACGAAATACTTTACCTGTCGGCACGGCGACGGTCGAAGTTGATTGTCTTACTGCCTAATACAAGTGTTACCTATCTAATAACAAATGTTTAAAAAGTCAATAAGCATATCTTAATGTGTATTATGATTGTGAAATCAGATTTTTTTAATGTATGATTAAACAAATTATGTTTTGAAATTCGTATCCATCAAATTAGCGATATGTTCAAATACCAACTTCGAAACCAAACTAAAAATACCACTAATCGATTATCAGGATATTTCAAACTATTTTTTTGTATCCTGTTTCTCTTCGGTCTGTCTCTAATTGTTCTTTTAAAGACAATGTTTCTTTCTTTAGCTCAATGTTAGTTGTAATTGTCAGTAAATTCGTTGGTAGCGCTGTCCGTCACAAAATAATTAGTTTTTTGTTTATTTGAGCAATTACCAATTATTATACAATTTATTAAATATTTTGTGCAATAAAAATGTTTAATTAGTAAATGTCTAATGGAAATTATTTTAAAAAATGTGTAAAAGTGGATATTATTTAGCATAAATTGATCTTTATTTGTAACTTCTCATGTATTTATTGATAACATAATTTAATTGGATTCTTTGAATGATTTTATTCTGCATGATTTAAACTATTCAAGCTTTATTTGTAATTTTGGGTGGGCTTGATGTCATCATTGAGCCACGAAAATAAATTTTATAGAATAGTTCAGGGCTCTATCCCGTTTAATGTATAATGTGTACACGGGTAAGCTCACGCGGTGCGGTACAGAACAGTTTGTTGTGAACTTGTCATACATTTGAAACATTCTAGCTTCGTTACTACCGACGTTTCCACTTGCAATAACTTTATTAACTGGCATAAAGAAAAAGGAAAAATAAAGTTTTCTTAAATGAAACTTTTTTCTTGAAAACGAGTGTTATTTAGTAAGAAAT
>CM040182.1:10457885-10490385 GCA_022606455.1 Callitettix versicolor
TATCGTTACCATCTCCTCCCCCAGAAGTAAGTGGACTTCTGTCGGTCACATAACTTTCGACTAATCGAAGAGAGGCCTCAGTTTCAGTTCGACCAATCAGTTTGTGCGTTTGTTTTTTGACCAAATGAGCCGCCTTGGTGGCCTAGTTGATAGCGTACTGGGCTTTCATCCCGAGGACCCGGGTTTGATTCCCGGCCAGGGCTTGGCATTTTCATACGCTATAAATCATCCCATCGTCTGCATTAGCCCAAGTGTGCACGATAGTCGGACGTTAAACACCCCCCCCAAAAAAAACAAAAAAAAATCCCGCCAAATTTAGCTTGTTTTGGTATTATTTATTTAGTACAGCGAATGTTTTTTGCCCAAGTAGTGTTGTGTAGAAGAATAATTGTATAGAGGAATTGTGTATTTGTGTAGATAAAATACCTGATTTTGTTTATTTGTTTTGTTTGTTTGTTTATATTAGTCTATATGAAGAAGCAATAGCTACATAACAGATCAGCCAAGACATTATTTCACAGTTTAATTTAACAGATATTGAGAAGTAGCAGTAGCAGTTTTCACATATAACAATATTTCACAGATAGTACCATCTCTAGTTTGAATGATTGCAAAGGAACATGACAGTAGCTTCATTACTTTGCTTATGGTTCAGCGCCATTTTATATAAGGAAGTATATTTGGACTGTTTATTGTCACATTACTTGTGACAAAGTTGTTTCCCAAGTTATCAAATTTCCTAATTTGTTAGGAAATTTGAAATAACAAAATCTGTTATTTCAAATTTCCTGTTTTCCCCACTGTAAACGTTTCACTTCTAATTGAAGACATTTTCTGAATGTTTTATTAAAATATTTTCACTCATTAAAAGTTGTTCAGTTTTATTTTGGAAGATGCTGTACATAAAAAAAAAACTATAAAATGATAACAATACCCAAAGTACAACAATCTGTCAGCTGAGAACCAGCTTAATGTATATCATTACTGTACTTAATAGCGGTAATATGTTCAAGAAAGCAGTTGCTGTCATAAGCTTTATCCTTTCTGTTAAAGCCGATCCCTCGCTCTCATAAGTCTAACGGGCGTAAAGTACGGACGTTAAGGGGGGGGGATAGTGAATTGGTGGGAAAATATAGTAAACATAAAACAGAAGTAATAAAAATGAAAAAAACCAAATGGTCATACAAAAAACAAACAAGTAATTAAGAAAATATGATAGTGCCAACATTCAACTTATGATTTATAACCTTCTGTCCTTTGATCCAAGGTCACAAAGTAAATTTAATGCGAACTACGTAATATAAATTATGAAAGATTTTTTTTTTTAATAACGGGAAAATCGCGTCAATGCGAACTTTTCCAGTTGGTTTTTGTTAATTATTGATTAATTCTTGTACTGTTTTCATATAATAATTATTATTGTTATTTATTTCCATTTATTTCTTTATGGTACAAAATTGTATACATAGGGGCATAAATACGCGAACGTAAGATTGTCCTTAAAATTAACATCCCCGCAGGAGGGTGCAGACTAGCTGCACCTATTGAGAGGATTTAGACTGCGGTACCCGAGTCTAACACACTTACACTTACAACATTACACTTACGACTTTTAATGGCCGCCTCGGTGGCCTAATTGATAGCGTACTAGGCTTTCACCCCGAGGACCCGGGTTCGATTCCCGGCCAGGGCTTGGCATTTTCATACTTCACACAAATACATTATAAAATATTTGATTAATTAACATTAAATATAGCTTGCTGCTATAAAACCCTAGAATAGTATTTTCGCTTTCTGACAATTTACTTATACAAACTACACTAAAAAGTAATTATTCAATATCTAAATTCATAACCTCACTTTTCAACTATTTTTTAGCGCTTTCTTATTGACTTCAAAGTTTTTAACACTGTGACAATTCATTAAAATACTTTATTGCACAATAAACATAGCTTCTTTGACCTATAGTTAGTGCATGTGAAATACTTGTCAGGCTAATAATTAAGCACAAGATAATTTTGCATTAGATAGTTAAACATTATATTAATTTTTTTTCGTTTTTGGCAGAGTAATAAATTTAGCTCAAGTGAAGACCAAGCAGACAATTTATCAGGTATGACTCATTATTAATTTTTCTTGTTATATGTTTTAAAAATTATTAATTAATGATTGACTATTCATGTTATTGTTGTTTTGTGTATTGAATATAAAACAATATAACGTTTACATGTTGTGAATCAACTGTCGTTCTCGAATGCCTAACCTAAAAATTAAAAAATAGAACGAAGGTGTTCTATGATTAGACTAATAGTTCAAACAACCGTATACCACGCAGTAGGGGTGGGCGTTTCTGCTATTTTTACAAAACGTCAACAAACTGTTTGTTGAGGAAAAAAGCTGCTTTTTAAAACAGTTGGAAAAAAACATGTTTAGAAAAATGAAACTCAAAGTTGTATTAGCAGCTAAAACGTAAAGCACATACGTTCAGTTTTCTAAGACTACTTTTTCATTCCCATTACCACCATGTCCTTAACTGTTTTTGGGTGTAAAGTATTTAGAAAAAAATAATCCTTATAAGTGCAGTAATAATTAAATTACATTCTCAAAAAGTAATATATATGTATGCCATTTTATGTTTACAAAATGCAATGAATTTCTAATAGAAGCATTATTTTTTTACTTAAAAATTAAATAGTCTTTGCATATTTACTGAAATGCAAACAATTTAGAATATTTTTAGTCGATTAAAAAATATTGATGATTGATAATAAATATAAAAAAATACTTCCTTCAGCACAATATATCACCATCAAAACGGACTGCGTAACCGTGACGGCCAGAACCTTACATGTCAACTTGATTTGTCACCATCAAATAAACCTAAATTCTCTGGCGAGTCAAACGCGCCAATAAAAGTTTTCATTTCAAAAATAGTCATACTTGGAATTTTGTACAACTGTATGACCGTGAACCTCGCTAGAAAGTAAAGTACAGGAAGTGACAAATTTTAATGCAGAATAAACGGTGTGGTTGTGTCACAAAGTGCCTCCTTTTTGTATCCATAATATATACGCCAAATTTAAACTTTCCAGAGATTCCGGAAGTGGAAAAGTGTCGTACAGTGTTTTTAAATTGTATGTAACGTACATTGTTAATAAGATGTAATTGTTAATCGTTATTGACAATTAATCCAGGGAAAATAGGCCACTTATTCAAACACGGTGAAGATGCCTCACGGCGAAACATGTGTTACTGAATAGAAAACAAAATTGTGAAACTATTTTAAAGTATCCTGGATTTTACGAAGTACCGATTCTGTGTTCAATAAATAATTTTTAAAATTACTGTAATTTAAAATGAGATAGAAAACTACGGGATAGTTTGATGAATTCTCTATTAAATGAAGAGAATTCAGCTACACGAGGCTAATGAACTACTAACTTTAGAATATAATTATTCTAATTTTATCTAATCAGTTGATCTATTTGTAAGTTTACAGGATAGCACTGCCCCTTATAAAGCTATGGTGTTATTACTGCAGCTTGCCTATATTAAATGTCTGTTTAACTGCTTTACCATTATCACAACTCAAGGTTTTCCATTCCTTTCACGTCAATAAACGACAAGTACACTGCAATCGCTGATTCTTAAAAATTTAATATTACTTCACCTCAATACAGAAAGGAATTTCTCCTTATGACACAACGAGAAACAATAGGCTAATTTAAAGCAATAAAAAATTTATGAGTGTAGTTTATTACAATACCGTTATGTAGAATTTTTTCAGGACTATATAATCTTATAAATCAAGGTGTCTACCAGCTCCCTTGAGCAAAAATCAGGGACTTTTTGGGGACATATATTACAAAAACATGGGACCATGAATTTCTTCGACATTAGCGGCATCGTATGTAATATTAGTTCCACGATTCAATACGGTGGTATATAATAACCTTAAAATTAAGTGTTTTGGAAGCCTACTTGAATTTTGGCACATTCTACTATTTTTTCCGTATCAAGGCTTATTTATCGGCATTTCGTATCGCAATTTACAAAATCACTGAGAAGCGAAGGGAATCATTATTTTCTAGGGGAAAGGGGGACTTCAATTCTAAATTCCGGTATTATCCGTGACATCTGGGACCACTTGATAAAATCCGTGTCTTTTACGGGATATCAGGGACTGTGTAAGACACTATGAGCCGCCTCGGTGGCCTAGTTGATAGCGTACTAGGCTTTCACCCCTAAGACCCGGGTTCGATTCCCGGCCAGGGCTTGGCATTTTCATACGCTATAAATCGTCCCATCGTCTGCATTAGCCCAAGTGTGCACAATAGTCGGACGTTAAAAAAAAAAAAAAAAAAAAAAAATAGACTCTATGGACCACGCTTTGTTCGGTCAGTAATCTCACTATGTTAGCCATTTGGCTTCTGTATTTGTTTGTTCGTTACGCAGTTTTGGCCAAACGCGTTGAACGATTGTTTTGAAATTTGATCAAACGGAACTTTGTACAAAGCCAAAACGATGTTAACATTTTTTCATTCGCTTCTGTTTCAAGGTGGTTTCTTTTGATTAAACGATAACGAGAGTAATTGCGTGATACTGGAATTTGGAATTTCCTGTAATACTGGAATTTGTCTGTAATTCGTTACCAAAAACGTATATTATTTTATATCACAACAAATACGACAATAACAATAAAGAGTGGTTTTTACAGCTAACTCTTACAGTTTTATTTATAATATAAAAAAGCTTGTTTAAAAAGTAAGCCTACACATTTTGGCAAGGCTAAAACATAACAATACAATTTACAACCACTATGTTCAGTATAATGATCTGCCTTCCCTAGTTTCGTCAATTCTACTTTCGTTGACGCGTTTCGGAGAACCTCCATCTTCAAAAAATTATATCTATACTCTATATCTATACATATGTGAGTATAGATATAGTTTTTGAAGATGGAGGTTCTCCGAAACGCGTCAACGAAAGTAGAATTGACGAAGCTAGGGAAGGCAGATCATTATACTGAACATAGTGACGATAATCCTAGCAGAAAAGAAGAAGAATATAAAAATAATTTACAACCATATTGGTGAAATATGAATTTGGAAAACGTTACTAAATAAGATGTATTTTGGTGTTAAAATGTTTTAATAACATTTCACAAGACTGTGTAATGGTAAAATAATTAAAAAGAAACTAGTAGGAGTGTAGAATTTGAACATCAAAAAGGTTGAATTCTAAATGAAAAAACGTTTATACAGAATATGTTACAAAAAATCGTTAAAATTAGTTTAATGGCTTTAGTGTATGTAGTCTTAGTTCGGTTTAAACAATGATGAATACAGAATCTGTAAGAAGGACAGGTCTTGCCTGAAAAAATCAACTCATTTTATTCGGCCGAGAACGCTACTTGTAATACCCGCCGATAGGCAGCGCTGCATGTTTTTTTCTGTACTTGTAACTCAGAGAGGCAGATATAGGGGTGATGGCTAGTGATGGGCAAAAGCGCTATTTTTGTTTAACAGCTAATTCTGTTAATGCTAATTAGAATTAGCTGTTAAAAATAACAGTTACAACTGCTAATTCTCTAAACTGCTAACAACGACCTTAGCAGGAAAACGCAGCTTAAATAGTATTGTCACATTACTTTATTCTTTATTCCTTATCTCGGCAGCTGAGATAAGCAAATACAGTGAGGATGCAGTTTTGTCCTATCCTTACTGCACTATTAATTTGTCTATAGGATTTGTGAATAAATCTCTGACGACAATGAGAAATACAATGAACATGCTAAGTTCAAAGATGCAATTCGTATTCGGTTTGTCTCTTACGCACTATCAAGTAATATGAAATATATTTTGTAGCACCCTTTTCTAAACCTATGATACAATGATAATTTACATTTAAAAAAATTAAATTAAATTAATTTTAATTTGATTAGGGTCATGTTCGACGTTTGTAATTAATTAAAATGCTATTTAAAAAATATTATTGTATTTTAATACATGTAGGCTATCTATGGAGGCCTATCTTTTTTTTAGATTTCTCTTATTTATTCATGTTCCTAATAAATTAAAATGTTCTTGTTAGGTATTATTTCAAGTATTTTATTAAAGACTATCATAATGGTTCTGATAATGTTTATTTTTGTTATAATCACATTATTTAAAATAATATTGTCATTTATTATATACTATATTATTGTAATTATAATTGTGTGAAAAATCGAAAAATAAGTGTTTGAAGGACAAATAATTTCTTGTTAATCTATAATTCTTATGTTTTAAAATATAATTTTAAGCTAAATATTTTTATAATGTTATAAGTACAAGTTCGACTTGTGTTAAATTTATTATTTATAAAAAACATCCTCATTTAAATTTACAGTTAACAAAGAAAAATATGATACTACTATGCAATCTGAATCTCAGGACAGTAGCCAACAACAATTCATGGAAAGAAACACTGACAATGTGTTTCCTGTTTAACAGTTACATTAGCAGCTTCAACGTTAAACAGGTTCAGCAGTTAGCAGTTGGCAGGTCGGTAACAGTCGAAACAGTGTGCCATGACTATGCTATTAAACAGTTAGATTAGCAGCTTCAACGTTTAACAGGTTCAACAGTTGGCAGTAGACGTTAGCAGTTAGCAGGTCCGAAACAGTGTGTTATGTCCCTGCTATTCAACAGTTAGATTAGCAGCTTCAACGTTTAACAGGTTCAACAGTTGGCAGTAGACGTTAGCAGTTAGCAGGTCCGAAACAGTGTGTTATGTCCCTGCTATTCAACAGTTAGATTAGCAGCTTCAACGTTTAACAGGTTCAACAGTTAGCAGTAGACGTTAGCAGCTGCAGTTACGTTAGCAGTTAGTACCGTAGCAGGTCGGAAGCAGTGTGCTCTAACCCTGTTATTTAACAGTTTGTTTATTATCTGTTATTTTTAAGTATGATTAGCAGTCTGCTAATGTTAAAACCATTTAGCAGTTAAAAAATAACAGATTGTTAAATAGCAACCCATCACTAGTGATGGCATTCTCCTCTGTCTCTCTCGCTGTCTGTATGTCTTTCTCTCTCTCTCCCTCTCCAAATCCTACCCTAACACTTGATCTATGTTTGAGAAATTATGACTACAGGGTCAACTTGTAAAAGCTAATTTGCAAACAAGTAACGAACCCCTTCCCACCCGTCATCATCGGTTCTATCATTGAACAGTAAGTTATATTAATATGCAGGATTCAGATTAATATACAAGTTCAGAAAAAAAACATGCGGCGCTGCCTATCGGCGGGTGCTCCAAATAGCGTTCAAGGCCGAATAAAATGTGCCGACTCTTTCATGCAGGAAGAGTCCTTACATATTCTGTATTCATTGGTTTAGAGCAAAGCCACACCAGGTCAAAGGCCTTTAAACACAAATGAATTTCTAGAAATTCCATTCATTGTCCAGGACTTTCTATACCACTGTATTTCTTAGAATTCCATTCAACGTTCAAAATTTTCCACATAAATGCATTTTTGGGAATACCATTCAATGTTGAGGAGTTTCCACACCAGTGCATTTCTAAGAATAAACTTTCAGAATCCAGGATATTCTTAGTCGCATAGTAATAGTCTGTGGGAGACTCTCTGAATACCCTATTAACTCACCAAATCCACGCCAGTGTAAATCAAAATATTTAATAACAAGTGTGATTTATTAAACCCGATAAATGAAAATTGGTCGTTACATTGTATTCAACACATGATTATTGTTAAAATAAGTCTAAAAATTAAATGATTCCGATGTTATTACTATATATATATATATATATATATATATATATATATATATATATATATATATATATATATATATATCATGTGCCTCTTATAGAATACCGATTAAATTGGACGAAAAAGTTTCTAGCCGTCAGAGCGGTAAATACTAGTTGCTATAAATAAGTAGGGGCGTAGCAATACTGGTAGTTGTTATAAGTAGTGGCCTAGCAATACTGGTAGTTGCTATAAATAGGGGCCTAGCAATACTGGTAGTTGCTATAAGTAGGGGCCTAGCAATACTGGTAGTTGCTATAAGTAGGGGCCTAGCAATACTGGTAGTTGCTATAAATAGGGGCCTAGCAATACTGGTAGTTGCTATAAATAGGGGCCTAGCAATACTGGTAGTTGCTATAAGTAGGGGCGTAGCAATACTGGTAGTTGCTATAAATAGGGTCCTAGCAATACTGGTAGTTGCTATAAATAGGGGCCTAGCAATACTGGTAGTTGCTATAAATAGGGGCCTAGCAATACTGGTAGTTGCTGTAAGTAGTGGCCTAGAAATACTGGTAGTTGCTATAAATAGGGGCGTAGCAATACTGGTAGTTGCTATAAATAGGGGCCTAGCAATACTGGTAGTTGCTATAAATAGGGGCCTAGCAATACTGGTAGTTGCTATAAGTAGGGGCCTGGAAATACTGGTAGTTGCTATAAATAGGGGCGTAGCAATACTGGTAGTTGCTATAAATAGGGGCCTAGAAATACTGGTAGTTGCTATAAATAGGGGCGTAGCAATACTGGTAGTTGCTATAAGTAGGGGTCTAGTAATACTGGTAATTCAAAGAACAGTAGACCACGCAACACATTATTAGTTAATTACTTAGCCACCACTCTACGACAGCGCTCTGACACGCTCGTAATCTTTTCCACCATTTTAACCAGTAACCGTAATATTTACGACAAATATTACTGGACTAACATTACTGAAAATGTTATGATCTTTATCAATGAAGCGATCAAAATTGTGATAGGACGAGCCGTTCCGTATTACAGGAAATAGCTACACTTGTTATCGTTAAATCAGAAGCCACGATTTTGAAGTGGAATCGAATGGAAAAAAGTCTTATACATGCGTCGTTTAGGCTTCAGGCATAGTTTCCTACCAAACTTGGTAGGCATTCCTGCCAAATTCCAAAAAAGTCGGTCATTGCTTTTGGCTAAAACTACGTAACAAACCACAAGCTGATCGGTCGAGTTGAAACAGACCTCGTTTCGCTCGGATAATTAGAGTATTCATTGGTGCGTGACTCATTTAAACTGGCCATATACAATGTGAAGGCGCATGCGTCACTTAAGTCCTACACGTTGCCAGTGGCTGGCGTGCCAGTTGAGAAACGACTTGAAGGTCACTGGCATGCGGTGACTGGAATGCCAGCTCACTGGCCGGGCATTGTTTGTTTGTTGAGGGCGTAAAATGTGGTTGATTTGTTTTATTTGTTCAAAAACGGCAACATCAGAAGAAATTTCAAAGTAATATGTAGATCTTAAAGCTTTAATTCTTTTTGGCATATCTTTCACTGTAAAAAATTTGACGCATTCACGTCATCAACGATAACGTTCCGCATCGAGGCATCCTAGCTTCCCGATTGCGGTAAATCTTCACTATACATGTTCCACAAGTTTTCGTGGTCACAGTACAACTGTACAAATGTCAGTTTTTCCTCCCTCCAAAGAATAGCCATTTTTATTTGCCTTTAACTACTTAAACAGAACCTGTTAAGCGTAACCCATATCGTTGAATGTTTCCAGCAACTGGCGGACGGCAGTTGTCGTTTTACACGGTGCCAGTCGGCTGGCGCCAGCGCGGTAGTGGTGGAGGGGGAAGCTGGAGTGCCAGTAAAACAAAAATATTTGTTCTGCTGGAGCTGCCAGCGACTGGCAAGTCTGGGGCTTGCTGTCCTCTCCAGTGACTAGCATGGGGCGTTTACACGGTGCTAGTCGCTGGCATCCAGCGACTGGCAACTTCAACTGGAACGCGTACTGGCATCGTGTAAATGGGCCTTTAGTAATGCACATAAAGTAAATACTACAAAATATAAAAATTCACACGTAGGCATAAAGATCTGATACGAAGGCGGCACGCGTGCATTGTACATTCGGTTTCGCTACAAATCTTTTAAATTGCTTAAAATATTGTTCTCTGAGGCTAGGTCGGATTAAACGGAAGGTCGGATAAGCGGGACTCTACTGTAATAACTAAACAGTTTCATAAATTTATTGCAAATTGAAACTTATAACATTTTAAACATTACAAAAATCTAATAAGGCAAAATTAAAAATGATTAAATTAATTGTTTAACTTACGGATATTTAAATATAATTTATCAATTGTTTTTCATTGTATGTTTCAATGTGGAGAGTTCTAACTGAATTATTAAAATACAAAAATCATAATCTAATATAGGTTTGTTACAATTCGTATTCAATACAGACAGAATGTAGTATGATCTAGCCATTTGTTTAACAGCCTGCTCGAGAATTTCTCGGGGCATGTGGGAGAATTCCCCTCCAGCTCGCTTCAACAGTGCAGTGACACAGACAGTCTGAGTCTACAAACTGTTACTACTCAGAGATAGCGAAGAAAAAGAAGGGAGCTATGGTGAGAGCGTGGAGACTCGACCTCTCGCGGGCACATTTTCTCTCTCTGTCCCACTGGTGTTTTCTAAACGTCTGGCTTGTAATTGGGAGGGAAAGGGAAACAGACAGGAAAGGAACGTTATCGATATCGTCTGGCCAATTCTGAGAATCACGAGCAGCCTGGTGTCAGCATTAAGACAATTCAGGAAACTATTCGAATAATTTTAAACGAATACTAGTTTTTCTAGTCGAATACAGACATACCCCGGCTAACAGTCGATCTGGACAAAGGTAGTGGTGGGGCAGAAAACACCAAACTTTTAAAAAAACTGCTTTTCTATAAACTACAAACAAACTGCTTTTTCAAACGGAAACATGCAGTTTGATTTGGACTGGTTTATGATTTGTTAAACAAGGAACAAACTGTTCTAATCGAACGTTGCCGCAAGTGCTAAAACTGTTTGCCCGCTAACTGCTTTTCTTCAACCTGCTTTTATGCTTTTTCCCTTTATTCCAGTTGCTTGTTGCTTGTAGTGAAGTAAGAACTGTTTGGTCAATGTCAACGTTTATCTCTATTTTGTTGCGAGTTGTAGTAACAACCTCTCACATTTTGTAGATACAAGCCTAATTTTATTTAAACATATTTTTTATGTTTATTATTAATCATCAATATTTTTTAATCAACTAAAAATATTCTAAATCGCTTGCGTTTTGGTAAATATGCAAAGGACTATTTAATTTTTAAGTAAAAAAAATAATGCTTCTATGAGAAATTCATTGCATTTTGTACATAAAAATTACATAATTATTACATTTTGATAATGTAATTTAATTATTACTACACTTATAAGGATTATTTTTATCCTTTCTAAATGCTTTATACCCAAAAACAATTTAAGGGCATGGTGGTAATGGGAATGAAAACAGAACGTGGTTTTAGAAAACAGAACGTATGTGCTTTATGTTTTAGTTGCTAATACAACTTTGAGTTTCAGTTTTCTAAACCTGTTTTTTTCCAACTGTTTTAAAAAGCAGATTTTTTCCACAACAAACAGTTTGTTGACTTTTTGTAAAAATAGCAGAAACGCCCACCTCTAGACAAAGGTGATATTGGACAACGGTCTAATTCACGGAATGAAAAATGACCCGCATAACAGCTTAGGTTTCGGACAAAGGGCTGAACATATGAGAGTTTTTATTTTGTTAAATTATTTCTAAGCAGATGTGTAAATATAGAGATAATACTGTGCTGTGCTACAGAAATAAACATTGTGCTGAGTTAACACAAACAAGCCTTTGATTGATGGGTGTTGGTTTGCAGGGCAATAACATCCATGATTTTCTTAGTGACCCACTAATACTTTCTTTTCTGTCATCGTACCCAATTTTACTCGGTGCGTCAACTATTTTACTGTGTGTTTAATTTATTAGGTCATTAAAAAATTTAAACAGTTATAATATAACCGTGTTACGTACCTAAGATTTTTAAATTTAACAAAACGTTAAGTGTCTTTGCGAGTTTCAAATTGTATAAATCCTGTTTTCAATTTTTGAACAAATTAAAATGTTTTCCATAAATCTCTATTGTAAACGCTGACTCGCACAGCAGTCGCTCAGATAATAGTCTTAGTTCTGGAGCGAATTAAGACCTGGGTACCGTCGTACTTTAACTGAATACTTGGTTGTTTTTTGTTTTTTTGTTTTTTTTTGGTGTTTAACGTCCGACTATTGTGCACACTTGGGCTAATGCAGACGATGGGATGATTTAATAGCGTATAAAAATGCCAAGCCCTGGCCGGGAATCGAACCCGGATTCTCGGGGTGAAAGCCCAGTACGCTATCAACTAGGCCACCGAGGTGGCAAACTTAGAAGTATGCAATAGTGTCAACACTATCTAAATGTCCAGAAACAATAGTGCTATTAGCCTTATTTAAATAACACAAAAACTTTTTGCATTTTATTATGAATTTCGAGTTTAACATTGCCAATTTCGTAATATTAAATAGAATTAATTTAATCGCTAACGTTATTTATACAGAAGTGCGATTTCTTTTTTGTGCAGAAATCACCTTGAATTATTAAAGGTGATAGTAATTTCTCCTCGCATTCTCTGTCATTGAGATCGAGGTCTTAACTCGAGTCCTTTATGTGCAAACATCAGATATGCATCGTAAAAACTGTGAATGCCGTGAAATTGTGCTGGGGGAAGTCCATTTTCTTGTGATCATTGTCTCTGCGCCTGCGCCACGCAATATCCATCTAGTATTGTAGCGAGATCGGTTCCGTCACTAAATACGACACTAAGCTCTTAGTATTGTAGCAAGATCGGTTCCGTCACTAAATACGACACTAAGCTCTTAGTATTGTAGCGAGATCGGTTCCGTCACTAAATACGACACTAAGCTCTTAGTATTGTAGCGAGATCGGTTCCGTCACTAAATACGACACTAAGCTCTTAGTATTGTAGCGAGATCGGTTCCGTCACTAAATACGACACTAAGCTCTTAGTATTGTAGCGAGATCGGTTCCGTCACTAAATACCACACTAAGCTCTTAGTATTGTAGCGAGATCGGTTCCGTCACTAAATACGACACTAAGCTCTTAGTATTGTAGCGAGATCGGTTCCGTCACTAAATACGACACTAAGCTCTTAGTATTGTAGCGAGATCGGTTCCGTCACTAAATACGACACTAAGCTCTTAGTATTGTAGCGAGATCGGTTCCGTCACTAAATACGACACTAAGCTCTTAGTATTGTAGCGAGATCGGTTCCGTCACTAAATACGACACTAAGCTCTTAGTATTGTAGCGAGATCGGTTCCGTCACTAAATACGACACTAAGCTCTTAGTATTGTAGCGAGATCGGTTCCGTCACTAAATACGACACTAAGCTCTTAGTATTGTAGCGAGATCGGTTCCGTCACTAAATACGACACTAAGCTCTTAGTATTGTAGCGAGATCGGTTCCGTCACTAAATACGACACTAAGCTCTTAGTATTGTAGCGAGATCGGTTCCGTCACTAAATACGACACTAAGCTCTTAGTATTGTAGCGAGATCGGTTCCGTCACTAAATACGACACTAAGCTCTTAGTATTGTAGCGAGATCGGTTCCGTCACTAAATACGACACTAAGCTCTTAGTATTGTAGCGAGATCGGTTCCGTCACTAAATACGACACTAAGCTCTTAGTATTGTAGCGAGATCGGTTCCGTCACTAAATACGACACTAAGCTCTTAGTATTGTAGCGAGATCGGTTCCGTCACTAAATACGACACTAAGCTCTTAGTATTGTAGCGAGATCGGTTCCGTCACTAAATACGACACTAAGCTCTTAGTATTGTAGCGAGATCGGTTCCGTCACTAAATACGACACTAAGCTCTTAGTATTGTAGCGAGATCGGTTCCGTCACTAAATACGACACTAAGCTCTTAGTATTGTAGCGAGATCGGTTCCGTCACTAAATACGACACTAAGCTCTTAGTATTGTAGCGAGATCGGTTCCGTCACTAAATACGACACTAAGCTCTTAGTATTGTAGCGAGATCGGTTCCGTCACTAAATCCGATACTAAGCTCTTAGTATTGTTGCGAGATCGGTTCCGTCACTAAATACGACACTAAGCTCTTAGTATTGTAGCGAGATCGGTTCCGTCACTAAATACGATACTAAGCTCTTAGTATTGTAGCGAGATCGGTTCCGTCACTAAATACGACACTAAGCTCTTAGTATTGTAGCGAGATCGGTTCCGTCACTAAATACGACACTAAGCTCTTAGTATTGTAGCGAGATCGGTTCCGTCACTAAATACGATACTAAGCTCTTAGTATTGTAGCGAGATCGGTTCCGTCACTAAATACGACACTAAGCTCTTAGTATTGTAGCGAGATCGGTTCCGTCACTAAATACGACACTAAGCTCTTAGTATTGTAGCGAGATCGGTTCCGTCACTAAATACGACACTAAGCTCTTAGTATTGTAGCGAGATCGGTTCCGTCACTAAATACGACACTAAGCTCTTAGTATTGTAGCGAAATCGGTTCCGTCACTAAATACGACACTAAGCTCTTAGTATTGTAGCGAAATCGGTTCCGTCACTAAATACGACACTAAGCTCTTAGTATTGTAGCGAGATCGGTTCCGTCACTAAATACGACACTAAGCTCTTAGTATTGTAGCGAAATCGGTTCCGTCACTAAATACGACACTAAGCTCTTAGTATTGTAGCGAAATCGGTTCCGTCACTAAATACGACACTAAGCTCTTAGTATTGTAGCGAAATCGGTTCCGTCACTAAATACGACACTAAGCTCTTAGTATTGTAGCGAGATCGGTTCCGTCACTAAATACGACACTAAGCTCTTAGTATTGTAGCGAAATCGGTTCCGTCACTAAATACAACACTAAGCTGTCTACATTTAAAAAAAATTTTAAAGAGTACAAAGCGTGTAACTTTTAACACGTGGATATTTCTTTTGAGGTTATGTAACCAAGGCTGATTGCAAACCGTTAATGAAAGAGATGATAAATTAGTAATAGATTTATTATGAACACATTAGAGTGTTGGCCGCCTCGGTGGCCTAGTTGATAGCGTACTGGGCTTTCACCCCGAGGACCTGGGTTCGATTCCCGGCCAGGGCTTGGCATTTTTCATATGCTATAAATCATCCCATCGTCTGCATTAGCCCAAGTGTGCACAAAAGTCGGACGTTAAATATATATATATATATATATAAACATATTAGAGTGTCATTTCTATCTTTGTAAGGTAGTAAAATAATTTGGAGTGTGGTGTAACGCCCAAAGGGTAGACCCTTGAGGTTATGTAAGCTGCGCCAGTGATAGGGAGTGAACAGACGAGTCTTTTAACAATTTAAAATTTGGATCAAAATCAGTACTTTTTCATTATTATCGTAGTGAATTCTAATAATCACTTCATTTAGATTTGTGATAACGCTTTTAATAATTTGTCTCTTTAATGATAGAGGCTGTTTTTTGTCTCTTTAACAATTTGTCTCTTTAGTGATAGGGAGTGAAGAGACGAGTCTTTTAACAATTTAAAATTTGGATCAAAATCAGTACTTTTTCATTATTATCGTAGTGAATTCTAATAATCACTTCATTTAGATTTGTGATAACGCTTTTAACAATTTGTCTCTTTAGTGATAGGGAGTGAAGAGACGAGTCTTTTAACAATTTAAAATTTGGATGAAAATCAGTACTTTTTCATTATTATCGTAGTGAATTCTAATAATCACTTCATTTAGATTTGTGTTAACGCTTTTAATAATTTGTCTCTTTAATGATAGAGGCTGTTTTTTGTCACTTTAACAATTTGTCTCTTTAGTGATAGGGAGTGAAGAGACGAGTCTTTTAACAATTTAAAATTTGGATCAAAATCAGTACTTTTTCATTATTATCGTAGTGAATTCTAATAATCACTTCATTTAGATTTGTGATAACGCTTTTAACAATTTGTCTCTGCTTCAGACTGTCTCGCCCACCCGAAACAATTTCACGCTGAAATGCCGAGCACTGTTGCAAACCGTACGATAATTATCGTTTTGTTTGTACGATAATTTAGCCTTCCGTACGATGTACGATAGGATGTAGTACGATATGGTTGATTGTACGATGTTTTTAGTTTAAGCCGATGCAACAATTTTTTTTGCCGCTTATAATAAAATGTTGACTTAATGCTTCGGACTTCGGTAAGGCTACATTTAACCTTAAGCATATTTTAACTTATTTCAAACTTGCTGGAAACTTTTTCTTCTGATAAATGGTGTGCTGTGAGAATAAGACCATTATTTATTCGGTTAGACTGCTGAAGTTTATATAGAATTTTGGTTTGGCAGATTTACCCGTTGGAAACTAAGCGTTCACAAGAGGCATTGAGACGGAAGAGCTAAATTATCCAGAACAATGTCAGCAAGCTCTCTAATTCGTCATGAAGATTTTTCAACTCGCTCAATGTGCCCAAAAATTCGTCATTAGTCATTTCTTCAGCTCTTCGTGGTCAATTAAGTAACAAAATGCCTTTGCTACAACACCAGCAATCATAGTGTCACCTGGGTTGAAGGTTCATCTACTTTATATATATATATATATATATATATATATATATATATATATATATATATATATATATTTGTGCTTAACGTCCGACTATTGTGCACACTTGGGCTAATGCAGACGATGGGATAATTTATAGCGTATGGAAATGCCAAGCACTGGCCGGGATCCGAACCCGGGTCCTCCGGGTGAAAGCCCAGTACGCTATCCACTAGGCCACCGAGGCGGCTCATCTACTTTACAATCACCACAAGTAATCTAAATGAAGTTATTATTAGAATTCACTACGATAATAATGAAAAAGTACTGATTTTTATCCAAGTTTTAAAAACTTAATTTTAAGGGTAGATCAAGTGTTTAAAGTTTAAGAGTCTCTGCGGGGAAATTTCAGGTCTCCTGATTACCAACAGTATTGTAAAAGATCACGAACAAATATCTCTTTTCGCTTTGATGATATTAATTAATTTGAAAAAAAACAGCAGTTTTGTGGTAGGGATGGGTGTGAAGGGTCCGCCACTTCCACAGTTTTTTTTCTCTTAGGTTCGTACATCCTAAACAATTTCTGTGTGAAATTTTGTGCGAATAACTCTAAAGATAATGATTTCTATCCTGAAAAAAACACTGAAAAAATTTCTGATTTTATACGTACATTATTGATCTCGCTAAATTGCGGGTAATTTTACGTCTGGCTGTGAGAAATTATTACAGTTGAGATTGGCATCACTGGTTTTGTATCAAACCGTTGGAGACAGCTTGAATAAACCAGTGTACGACAGACTCATAACAAATCGTGTTAATCACTCCATCGAGTCGGTCTCTGACAAAAATCTCGAGAGTGATCGGTCTCATTTCCCGAGAGGAGAGTTATCTTTTACTTCGAAAAGCCTAATTTGTCAACTTGTTACTGCTAAACGGTTTAACACATTTTGATGAATTTTTTTCTTCTTTGTTACAAACGCCTGATTTATTTAAAAAAAATTACATTCACACGAAACAGCCAAACAGATCGACCAACCTACACCAGCTTTCTTCTTATAAAATATTACTTGTATGGTTACATTATCTTAACGCCAGGTGTATTGATGGGTATTAAGGTTTTGGCCAAACAATCTAATTTATTTTGCAGAGAAAATTCCATATTCTATACAGTAATTTGCAGTGAAAATTCTATATTCTATACAGTAATTTGCAGAGAAAATTATATATTCTATACAGTAATTTGCAGAGAAAATTCTATATAATAATTTGCAGAGAAAATTCTATATTCTATATAGTAATTTGCAGAGAAAATTCTATATTCTATACAGTAATTTGCAGAGAAAATTCTATATTCTATACAGTAATTTGCAGAGAAAATTCTATATTCTATACAGTAATTTGCAGAGAAAATTCTATATTCTATACAGTAATTTGCAGAGAAAATTCTATATTCTATACAGTAATTTGCAGAGAAAATTCTATATTCTATACAGTAATTTGCAGAGAAAATTCTATATTCTATACAGTAATTTGCAGAGAAAATTCTATATTCTATACAGTAATTTGCAGAGAAAATTCTATATTCTATACAGTAATTTGCAGAGAAAATTCTATATTCTATACAGTAATTTGCAGAGAAAATTCTATATTCTATACAGTAATTTGCAGAGAAAATTCTATATAGTAATTTGCAGAGAAAATTCTATATTCTATACAGTAATTTGCAGGAAAATTCTATATTCTATAGAGTAATTTGCAGAGAAAATAACAACTTATTTTTAATATCAAAACCTTCTCTCCTAAACATACAAACTTACTCTATTTTACATTGAAATAAGATTTTTATTTCAACTTTCAAAATAATCAACTGGTATGGTTAACTGTACCGACCAGCAAACAAATAATTCACTGGTTTTTATTTCCTGAATAATACCATAGCGAAGCACAGTTAAACTTTTAATACAGATACCGAATAGAATATCCAGTCATAAATACCATACCGTATTAGCAGATTAAATAAAAAAAAAAAACAAAAAGGTTTTAAAACATTCTACTCTCTCTCTCTCTCTCTCTCTCTCTCTCTCTCTCTCTCTCTCTCTCTCTCTCTCTCTCTCTCTCTCTCTCTCTCTCTCTCTCACTACAACGCAAATGTCACTAAAGTTTCCTCAGTAATTAGTTGACACCAAACGCCGAAGCTGACCTTGCAGTACCCGTTTTTTCTACAAATATTTCAAAACAACTCGATGCCCTACTTTCATTGTAACTTATTTCATTGTTTTTTTGCAAATTGTACTGTCTAGCGGTTCGCAATAACGACATTGTCAACACTATATAAACAAACAAATAAATAAATATATATATATATATATATATATATATATAATAATAATTATTATTATTATTTGCGTATAGACCCTGTTGGATCACGCAAAGCACTCCGACTTATGTCTTGTTCCTTCTAATCCTCCGCACTTCCCTCATCCTGTCCCCATAGATCCTTTTCCGCTCCTCCGTGCATTTTACCCCTGCTTTCTTTGGGATTTCATTCTCTGGGACCTTCCAACCGAGCATCTTTCTTCTGTATGCGTTCCTGTCTTCAATGTCTGTTGAGTCTATTTCTGCATCATGTAGGTCTATTCTGACTTGTGTGATCCACGACGTTGTTGATTTGACTCCTTGTATAAACTTAATGATTCTGTTGGCAAGTCTCGTTGTTGGGAGTCTACTGATGTGTCCATAGAACCGAAGCCTCCTTCTTCTGATATCTGCTGCCAGGTTCGATATCTTCTCGTGGTCTTACGGGAGTGCAACCTGTATCCCTCATCTGTTAATCTTGGGCCAAGGATCTTCCTCATGATTTTGCGTTCTTCCTTCAAAATATCTTCTATGGTAGCTTTTGTGTGGAGTGCTAGTGTCTCGCTTGCATATAATACCTCCGGTTTTATGACTGTGTTGTAGTGTCTGATATATATATATATATATATATATATATATATATATATATATATATATATATATATAAACGTAGTCCTGTCATCTAGTCTCTGTTTCTAACAGCATTACAGGTAAATTTATTTCATTATACGCCTGTATTTTAATAAAATGTCATACAGGCTACAGTTGTTTTAAAATCCTTCCATGTTACTGTCAGTTATCTCCTTAGACATCCTGGTCATTGTTGCTAGTCGCTATTTAATTTTAGCAAGCAAGAAAAATGGTTATTATCAACTTTAACAAAAGATAAATAAAAAATTTGTATCTCTGACTTCTCGGGACTTTTATATACATATATAAAAAGTCATCATGCAGAGGGTTGCAAACTAGCTGCACCTATTGAGAGGATTTAGACGTCCCTCGCGGTACCCTAATCTAACACACACTTACACTTACAACACTACACTTACGAACTTTAACACTATACACTCACACTTACATTTAGGGAGGCGATATTAGCCTCAATGATCGTCTGCATTATCCCAAGTGTGCACAATAATCGGACGTTAAACACACAAACAAAAGAAGCCTCAATGTGCTTTTCGCCTTAAAATAACACTATATATATATATATATTTTTTTTTTTTTTTTTTTTTTTGCTGTTTAACGTCCGACTATTGTGCACACTTGGCCTAATGCAGACGACTGGATGATTTATAGCGTATGAAAATGCCAAGCCCTGGCCGGGAATCGAACCTGGGTCCTCGGGGTGAAAGCCCAGTATCAACTAGGCCACCGAGGCGGCATTTTATTTATTATGTGTTATATTATTTCGTTAAGGGATATTAAACCACAATAGGTTAAATTTATTACGGTAAATGTAAGATTAATTACAATTTTTAGTCATTTATTAAGGAACTATATTCTGACGTCCATTTTTATAAAGCAACGACAGCTTTATGTCTGCCGCAGTAACACTCATTATTGTTAGCTTTTACGGAATATTAGTTATATAACCTACAACCGAGTTAAACACCCAACTACTGTGTCGAGTTAGTTCTGAATTTCTTTTTTTAAAAACAAAAAACACATTCTTTTCTTTATTAATAACACGCATTTAATTAATGATTTTAGCGATGAAAACAAGTTTCCTATTTTTGCGCGGTAGTTATTTTGAGGTTATGTTTGTGCACGATTTTAGCGATGAAAACACGTTTCCTATTTTTGCGCGGTAGTTATTTTGAGGTTATGTTTGTGCACGATTTTAGCGATGAAAACACGTTTCCTATTTTTGCGCGATAGTTATTTTGAGGTTATGTTTGTGCACGATTTTAGCGATGAAAACACGTTTCCTATTTTTGCGCTTTAGTTATTTTGAGGTTATGTCTGTGCACGATTTTAGCGATGAAAACACGTTTCCTACTTTTGCGCAGTAGTTATTTTGAGGTTATGTTTGTGCACGATTTTAGCGATGAAATCACGTTTCCTACTTTTGCGCGGTAGTTATTTTGAGGCAACAAGAATAACCAATTGTTTGTGCACGACTTTAGCGATGAAAACACATTGCCTACTTTTGCGCGGTAGTTATTTTGAGGTTATGTTTTTGCTCGTTTCTTTTCTTTTTTTATAACTTGCCTTTGTTTCCGTACTTTTCTATTTTGGATTATTAATATTGGATATATAATAAAGAGTTGTGTTATAAAAATTATCCAAATTATCAAAAGTCCCGAAAACTCAGTTGACCAAAAATGTCTTACAGATTATTAATAAAACAGAAATTTCAACTTTTTAAATGAATAGTTAAATAATACTTTGGCGTCAGTTATGGGTTACCGTTCTCGCAAAAAACTTTTTTTTCGTTAAAAAAATTGATATTGAAATAATCATTGCAAGCAGTAGTTTCGCTGAAAGTTGTTTAGTCAATTCCATAAAAAACCTGATTCCACAATCAAATCAGTTTAAATCTTCATAAATTAGTTTTCCAATTTTCAACACTTTAAAATTTAACAAAATTTTTGTCCAAGCTACCAAAACCGATTTTTACGACAAGCTAGTAGGCTAATTTTTAAATCTATTTAAAAATTAGCCTGCTTTCTGAGAATCCTGTAGTCCACGAACCGCGTTAGAAAGAACACGTAAGTTACGTTTGGATTTGATTTGAGCTCTTTTTAAAAAGCATTTCAATTTAGTGTTATTGTGTAAGCAATGTTTTGCATCATTTTTGTAATTTTAGGCTTCGGTTGAAGTCAAAAGCGTCTGCGGTATTTTAGTATATATTTAAGGTGGTAATGAAGGGTACTAAAGACTTCACGAGGCCGTAGCGGAGGACTTGTTCAAGAATAACTGGTCCAATTGAGTCCACCATCTATATCTAATTATATTGCGGATAAGAGCAAAAACCGGTCAAAACATTCAGTGTTTCAATTAAACCTCGCAAAAAACCTATATTTCTGAGACGCTTACCTTTTAGATTCAGATAAAGACATTTATCGTTTGTTTTTGAACATTTTACTGTTGCATGTAAACACCAAGGATTCTGAATTCTTCAGTTTCATCCGGATCGAGAAAGTTTGCACCGCGTCTGGACTAAACTAATTGATTTAGAAATTCCGAAAAAACCTTTTAGCTTTTTCTTTCTTTATACAAAATAAAAAAAAGACGGAGGTTTTGAGTTGTCACTGAAAGCAATTTTTAGCAAATTTTCATTGGAAAATGATCAGTTGGTAAGGACACCATGATAAGACCCACACGCGTGACCTTGAAATGAGCGCCGATCCTGACCATTAAATTTTTTCGAGGGATCGTTAAAAAATCGCTTGCGCGTACGACCTCTTCAAATGAACACCAATACTGACTTGTAGATATATATTAAAACCCCCTCAAACAGTGATCCAGAGGTCAGGATCGGAGCCCGTTTAAAAGTCACGTGACTGGGTCTTACTATGATGTCTCCAGTAGCTCATTTTCCAATGAACTTTGCTAATAAACCAGTAAATTTATTAACCATTGCCGATTTACCAGAAATAAAATCAGGATTGGTACATAAAAAGCACTCTCAAAAACACTTCAACAAAACGTTTTTCCAAAAGAGTCGAACTAAAACAGAAAATCGCTTAGTGTTCGAACTAAAAATAAAATCGGTATACATAAATCAAAAAGTAAACATAGTACTCTTGGCTAACGCGTAAGGAAACACGACTGATTGTAACAAAAAGGCATAGGCAAACACGACTGGTTGTAACAAAAAGGCATAAGTAAACACGACTGATTGTAACAAAAAGACATAGGCAAACACGACTGGTTGTAACAAAAAGACATAGGCAAACACGACTGATTGTAACAAAAAGGCATAGGCAAACACGACTGATTGTAACAAAAAGGCGTAGGCAAACAAGACTGGTTGTAACAAAAAGGCATAGGCAAACACGACTGATTGTAACTAAAAGGCATTGGCAAAAAACACGACTGATTGTAACAAAAAGGCATAAGCAAACACGACTGATTGTAACAAAAAGACATAGGCAAACACGACTGATTGTAACAAAAAGGCACAGGCAAACACGACTGATTGTAACAAAAAGGCATAGGCAAACAAGACTGATTGTAACAAAAAGACATAGGCAAACACGACTGGTTGTAACAAAAAGGCATAAGCAAACACGACTGATTGTAACAAAAAGGCATAGGCAAACACGACTGATTGTAACTAAAAGGCATTGGCAAAAAACACGACTGATTGTAACAAAAAGGTATAAGCAAACACGACTGATTGTAACAAAAGGGCATAGGCAAACACGACTGATTGGAACAAAAAAGTTTTCCTAATAGATAAAGGATTTATGGATAAGTAGAATTATCTTGTATCGCTACTTAAACTTAACCACTAAATAATAACCAGTAAAACATGCCTGCCAACTTCAAAAAATTAACATCAGTAAAAAATAATATGTATATATATAATTACCGGGAAGGGGCGAAAAGAAAGTAGCTCCCCATGGTTTCACTGGAAACGGCAAAAATTTGCTGAAATTCTCTTTAAAAATGTATACTGCTCATGAGTCATTAAGAGTACAAGTACTTTACAACATTCTACAATTAAATTGTACAAGTACAAGTACCCCCCCCAACATTCTACTTGACACACAAGGGGGAGGGGAAGGCTCAGTCACCGAAATAAATATTTGGTAGCGAATGAACTTTCAAGTCATTGTATTCAGCTATTGTCACACACAGGTAGGGCAGTAGATAGCCGTTTTCCGAGAACTTGTAAAAACTATTTTCCTCATACAGTATTACAAAACAGTCAGTCGGTGAGGGTATTCACTGCGCGCATCTCTCATTTTTAATTTTTCGTAGCTTAAATACATTCAAACCAACACAACTATTTTTTTTAGACAAACACAAAAAAAAAACTATCTCAAAATTGTGTTCTCTTTAAAGCGATATTAAAAGGCTATTTTTATTGTAAGTTTACTGTATTTTTAAGATAAATAAATACCGTAAAATCGTGATTTCATGAAGGACAAGTTAAAATATAAAAATTGAATTTTTTAGTTAACAATGTTTACGACTTTACGAACATGTTTTTAAGCAATACACAGAAGGAATAAAAAATGTTTTTGTATGTTTGAGGCACAATACAATCAAGCAACCACGAATTATGTAAGCAAGACGAAACATATTTGCCATTGCACAACGGTAAGGGGCATATATGATTAGGTACAAATGAATGATTAAAAATGATTTAAGCTAAAATCTATTTTTTTATACAGGTAATTACAGGCTCGTTAAGACAGATGAACGTAAGGTTATTGAGTAATTCAAATTTATGGTAACCTCACAGTAGGTCGTTAATCGAGCGAAGTAGGTCTCCGTTTCAACTCGTCCGTTCGGCATTTGGTCATGTTTTTCCCCGCAGGGGGAGGTGCATACTAGCTGCACCTATTGAGAGGATTTAGACGTCCCTCGCGGTACCCGAGTCTAACACACACTTACACATACAACTCTACACTTACGACTTTAACACTCTTCGTTTCAACTCGACCGTTCGGCATTTGGTCGTGTTTTTCCCCGCAGGGGGAGGTGCATACTAGCTGCACCTATTGAGAGGATTTAGACGTCCCTCGCGGTACCCGAGTCTAACACACACTTACACATACAACTCTACACTTACGACTTTAACACTCTTCGTTTCAACTCGACCGTTCGGCATGTGATCGTGTTTTTTCCCCGCAGGGAGGGGTATTGAGGGGATTTAGACGTCCCTCGCGGTACCCGAATCTAACAAACACACTACACTACACTTACGACTTTAACACTTTATACTCACACTTACATTTAGGGTGGCGATAATAGTCTCAATGTGCTTTTCGCCTTAAAATAACAAAAACAAAATGGTCGTGTTTGTTACACCATGCAGGCCAGAAACGGCGTTAAAGTATGTGTAAGATTCTTTTCATTCACTTTCATTTCAAAATGGCCGCTTTTCTTTCAACTATGACTGTATGTAGTTACTGGTTATTTCCTGTAATACTGACTGAACGGCTTGTCCTAACACAATTTTTACCGCTTCATCGAGAAAGAACGTAAAATTTCCACTCACATTAGTCCGGTAACGTTTTTCGTAAATATTACGGCTAACGGTTAATACGAGTAAATTGGAGGAAATTTTGGTGAGCGAATCGGAGTTGTGGTCAGGCAATGTTAAAAATATACGGCGGCGATGATGTCCTTTCAACTGCGCTTATATTGTACGGCATTCGTCGCGTCTGTATTACATTCCTAAATTGACGAATTTTGAATATTGACCTTCAAAAGAAAAGAAAGGACACTTAGATTTCGTCTACAAGAGATTTCGAGATTGAGACACGTAGGTTGTCGAAGGGGTCGACCTTTTGATGACGTTTGGCACACTTAACGTTCAAAATAAGAGGGATTGTTTCCGAATTACATCTGAATTGCCCCGTAGCTACTTCAGCTAGGTGTAGCTAACTTATACTTACGCATATCGTTATGCACAATAGCCTACATTTGCACAAAATTATTATAAACAAATCAATACGTAATCAAATCAAAACAAAACGAGTTCAATTTGTCTCATTCAATGAATGTAAGTATATATCATTATGTATTAAGTGGTACTTATAGTTATATAGTACATGTGTTTTGTGTGTGTGTGTGTGTGTTTGTGTGTGTGTGTGCGTGCGCGCGCGCGCGCGCGCGTGTGTGTGTGTGTGTGTGTGTGTGGTGTGTGTGTTCTGTATGTGTATGTGTGTGTGTGTGTGTGTGTGTGTGTGTGTGTTATATATGTGTATCTTTGTGTATGCGTGTGTTCTGTATGTGTGTGTTCTGTATGTGTGTGTGTGTGTGTGTGTTCTGTATGCGTGTGTGTGTGTGTGAGAGAGAGAGAGAGAGAGTGAGAGAGAAAGAGAGAGAGAGAGAGAGAGAGGAGGTTTTTACGCCTTATTGCACTAGTAGAACCGCTTGGCAGGTTGCAGAATAGATTAACCAAGTTACCCAATCACCCAGTGACTGCTCGTGGGGGCATTGTCTTCATAACTCACGAACTTGCAACACTCGCGCTTCCTCAACTTTAGCGGCCAGCCACGCAACTTGTCCTTGCCAAGTTCCTGCCACACACAACTATACTTTCTTTAACTCAGATTTATTCTGTTACTTATCTGACGATATATTTGCTGTCGAGATTTCGTGATTGCCATTTTTAAGGACTACAATTAAAAAACCTCAAGGACCTTTACATTATCTTGTTATCGTCTGTCGGAAACGCTTTTCCTAATTCGTGGCTCCTAAATTTTCGTCTCGATATTTGTAATCCATTCAAATTACAAAACAATAAACGTTTCTAAATCGTTGCGCAAACGTGTTTGCACATTAAATTTCCGAAATTAAACACTTTGTGTACGTAGAACCGTCATTTGTGTACGTAGAAGCGTCATTTGTGTACGTAGAAGCGTCATTTGTGTACGTAGAAGCGTCATTTGTGTACGTAGAAGCGTCATTTGTGTACGTAGAAGCGTCATTTGTGTACGTAGAAGCGTCATTTGTGTACGTAGAAGCGTCATTTGTGTACGTAGAAGCGTCATTTGTGTACGTAGAAGCGTCATTTGTGTACGTAGAAGCGTCATTTGTGTACGTAGAAGCGTCATTTGTGTACGTAGAAGCGATGTGTGTGAGGTTTCGGGAGTGTGGATCAACTCTTGTTCTCAAGCATCTAACTTAAATAGAATATAAGCCTAGTTTAAATGACATTCAGAACGCTATACGTTGTATATTAGCGAAACAAAATTACCTCTAAATAAAGGAATAAATGAACAAAAAAAGAACGCGCGATCAGGCAAGTAGATAAACCAAAAACAGCCGAGCATATGTGACCCGAATATCATAAATTTAGTTGGGAAGAAGCAAGTACAATACATTAGGAGAACAACTATGTACAAGAAAAGTAACTTAAACCTCGTACATAAAACTAACGGACAACTTTATAAACTGAAACAATGTAGAAGTAAAGGCCGTAGGGGATTACTCAACATTAATTTGTTATCAATTTAAAATTGAAGATAAACAAACATAAAATTTTAAAAGAATGAAGTTGCGTCGATTAAAATAAGAGGAGGATCTCAGCACTTTGAGAGAGGAAATATCAGGTGTCGTTACCCTAACCAGTTAGGGTCCAAACGGTTTTCACTGCGCGGTCTTGATTACATTCCTTACTTTTGACCAGCATACATCCATACGTCAATGAAATATTATCAGCTAGTACGTACAGCTTTCGTTTTCTTGTAGAATTTGCGATTTTTCTGGTCACATGTAAGTCTTATTTGATGTATTTTATTTTTGACTACTCTGAAAAAGCCTTGCGTGTTTATTTTTAATTTTTAGTACAGTATTTTAAAATAGACAAGTGAGAACGAGACTGAATTAATACTCTCGAAACGTTATTTGTTGTTTAAATATACACAAATGGCGGCAAATGTCCGAATAAACAGTAATATTAACTTGGAAAAGTTTACAGCTGATGCATAAAAAACCTGATTGTAGACAATGTTTTGTGTAATGTAGACCTAACACAGACCCATCATTTGAAACTAGTACCGAGAGACTCGAAAAACACAAATGAATGAAGATATAGAAATGCTGTCTGCATAGTCAAAACATCGTAACAAAACCATTCACTTACTATTCATGCATATATAGGTCATGCATATATAAAAGTCTGACCTTAAAAAGTCTAGATGACAATATTGAAATTATCGTACATACGGCCAAAAACTATCGTACTTATCACAAAACGTACAAATAGTTTGAATTTTAATTTTAAAATTTTGGTAGGAAGCCCCTTTATTTATGGTAATTTCTTGAGTAAACATTTTTATTTGGAGTGTTTAAGAGTATTATAAATTTTAAAATGTTGATATTAGCAATTATGCTGGACTAAATTGAAAAAGTAAAATATAAAAGTACAATATATTGACTTATATCGTTTTCATAAATAAAAATACCTGAACACAAAGTAAATAACATTGAAACCCAAATCACAGATTTTTGAATTGAAATATAAAAAAAGCTATTGTTTTATTCGCACCGTAATTTGTAATGAAGTAATGCATATAGAGTATATTACAGAGCATATTACAGTACGGTACATTCATTTTGTTTGTAATTAAAATGTAAATGCAAGCGTCACGCCACTGATGAAGGACAGGACAAACTGAGAAGCAATTGAACCAATACCGATTGCAGTAACTAAGCAATATTGCATTAGGTTTCAATATGAGCGATTCATCTATTTGTATTGAATAGATTAATTCAAAGCATACACTGTGTGTGTGTGTGTGTGTGTGTGTGTGCGCGCGCGCGCTCGCGTTTGTGCGTGTGTGTGTGCGCGCGTGCGCGTGTGTGCGCGCGCGTGTGTGTGTCTGTGTGTTTGTCTCTCTCTCTCTCTCTCTCTCTCTCTCTCTCTCTCTCTCTCTCTCTCTCTCTCTCTCTCTCTCTCTGTGTGTGTGTGTGTGTGTGTGTGTGTGTGTGTGTGTGTGTGTGTGTGTCTGTGTCTGTGTGTTTGTGTGTGTTTGTGTGTGTGTGTGTGTGTGTGTGTGTGTGTGTGTGTGTGTGTGTGTGTGTGTGTGTATTACGGTTGAGATCCACAATAAGCAGTATCGAAGTTAAGCGTACAAAAATATACGTAAATGTATAGAACGAGACCACAGCTTTTAATTGTTTGCAACCGTTGTCTTCTGTATTAATATGTAATATGTCAAGAAATTAGCACATAACGAGAAAATTAAATTATCGTATTTGTTGTATGATCCTGAATTTTAGATCGTATATGCAGTGAATACAGAATATTTTGTATTTACTGGTACGTCTGTGGTAAAATATCGTATAAAACGATATTTATCGTACATTTAGCATCACTAGTTTGGGGAGGGGGGTATACGCAATGAGATTCGGGGTAGGGGGATAGACAACCTGTATACATTGAAATTCTTTTTATATTCTTCTTCTTTTCTGCTATTGTCACTGTGTTGAGTATAATGATCTGCCTTGCCTAGCTTCGTCAATTCTACTTAAGTTGACGCGTTTCGGAGAACCTCCATCTTCAAAAACTATATCTATACTCACTATATAGATATAGAGTATAGATATAGTTTTTGAAGATGGAGGTTCTCCGAAACGCGTCACCTAAAGTAGAATTGACGAAGCTAGGCAAGGCAGATCATTATACTGAACACAGTAACCTGTATACATACTACAGTGCTGCCAAATGGCGGGTAGTCATGAGGGTAATGAAAGAAAAGCGGCTAATTTTGGTCTCACCAAGAAATACAAAAATTATCATGAAAAGTTGCTTTACTCGCATTCCTCTTTTGACTCTATTTTAAGTGTTGATATTTAGTGTATTTTGTGCCTCTTTTTTTTAGTCAGAGTAATCTTTAATGTGATCCACGGTCGGTTCATTCTTTTCTGTTCCTCAGTCGTCTCATTAACTTTTTTAAAAAAAACACTATTTTACTGCTTGTATTCATGCGCGGCGTAGGTTTTATAGCAACCTAGCCGTATATACCCGTATTGCGTGGGTTTACATGAAATGATTGTTAGAATTCACTGTGATAATTGTGAAAAAATACGGGTTTTTGATGAAATTTCAGTGAAATAAATTTTTAAATGTTGTGGAAGTGTTCGGAGGTCAAGGCGAAATTTTGGGTCTCATGAAGACCGGCAATATTGCTGAAGATCGTGAACAAATGTCTCTTTTCGTTTTGACGATAAAGCAAACTGAATTGAGAAGAATTACCTTCACAGTATTTGTTCTTAGGTTCTTATACCTTAAACAACCACTGTGTGAAATTTTGAGCGAATATATCAAAAGGTAACAATTTCTACTCGGAAAATACACATACACACTCTCTCTCTCTCTCTCTCTCACACACACACACACACACACACACACACACACACACACACACACACACACACACACATATATATATATATATATATATATATATATATATATATATATATATATATGCCGCCTCGGTGGCCTTGTAGATAGCGTACTGGACTTTGACCCCGAGGACCAGGGTTCGATTCCCGGCCAGGACTTGGCATTTTCATACGCTATAAATCATCCCATCGTCTGCATTAGCCCAAGTGTACACAATAGTCGAACGTTAAACACAAAAAAAAAATAAATAAATAAATAAATAAAATAAAATAAATATAAATGTGTGTGTGTGTGTGTGTGTGTGTGTGTGTGTGTGTGTGTGTGTGTGTGTGTGTGTGTGTGTGTGTGTGTGTGTGTGTGTGTGTGTGTGTGTGTGTGTATGTGCGTCTGTGTATGACGGTTGAGATCCACAATCGCCAGTCTATGAGAGTATGTATCAGTAACCACTGACTGACTCATCACGAAATTTCCATTACTGTAAAACATACACAATTGAAATTTTTGAACGAATGTTGGCCGGCCACCATGACAACCTCCCCCAACTGGCACCTTGAAATGAGCACCGGTTCTGTTGTCTCTATGATGTTTTTAAGATTGTCGTGTAAAATTGTTTATCTAAACATGCCTATGTGAGCAATGTTGTAGCGTCCACAATGTTGATTAGAATTAAACTCGGTATGAAAATCAATTTTGGACAAACTTGTACATTTTTTTTTTTTTTTTTTTTTTTGGTGTTTAACGTCAAGCTTGCTACCCAGCAAAATCTGCTTTACAGTTTCTATAAACGTTGATTACTTCAATTTTTTGAAAAATCGTAACTTTTTTACCTTATTTTTTTAAATTTAAATTTCACCATCGTAATCAGCGTTAAAATCTGCATAACTCGGTATTTACAATGTAGTTTTACAGTTTAAAATGCTAATTCTGCCGACGCTAATGCAATTAGAGTTACAAAAAAAATTACGTTAAACAATTATTGTTGGAAATTCGCTTCTGACAAGTTAGCGAGACAGCGTTATCCCAGCAGCGGGGGGTGCAGACTAGCTGCACCTATTGAGAGGATTTAGACGTCCCTCGCGGTACCCGAGTCTAACACACACATACACTTGCAACACTACACTTACAACTTTAACACTTTACACTCACACTTACATTTAGGGAGACGATAATAGCCTTTTTTTTCGCCTTAAAAAAATATATATATATATATATATATATATATATATATATATATATATATATATAATATATAAATAAAATAAAATATATATATAATGTGCTATAGTATTTCGTTAAGGGATATTAACCCATGATAGGTTAAATTTATTACGATAAATGTAGGATAAATTACGATTTTAAGTCATTTATTAAGGAACTATATTCTGTCGTCCATTTTTATAAAAAACGACAGCTTTATGTCTGCCGCAGTAACACTCATTATTGTTAGCTTTTACGGAATATTAGTTATATAACCTACAACCGAGTTAAACAACCAACTGCTGTGTCGAGTTTGATTCTGAAGTTCTTTTTTTAAAAACAAAAAACATATTCTTTTCTCTATTAATAACACGTATTTAATTAATGATTTTAGCGATGAAAACACGTTTCCTACTTTTGCGCGGTTGTTATTTTGAGGTTATGTGTGTGCACGATTTTAGCGATGAAATCGTTTCCTACTTTTGAGCGGTAGTTATTTTGAGGTTATGTGTGTGCACGATTTTAGCGATGAAAACACCTTTCCTACTTTTGCGCGGTAGTTATTTTGAGGTTATGTTTGTGTACGATTTTAACGATGAAAACACGTTTCCTGCTTTTGCGCGGTAGTTATTTTGAGGTTATGTGTGTGCACGATTTTAGCGATGAAAACACGTTTCCTACTTTTGCGCGGTAGTTATTTTGAGGTTATGGCTGTGCACGATTTTAGCGATGAAAACACGTTTCCTACTTTTGCGCGGTAGTTATTTTGAGGTTATGTCTGTGCACGATTTTAGCGATGAAAACACGTTTCCTACTTTTGCGCGGTAGTTATTTTGAGGTTATGTGTGTGCACGATTTTAGCGATGAAAACACGTTTCCTACTTTTGCGCGGTAGTTATTTAGAGGTTATGTTTGTGCGCGATTTTAGCGATGAAAACACGTTTCCTACTTTTGCGCGGTAGTTATTTAGAGGTTATGTGTGTGCACGATTTTAGCGATGAAAACACGTTTCCTACTTTTGCGCGGTAGTTATTTAGAGGTTATGTTTTTGCGCGATTTTAGCGATGAAAACACGTTTCCTACTTTTGCGCGGTAGTTATTTAGAGGTTATGTGTGTGCACGATTTTAGCGATGAAAACACGTTTCCTACTTTTGCGCGGTAGTTATTTAGAGGTTATGTTTGTACGCGATTTTAGCGATGAAAACACGTTTCCTACTTTTGCGCGGTAGTTATTTAGAGGTTATGTGTGTGCACGATTTTAGCGATGAAAACACGTTTCCTACTTTTGCGCGGTAGTTATTTAGAGGTTATGTTTGTGCGCGATTTTAGCGATGAAAACACGTTTCCTACTTTTGCGCGGTAGTTATTTTGAGGTTATGTTTTTGCGCGATTTTAGCGATGAAAACACGTTTCCCACTTTTGCGCGGTAGTTATTTTGATCCCCGCAGGGAG
>CM040182.1:10495385-10650014 GCA_022606455.1 Callitettix versicolor
GCCGGTTAAAAAATCTTTCTAATTTACCCCGTTTATGCCTGTACGAATAGTGTGCGCTGAGAAAAATGAATGTTGACTCGAGAAATAATATTATTTAATGAAGTTCTACGAAAATGTTCGAATGTGCTAACAGATAAAAGAGTAAATCGCTAATTAACAAAGGAAAATGATTATAAGAAGTTTAAAGAAATTGTTCGAAAAACTAAGAAATAATATAAAAATGTTTTAACAATAACAAGCAAAGATTATTATTAACACGATAAGTTGCCTGTTATTGTTTCGCGCCAGATAAGAAGCGCCTACACAATAGCACACGCAACGCACAACGCAACAATGCACTTCTTCCGCCTCCTGGTGCGTGCTACGTGACTGCTCAGTGTTGTCAATTGGCGGGTAATTTTCAGGCTTGGGAGTATGATGAAAGGAAAGCGGACAAGCGCAGGTAATTTTGAGGCTTGGGAGTATGATGAAAGGAAAGCGGACAAGCGCAGGTAATTTTGAGGCTTGGGAGTATGATGAAAGGAAAGCGGACAAGCGCAGGTAATTTTGAGGCTTGGGAGTATGATGAAAGGAAAGCGGACAAGCGCAGGTAATTTTGAGGCTTGGGAGTATGATGAAAGGAAAGCGGACAAGCGCAGGTAATTTTGAGGCTTGGGAGTATGATGAAAGGAAAGCGGACAAGTGCAGGTAATTTTGAGGCTTCAGAGTATGATGAAAGGAAAGCGGACAAGTGCAGGTAATTTTGAGGCTTGGGAGTATGATGAAAGGAAAGCGGACAAGTGCAGGTAATTTTGAGGCTTGGGAGTATGATGAAAGGAAAGCGGACAAGTGCAGGTAATTTTGAGGCTTCAGAGTATGATGAAAGGAAAGCGGACAAGTGCAGGTAATTTTGAGGCTTGGGAGTATGATGAAAGGAAAGCGGACAAGTGCAGGTAATTTTGAGGCTTGGGAGTATGATGAAAGGAAAGCGGACAAGTGCAGGTAATTTTGAGGCTTGGGAGTATGATGAAAGGAAAGCGGACAAGCGCAGGTAATTTTGAGGCTTGGGAGTATGATGAAAGGAAAGCGGACAAGTGCAGGTAATTTTGAGGCTTCAGAGTATGATGAAAGGAAAGCGGACAAGTGCAGGTAATTTTGAGGCTTGGGAGTATGATGAAAGGAAAGCGGACAAGTGCAGGTAATTTTGAGGCTTCAGAGTATGATGAAAGGAAAGCGGACAAGTGCAGGTAATTTTGAGGCTTGGGAGTATGATGAAAGGAAAGCGGACAAGTGCAGGTAATTTTGAGGCTTGGGAGTATGATGAAAGGAAAGCGGACAAGTGCAGGTAATTTTGAGGCTTCAGAGTATGATGAAAGGAAAGCGGACAAGTGCAGGTAATTTTGAGGCTTGGGAGTATGATGAAAGGAAAGCGGACAAGTGCAGGTAATTTTGAGGCTTGGGAGTATGATGAAAGGAAAGCGGACAAGTGCAGGTAATTTTGAGGCTTCAGAGTATGATGAAAGGAAAGCGGACAAGTGCAGGTAATTTTGAGGCTTCAGAGTATGATGAAAGGAAAGCGGACAAGTGCAGGTAATTTTGAGGCTTGGGAGTATGATGAAAGGAAAGCGGACAAGTGCAGGTAATTTTGAGGCTTGGGAGTATGATGAAAGGAAAGCGGACAAGTGCAGGTAATTTTGAGGCTTCAGAGTATGATGAAAGGAAAGCGGACAAGTGCAGGTAATTTTGAGGCTTGGGAGTATGATGAAAGGAAAGCGGACAAGTGCAGGTAATTTTGAGGCTTGGGAGTATGATGAAAGGAAAGCGGACAAGCGCAGGTAATTTTGAGGCTTGGGAGTATGATGAAAGGAAAGCGGACAAGCGCAGGTAATTTTGAGGCTTGGGAGTATGATGAAAGGAAAGCGGACAAGTGCAGGTAATTTTGAGGCTTCAGAGTATGATGAAAGGAAAGCGGACAAGTGCAGGTAATTTTGAGGCTTGGGAGTATGATGAAAGGAAAGCGGACAAGCGCAGGTAATTTTGAGGCTTGGGAGTATGATGAAAGGAAAGCGGACAAGCGCAGGTAATTTTGAGGCTTCAGAGTATGATGAAAGGAAAGCGAACAAGCGCAGGTAATTTTGAGGCTTCTGAGTATGATGAAAGGAAAGCGGACAAGCGCAGGTAATTTTGAGGCTTGAGAGTATGATGAAAGGAAAGCGGGCAAGCGCAGGTAATTTTGAGGCTTGGGAGTATGATGAAAGGAAAGCGAACAAGCGCAGGTAATTTTGAGGCTTGGGAGTATGATGAAAGGAAAGCGGGCAAGCGCAGGTAATTTTGAGGCTTGGGAGTATGATGAAAGGAAACCGGACAAGCGCAGGTAATTTTGAGGCTTGGGAGTATGATGAAAGGAAAGCGGACAAACGCAGGTAATTTTGAGGCTTGGGAGTATGATGAAAGGAAAGCGGACAAACGCAGGTAATTTTGAGGCTTGGGAGTATGATGAAAGGAAAGCGGACAAGCGCAGGTAATTTTGAGGCTTGGGAATATGATGAAAGGAAAGCGGACAAGCGCAGGTAATTTTGAGGCTTGGGAGTATGATGAAAGGAAAGCGGGCAAGCGCAGGTAATTTTGAGGCTTGGGAGTATGATGAAAGGAAAGCGGGCAAGCGCAGGTAATTTTGAGGCTTGGGAGTATGATGAAAGGAAAGCGGACAAGCGCAAGTAATTTTGAGGCTTGGGAGTATGATGAAAGGAAAGCGGGCAAGCGCAGGTAATTTTGAGGCTTGGGAGTATGATGAAAGGAAAGCGGGCAAGCGCAGGTAATTTTGAGGCTTGGGAGTATGTTGAAAGGAAAGCGGACAAACGCAGGTAATTTTGATCTCGCTGAGGTATATAAAAATTATCCAGAAAAGTTACTTCATTCGAATTCCTCTTTCGACTCCATCATACATGGCGCCATTTTTGTGTTCTCTGTGGCTCTTTATGTATTCAGATCCCCGCAGGGGGCAGACTAACTGCACCTATTGAGAGGATTTAGACGTCCCTCGCGGTATCCGAGTCTAAGACACACTTACACTTACGACTTTAACACTTTACACTCACACTTACACGTAGGGAAGCGATAACAGCCTTTTAAATAGCCTTTTAATAAGGTAATGTGCTTTTCGCCTTAAAATATAAAAAAAAAATTAATAAATATAACTATTCCTATTTTTATTATTTTGGTTACTGTGGATGTATGTAATCCTTACAACACTACACTTGCGACTTTAACATTTTACACTCATACTTACATGTAGGAAAGCGATAATAGCCTTAATGTGCTTTTCGCCTTAAAATAACAACAACAAAATTTTGTATTCAGAGAAATCTTTACAAGTGATTCATTTTCGGTTCGCTTTTTCTGTCCCTCTGTTAACTTACTTATAGAACTGTAGTTTTGAAAATACGTCTTATTTTCATGCACATTTCAGCAAACAAGCCGGTTGATCCGGCCTAAATGAAATGATTAGTAGGAGTCACTACAATAATTACTGAGAAATAATTTTGTTTACCAAATTTCTACAAAATTTTAATTTTTAAGGGTTCAATGGGTGTTTGTAGATCCATGGGTAACTATGGAGAAATTTGGTTGTCTTCGATTATCTTACTTATATCCGGGGGAGTATTTGTTAATATTAATCGTAAACCAACACGTTCTGATATCTTGATTCGATTTCTCGCCTTCCGCAATAAATTATTTACACAGCCAAATCCTGCCTCAACCAAGTAAGAACTAGGAAACGCTAACAACAGTGGTTCGCTTATACTCGTTAATCTGACGTATTTTGTGCGGATGTCTAAAATGGAATTTATTTCATCGATCCCTCCCTCCCCCCAATAGAACCCCTTTCAAAGTTCTGTAGACCCCAAGGGGTCCGCCTGGACCCCGTTGAGAACCCCTGAGTTAAACTAATGAGAAAGAGGAATCGGCGTTAACGATAAGGCAAAGGGACGGCAGTAACTGCATCTCGAGCCCACAAACTTATGGTGCGCAGTTCAGAGGAGCAGCAGACTAACCGGTTACTTAGCCACGTCGACCACCGAGCCATTTTTTTTAAACTAACAGAAATAAAGTTAAATATATTTTTTTTTTATTTTAAGGAATGTTAACCATACGTCAGGTGTGCTACATACAAGTCATCTTTGTACCATATTTCAAAAGAATCGGTCAATGCGTTTAGCTAAAACGTTGTACACTCGATTATAAAACAGAGGCCGCCATCTTGAAACGGAATTAAATAGGAATATTAGCCATACGTCAGTTGTGCTACATACAAGACATCTTTGTACCATATTTCAAAAGAATCGGTCAATGTTTTTCACTCTATGCGTACACGGTAAAACGTTTTACACTCTATTATAAATCAGAGGCCGCCATCTTGAAACGGAATTAAATAGGAATGTTAACCATACGTCAGTTGTGCTACATACAAGACATTTTTGTACCATATTTCAAAAAAATCGGTCAATACGTTTAGCTAAAACGTTGTACACTCTATTATAAATCAGAGGCCGCCATCTTGAAACGGAATTAAATAGAAATGTTAACCATACGTCAGTTGTGCTACATACAAGACATCTTTGTACCATATTTCAAAAGAATCGGTCAATGTTTTTCACTCTATGCGTACACGGTAAAACGTTTTACACTCTATTATAAATCAGAGGCCGCCATCTTGAAACGGAATTAAATAGGAATGTTAACCATACGTCAGTTGTGCTACATACAACATCTTTGTACCATATTTCAAAAGAATCGGTCAATGCGTTTAGCTAAAACGTTATACACTTTATTATAAATCAGAGGCCGCCATCTTGAAACGGAATTAAATAGGAATGTTAGCCATACGTCAGTTGTGCTACATGCAAGACATCTTTGTACCATATTTCAAAAGAATCGGTCAATGTTTTTCACTCTATGCGTACACGGTAAAACGTTTTACACTCTATTATAAATCAGAGGCCGCCATCTTGAAACGGAATTAAATAGGAATGTTAACCATACGTCAGTTGTGCTACATACAACATCTTTGTACCATATTTCAAAAGAATCGGTCAATGCGTTTAGCTAAAACGTTATACACTTTATTATAAATCAGAGGCCGCCATCTTGAAACGGAATTAAATAGGAATGTTAACCATACGTCAGTTGTGCTACATACAACATCTTTGTACCATATTTCAAAAGAATCGGTCAATGCGTTTAGCTAAAACGTTATACACTTTATTATAAATCAGAGGCCGCCATCTTGAAACGGAATTAAATAGGAATGTTAGCCATACGTCAGTTGTGCTACATGCAAGACATCTTTGTACCATATTTCAAAAGAATCGGTCAATGTTTTTCACTCTATGCGTACACGGTAAAACGTTTTACACTCTATTATAAATCAGAGGCCGCCATCTTGAAACGGAATTAAATAGGAATGTTAACCATACGTCAGTTGTGCTACATACAACATCTTTGTACCATATTTCAAAAGAATCGGTCAATGCGTTTAGCTAAAACGTTATACACTTTATTATAAATCAGAGGCCGCCATCTTGAAACGGAATTAAATAGGAATGTTAACCATACGTCAGTTGTGCTACATACAACATCTTTGTACCATATTTCAAAAGAATCGGTCAATGCGTTTAGCTAAAACGTTATACACTTTATTATAAATCAGAGGCCGCCATCTTGAAACGGAATTAAATAGGAATGTTAGCCATACGTCAGTTGTGCTACATGCAAGACATCTTTGTACCATATTTCAAAAGAATCGGTCAATGTTTTTCACTCTATGCGTACACGGTAAAACGTTTTACACTCTATTATAAATCAGAGGCCGCCATCTTGAAACGGAATTAAATAGGAATGTTAACCATACGTCAGTTGTGCTACATACAACATCTTTGTACCATATTTCAAAAGAATCGGTCAATGCGTTTAGCTAAAACGTTATACACTTTATTATAAATCAGAGGCCGCCATCTTGAAACGGAATTAAATAGGAATGTTAGCCATACGTCAGTTGTGCTACATGCAAGACATCTTTGTACCATATTTCAAAAGAATCGGTCAATGCGTTTAGCTAAAACGTTGTACACTCTATTATAAATCAGAGGCCGCCATCTTGAAAAGGAGTTATTGGGAAACAAATCTTACAGATACATCGTAACAAATTTCAAAACAATCCGTTAATGCGTTTTGCCAAAACTGCGTAAATACATTAAAAAAGTGACGAACGGTCGAGGTGAAACAGAGACCTCGCTTCGTCCGGTCGATTCGCCTAATCCGACTTGTCCAGATGTATTATTTTTTGTAAAAAACTTTTTTTATAATACTGATTTTTTATTATTACATTATTAATAACATTTTGTTGATAAAAATGATTAATATCGACTTAAGTAATAACATACAATTGTAGTAAGTATACCTCTAATAATACACTGAGCCTAATTATTGCAATACACTAGTTGCATTATAAACCTGTAGTACATTTATTATCGGCAAATATGGAAGCCACATCAACATAAGTAAAAAGGTATTGAAAAAATTGTTCGTCATTGAATGATTTATTAGCTTTAACATATAGCCTTATTGCTTGAAATCCTTGCCCCTCCTTACAGAAGTGAACGTAAGGTCCACTGCGAGGAAGTGCTTAATAAGCAATAAATGTTAACAAAAACCTTTTTACACTAACTTAACCTTAAATTACAGATGAAGTGATAATTTATAATTTTATGTACTTAGAAATTAATATTAATAGCTGGTGTTTACCTTCTCGTGTAGATTGATTTTTTCTAAAGATAAAAACAATAGTACAATAGTAAATAGCCTGTAAAAAAGGATGTGAAAACCGAGCACTACATATCGCCTGCCTGGCTGAAGGTTGCATTTTTTTTGTGGATAGAAAATAAAATCAACCTATTTCAAATTTTGAAAGTGTGTTGCTTTTTTTAAATATGACTCCCAATTTAGAATTTTAACTGATCACACAAAAATATAAAAATAATAAAACTATCGACAAAATCGAAAATAGGCAGTGGAGACATTTAAAAAGCTCAGTCTCACAAAATCAAATATTAGGATCGGTCATGTTACTCAAGTAAATTAGCAAATTTTAAGAAAAGGAAATTTACGGTTCAAGACTAACTAGAACAATGGTAAAAGCTACGCCAGCGGTTCAAGGAATGTAGAAGAGTAAAACTCCCAACCCTCTGAGATTTATGTAAGCTACACTAGCGGTCCAATGAATGTAGAAGAGTCAAACTTCCAACCCTCTGAGATTTATGTAAGCTACGCCAGCGGTTCAAGGATTGTAGAAGAGTCAAACTCCCAACCCTCCGAGATTTATGTAAGCTACGCCAGCGGTTCAAGGAATGTAGAAGAGTCATACTCGCAACCCTCCGAGATTTATGTAAGCTACACTAGCGGTCCAATGAGTGTAGAAGAGTCAAACTCCCAACCCTCTGAATTTATGTAAGCTACGCCAGCGGTTCTAGGAATGTAGAAGAGTCAAACTCGCTACCCTCCGAGATTTATGTAAGCTACGCCAGCGGTTCAAGGAATGTAGAAGAGTCAAACTCGCAACCCTCCGAGATTTATGTAAGCTACACTAGCGGTCCAATGAATGTAGAAGAGTCAAACTCCCAACCCTCTGAATTTATGTAAGCTACGCCAGCGGTTCTAGGAATGTAGAAGAGTCAAACTCGCTACCCTCCGAGATTTATGTAAACTACGCCAGCGGTTCAAGGAATGTAGAAGAGTCAAACTCGCAACCCTCCGAGATTTATGTAAGCTACACTAGCGGTCCAATGAATGTAGAAGAGTCAAACTCCCAACCCTCTGAATTTATGTAAGCTACGCCAGCGGTTCTAGGAATGTAGAAGAGTCAAACTCGCTACCCTCCGAGATTTATGTAAACTACGCCAGCGGTTCAAGGAATGTAGAAGAGTCAAACTCGCAACCCTCCGAGATTTATGTAAGCTACACTAGCGGTCCAATGAATGTAGAAGAGTCAAACTCCCAACCCTCTGAGATTTATATAAGCTACGCCAGCGGTCCAATGAATGTAGAAGAGTCAAACTCCCAACCCTCCGTGATTTATGTAAGCTACGCCAGCGGTTCAAGGAATGTAGAAGAGTCAAACTCCCAACCCTCCGAGATTTATGTAAGCTACGCCAGCGGTTCAAGGAATGTAGAAGAGTCAAACTCCCAACCCTCCGAGATTTATGTAAGCTACGCCAGCGGTTCAAGGAATGTAGAAGAGTCAAACTCCCAACCCTCCGAGATTTATGTAAGCTACGTCAGCGGTCCAATGAATGTAATAGGGTTAACATCGCAACCTCCTGAAATTCATTTAAGCTACGCCAGCGGTCCAAGCGATGAAGAAGGGTCAAACAGGCAACCCTCCAAGATTTATGTAAGCTATGCCAGCGGTCCCAGGAATGATGAAGGAATAAAAAAAAATATGGTCCAGTAAAGGATGGAGAATCAGATACACGAGCTGGATGCACGTTACGAAGAGCCTGATACAGTAAGGTATATAAAATTGGCAAGATTGCGCTGGGCAGGTCACATTGTCAGACTGGATGAGAACAATATCGTCAGGAGATTTTAATTCCTGACACCGGAGTGAAAAGAAGAAGTGGACTGCCGAGATTAAGGTAGGAGGGAATCGAGATGCCAGAGCAATTAAAATCAGAAGATGGCGGATTGCTGCGGGGGATCCAGACAGATGACAACTTCTGAGGGAGACCAGGACTCAGAAATGCGTTGTAGCTCCAATGATGGTGATGATGATGAATAATTAATCAATACAGTAAAAAAACTAAAATATTAATCAACATAGTTACTGATTATCTTCAACATCTTACATAATTCGTGTTTATAAAACGTTAACCTAGAAAATCGTTTGAATTGCAGAAACCTCACGTTATGTGGCATATATTTACAATATATAAAAGTACCAAAATACGTTTTTTTAAATGCGTCAAATTTAAAAGAGACATCAGGGACTCAACATCAACAGCATAAATATGTCTTTAGGAACAATTATAAAAAAATCATTGAATAAGCTAATATACCCTTTTGACAAATTTGAGAAAACAATATTTTAAAAAAACATTAATAAAATGATTTGTATTCGGTTGCTGAATTTTTTAACAGTTTAATTAACAATTAGAAGTTTAAGAAGCGAAAGGAAAACTTTTCGCAGAAAAATAAATAAACAAATTGATCGTGAAAACCAGAAATATTGAATAGTGTGCACAATAGTCGGACGTTAAACACCAAAAAAAATAAATATTGAATTGTATAAAATAATTTATAGTGTTATAATAACTTTTTTTTTTTTAATGTGCTTATAACTAACTCCTTTATTTATAAGTCTAAGTTTACTCAATGATTTTTTTATATAATTGTTCCTAAAAATATATTTATGCTGTTGATGTTGAGTCCTTGAACATCAAATTTTATGCATTTAAAAAGACGTATTTTGGCACTTGTACGTATTGTAAATATATGTCCCATTACGTGAGATTTCTGCAATTCAAAAGACTAGGTTAACTTTTTATAAACACGAATTATGTAAGATGTTGAATAAAAGAGTTAAGTCAACACATGCTTTGCTTTCTTCGTCACTGCTTTGACCTGCCCCCCCCCGGTAGTTTTTTTTTTTTTTTAACGTCCGACTATTGTGCACACTTGGGCTAATGCAGACGATAGGATGATTTATAGCGTATGAAAATGCCAAGCCCTCGCCGGGAATCGAACCCGGGTCCTCGGGGTGAAAGCCTAGTACGCTATCCACTATACCACCGAGGCGACTCATCTACTTTACAATCACCACAAGTAGGCCTAATCTAAATGAAGTGATTACTAGAATTCACTGCGATAATAATGAAAAAGTACTGATTTTTATCCAAATTTTAAAAACTTAATTTTAAGGGTAGATCAAGTGTTTAAAGTTTAAGAGTCTCTGTGGGGAAATTTCAGGTCTCCTGATGACCAACAGTATTGCAAAAGATGACGAACAAATATCTATTTTCGCTTTGATGATGGGTACTTGTGGATGTTCCCATAAGTAGCGGAATCTCACTGGACAACAAGAAGGTTGGCCGTTGGCCAAATGGAGCATAACTTCAGTAACATAGTTCAAGAAAAAGAAAAATTAATAGAGATTTAGTAGAGCAAGTATTTGCAAACACCTCACTGGGGAAGTCACCAATTAGAAATGGAGGAGCTGCCCGCCTTGATTCTCTCCAAATCCTAGACGTTATGAATACACTAGAACTGGAGAAGATGCTGTAACTGAGTACTTCGGAAACTCGTTCGTTCATATATCCATCTGTGCCGCTCAATGAATAGCCTTAAGTCTTTTCAAACTGTATGCGGCGCTCAGACCACTGATCAGCTAATTCAACCATTTTATTTCAGCTGCTCCTCAGCACATAGTAAATTGACTACGTGACCGCAAATTTCCGCAACAGTATCCCTCAGGTTGTACGAAACAAGCACGCAAACAGAAATGCACAAAATAAGCTCACTAGTGCTTTATTGCCTACGCAATATGGGCCACCTGAGGATGAGTCATCGCGTAGTAGGCCTACAGGATCCTGAAAATCCTGGACTATCTCGCTTCTTTGACTATTTTGTTGAACAATGTCAGTATAAAAATTAAATTCCTATTGAAATGTGGATCGCTATACCAGTTGTGTACGCACTGCAAACTTTGTAGAAGCTGGCACAACAAAATTAAGGGCTGAAATATTGAAGCCGCAGTCTTCTTGAACGACCAAAATCCGAAGAGATACAATACTTTGAAGAGGAAGCAGAAAAATCCGCCTGTTTGTATATGAGAACGGAACACAGCTGGGAAAAGAGGGAGCAAATTTACGTTGAGCCAGACAAGAAATTGAAAAGAACTATGAAGAAGATGGCGACATCAAGGCGTGTTTGAAGACAGTCTCAGATCTACAAAAACCTTCTGTATTAAGAGAACAAGAGACAGTGGTACATATTAGGTAAATATATAAGTATTGAAGAAGCTAAACTAATGCTGATTTTAAAGCATGTCTGATTAAAAATAAGTTGGTATTTAATCATTTATGCAAAGCCTGGATAGAGAGTGTGATTGATTCATAGACAGGATAAATTAACAGAAAGCTAAAGAATGAAATCAGAGATTAAAAGCTTGAGATTAAAAGCATGTTGCGACTACACATAAAAAGGATTGTAAGCACTTAAATAGATAACACAGAACAAACTTGTTTTAATTGGAGTAGTTCAAACATGTCTTTCCTTAAGTCTAATGTGTCAACGGCTACATATTTATCGAAGTAAATCAAGACAAAAACTTAATGATTTTTTTTGTACTTGTTTATTTAACTTAACACCATATTTATTCCTTTGCTAAGTTTTCAATTTTCAAGAACTCGAAATCTATAAATGATTTACAGAATCTCTCTCTCTCTCTCTCTCTCTCTCTCTCTCTCTCTCTCTCTCAAATAAAAAAAAACACTACTGCTAAAAACAAAAAATACAAAAATAAATTATATGTTTCGTAATCAAACGAAATGAAAATCGGAAATGTAAGTGATTTAAAAAGATGACAACAAGGAATGCTGAAAAATATTTTCCGAATATTTAGTTTAATAAATTATGAATTTACATTAACTTTGTACGTTATATCTTGTATCATTTAGAAAATTTACTAAACAACCTGCATTAAAATTGTTAATCGAAGATCAAATTTATACACACACACACACACACACACACACACACACACACACACACACACACACACACACACACACACATATATATATATATATATACACACACACAGAGAGAGAGAGAGAGAGAGAGAGAGAGAGAGAGAGAGAGAGAGAGAGAGAGAGAGAGAGAGAGAGAGGAGACATACACAACACACACACACACACACACACACACACACACACACACACACACACACACACAGAGAGAGAGAGAGAGAGAGAGAGAGAGAGAGAGAGAGAGAGAGAGAGAGAGAGAGAGAGAGAGAGAGAGAGAGAGAGAGAGAGACATACACACACACACACACACACACACACACACACACACACACACACACACACACACACACACAGAGAGAGAGAGAGAGAGAGAGAGAGAGAGAGAGAGAGAGGAGACATACACAACACACACACACACACACACACACACAGATTATGTTTAGATCTGTTTTATCAAATTAAAATAGATCGATTATTTAAATCGCTTGGCATTATAATTTTCGCAGTTATCGTTTAAGCACTATGGATTGTCTATAAACAGAGATATAGACCTGAACGCAGTATCTATAAAGGATTCTGTCGCTTGTATAAAAAAAACAAGAATCCTTGACGGTAACCTAAAGAAGGCAAAAAAAGGAAACAATATACCGTACTTGGCATTTGTAAACAATTAACTTAGCGTCACAACGCTATCTAGTTCTTCACTGCCGCTCGCAGGTGGCGCCCTTGAGGCTACGCCCTTGTCTTAGATTATCCGGAGAAAAAAAATGAATTAAATTTTCATATACTTCTGTCTCGATATTGTGAAACACTTCACAATACTCAACAATGAAACTTCTCAAGGCGAGGCTTGATCAGCACAATAAATTTACTTTGGCCTACAATTAGTTAGTATACTAGAAACAAGAGAAACCTTTGTTAATGTAATGTAGTAAATTATCTGAAACTTCTGAAATACTGTCTTACGGTTGTACCTCGACTTAACGTTGACAGGGCCGATTTAGAAGTCAACAGCGCCTAACCTAACCTAGGCCAGCATAGAGAAATTTTGGGTCCATAGCCAAACGTGAATAATCAACACTTATTTATAAGTTGAAACAATCTAAGACGAAATTCACAAAGTTTAGTTAGACTATAATGTAATGTATAAAAAGTAGTCGAGATAAAAAAATAATAAAAGGCTTTTTTTTATCCAAAACCTTTAATTACATCGCAGAAGTCATCACTATTCGGGTGTCCAGAGACAGCGTGGAGGAACTGAAAGTAAGATTAAGATTAAGATTATTTACTAGAGGAAGGGATAGTTCAACCCCAGGCACTGCGATCGACTGACCTATTGTGCAACTTACCTCTTAAAATACCTAGCTCAGCAAATTGGTGCCCCTAATAAGTTCCAACAATCTACTGACTCTGCTAAAGATCCCTGGGGTCATGGAAACCAAAAACCCATAGCCTTCTACTAGCATGAGCCTCACAATCATAAATTATGTGACCTGCAGTTTCCTCCTGCTTCCTGCACAACCTAAACACGGTTTCTCCGTGGTATACACCTATCCTCTTCATGTGCACCCGCAAACCACAGTGCCCTGTTATGAGCCCCGTGATCCTCCTGAGTTGTGCTCTGCCCAGGACATCTGCTGCCCCTTTGATTCCTTTGACGTTTAAGAGACATTTACTATGGGAATGCCCATGAAGGTTGTCCCATCTTACCTGGTGTTGACATGTAATCCACCCATTAATAGCGGACCTGGCCAACGATAGAGAAATCCCTAAAGCCGGCTCAGGACCGATAAACTCAGATGCAGATCCAAGTCCAGCCAGTCGGTCTGCCTCCTCATTACCCTCAACTACCCTATGCTCCGTAACCCAGTGAAGAGTTACCCGGTTATCCCGGGACAGAACGTCAAGGTTCTTCCTACACTCCCAGACCAGCTTGGACTGTATTATAGGACCCGCAAGTGCTTTTATTGCTGCCTGACTATCGGTATGAAAATGAATAGTGCCTTCTTGAAGCCCCGATCCAAGTTCTCCACAAAACTGAAAGTAACATGCTCTTTACTTTCTAAGTTCGGAAATCATCAACTACGATGATTGCAATTTAAAAACTAATTGTTCATTGTTCTTTTCCTATCGTGTGTGAATAAAATTCTGTTAAATACAATATTTTTCTGTTAAAAGTTAAAATTATTTTTATTTGCCTACAAGCCAATAGTCAATTTTTGCTTATTTTCCCTACGGGTTTCGCAGATAACCAATAGCTTACAATAGTAACAAAAATCAGCCCACTGCCCCGAGTCACAGGGTATTTGCCCCATTGCCCCTCGCTGTATGTGGCCCTGTCGGAGTATTGTAACGTGGTTGTCACTGCAGCACTCCAAAAATGGCTGCTATATTGTTTTCAAATATTGATATTGTAAAACATGTTTGAAAACGTGATGTTACCAGTACCTTATTACAGTTGTGCTTTTTAATAATAACAAATATTAATACTTTCACATTGAGTTTTACAATTTTCAAACATAATATAATAATATAATATAATATAAACATAATATTAATTACATATTAATCTCAATCGGATTAATTTTGTTTTTTTACAAATTATGAATATTTTAAAACAATTACTATACAAATGATGATTTTATTATTTATTATTATTATAAAATAATTATTGAAGATTCTAAAGAACTACTGTCTCCACCCAAAACTCGTGAGAATGATAGAACTAACTCTGACGGAAACGCACTTCAAAAAGTGAAATTCAGAGGAGAATATCTGAATCGTTCCCGATTAAAACCGGGATGAGACAAGGTGACGGACTATCTTCCTTATTGTTCAACGTAGCATTAGATTTCATTATCAATATATGGAAACAAGAAAACCCGGTTAAAACTAAAATAGTCACTGGCCATTAAAACAAACATCATAGGATTTGCAGATGATTTGGCCCTACTTGCCCTTAATCTGCAGGAAGCAAGAGAACAAATAATTAGCCTTGATAGCATTGCGCAGAAGTTAGGCTTAAGAATATCATGAAAAAACAGAGATCATGGCCATGGACCCGCATGGGTAAATAAAGCAAACATTAACGGAAACACCATAAAGCTCGTGGAATGTTTCAGATATCTAGGAGAAACTATAACATACAATCTGGACGAAAAACCCGCACTACTCAATAGGGTAGCAAAAATTAAAAAAGCCCAGCTACTAACTTGGCCAACGTACAAGAAAAAATGCCTGTCAACAAAAACAAAAATACGCCACTACAAATCAGTGGTACTCCCAGAAACATTATATGCCAGTGAAACTCTCTTCCAAATCAAAAACAATAACATGACGGACCCGCTGCTTAAGACAGAGAGAAGGATCATCAGAACGTGTCTCAACAAAAGCTACCGGAAAGACGGGACCTGGAGAATAGCCACCAATGAAACAGTATACAAATATATCGACCCAATTCTCAGTGTAATGAAAAAACGAAGAATTTCCCACTTCTATCACATATTAAGAATGCCGGAAGACAGAAATCTGAGACAACTGGTAATGAGAAGCATCAACAGGGAAACACAGGGAATATACATCACACAAGTCCTCGGAGACCTCAGTGAAATAGGACTGAAAATGGATGATGCAACAGACAATGTAAAATAACACGCATTCTTAAGACTAATAAAGTGGATAAACCTAAGAGACACAAGAAGGTAGTGATCGCAGATGCCATCAGAAAGCAACGATCTGATCGAATGAGGGATTATTGGAGGAAAAAATTACAGCCCAATGTTAGGAAAAACTTAAATTTAGACTAAAGTGGTCCCATGAGGCCAAAAAATTTTAAAAAAATTAAAACAATTATTACTGGGCACTTGTACAGTTACGTAAAAATCACGTTCCAAACAACATATATTTTTTTAGCCTATGTTAAAATCAAGTTTTTAATGTTTATTTCCAAACATTTTCCGGAAAAGCATCACTACTTTGCTGGAAGCTTTCCATTACCTCCCCTTCTGGAAAAGCTTGCAAACTTTAAAGTTATTGCCCCTCAGAATCCCTCTCCAATTCGCTTATGTGTTGCACAATTAACACGCATATAAAAGCCACTATATAACACGTACTATACAAAGAAGCGAAATATCACTTACTGACTCGATAATCAGTTTCTCATGAATGATAGCTCATAATTCAACCGAAAAAGCTTTTTTAAGCAGTGTGTTTCATCTTTTATGTAATATTTCTTTAAAAAAGCTTTAATTTTAAAAAGAGTAGAATTTAGGTTGAATTTTATTTCTGGCGGAGGCAGGTGAAGTGAGCAGCTGATGGGCTTAGCGATCCCAACGTCTCTCACTGCTAGCTCATACTGCTCTCACTCGTCTACTCAAGCCACACACACACACACACACACACACACACACACCGCACGTACGCGCGCGCACGCACACACACACCACATACACCACACACACACGCACGTACGCGCGCGCACACACACACACACACACACACACACACACACACACACACACACACACACACACACACACACACAGACACACACACACGCACACACACACACACACCGCACGTACGCGCGCGCAAGCACACACACACACCACATACACCACACACACACACACACACACACACACACACACACACACACACCGCACGTACGCGCGCGCACGCACACACACACCACATACACCACACACACACGCGCGCGCGCGCACACACACACTGCACGTACGCGCGCGCACGCACACACACACACCACATACACCACACACACACACACACGCGCGCGCGCACACACACACACGCGCGCGCGCGCGCACACACACACACACACACACTGCGCACGCGCGCGCGCGCGCACACACACACACCACACACCACACACACACGCGCGCGCGCGCGCACACACACACACACACACACACACACACGCGCACGCACATACACCACACACACACACACACACACACACACACACACACACACACACACACACACACACACACACACACACACACACACACACACACACACACACACACACACACACACACACACACATTCACCCACATACCCATGTATGTGTATATAACTTGGCTAACTCTAAAGTGTAAAAATGTTGATGAAGTGAATGACACCAACCTAATGGTGTATAAAGCCGTTTGATGTGTGTGTGTGTTTGTGTGTGTGTGTGTGTGTGTGTGTGTGTGTGTGTGTGTATGTGTGTGTGTGTGTAAACATAATATTTAGTAAAATTGTTCTTGAACCAACTTCCCTTAGCTTTACCAAGTGAATCAGGAGAACATAATCAATAAGAAGGTAGTGAAGAAGATAATAATCAAGAACTTGGGCAGAGAATTTCACATGTTAAAATGAAAATGGCTGGACAGAAAGAACAGGAAAACCGATGTTGGGCGAAACTAAAACAGAATGGATTTCCAGGGACAAGAGAAAAAAAGGAAGATCAGCGCTGCAATGGAGGGGTGCATTAGTGGAGACATTAGGGGACCCATGGAGCGTGCAAGGAAAGAGTGTTCTGGTCTGAGGTCATTAAAAGACACAAACTTTCAATTTTGGAAAAAATAAATGTTGAATATATTTATTTTGTTTGTTTATTTTTACTTTTTCTCTTTTGCATTTTGTAAATTAGGTTTTTACCATAGCAACTTCTTTTACCTTCGAAAGGAGTTTTGTGTTCTTTCAAAATATAATGACAATAAATAAAAATTAATTATATATATTGTTGTTGATTATATATTGTTTTTATATATATATATATATATATATATATATATATATATATATATAACCAACATTTAGACAGTCGTAGGAAGATGATCGAAGGCTTAAAGGATTTGGGCTTGAATTTGAAGGAAAACTATACATTTTTTCTATAATAATCCCTTAGGCTACAAAGAGCCGTAAGAACTGAATGGATCATCTTTGTCCAATATCAGCATATAGAATAACAGCTGCTTTAATATCAGCATATAGAATAACAGATATTTTAATATCAGCATATAGAATAACAGATATTTTAATATCAGCATATATAATAACAGCTGTTTTAATATCAGCATATAGAATAACAGTTGTTTTAATATCAACATATAGAATAACAGCTGTTTTAATATCAACATATAGAATAACAGCTGTTTTAATATCAGAAGTTTGAAGAGAAACTGTTTTATACTACGTTTACAGTATTTATTATCCTTTTCTCACAATACTTAATACCCTCTGTAAAGAACTGAATGCACGGCTAAGAACGAAATTTATCACCATTATTTTGACTATTAAAAATACTTAGGAAAGTTTAAATTCAGTCGTTTTGTTAGAAGTGAAATGTGAATGAGTAATTTCAAATTGTGTATCAACACAATACCTTATTGCAATTAGATATGGTAAAATGTCATGTAAGAATACTTTGCAATAGTCTAACAAAAACACAATTATAGTCATTCACCGATAACTATCACTAGATTTTCACCAATAACTACAAAATGTTTTAAAAAACTTCCTTTCATTTATTTTTGTGCTCACTAAGAAACGAGTTGACATTTAAAGTTATACAATAATAAATTGACTTGCGCACCATCTAGGAAACTTTCTTTCGCCTTGCATTAATTGTAATTGTCGGCTAGAACAATATTAATTATTATCATTAATGGTTTACCATTAGAATATAATTACAATTAGGAATTAACTAAAGATATTTAATGCTAATATCTGCAGCACTTTAGTAATTTAGTAAGCTAATACGTGGTGGCACACTTCCTGCCAGTTGTGCTAAATTTAGAATAATTGATTATATAATTACAAGTTTACTGGATAGATAAATAATTAAACCGTAACATAAAGGCCGACTGGATTGTTTTAGGTTATGTTAGAAGAAACAAACCCGTTTGCAAAAAATCAATTATTTAAAGATGTTAGCTTTAACTAAAGCCATCTCTAGTACAGTAATGGTAATGTACGAGGTGTGTTCAGAAAGTAACGAGAATTTTAATTTTTTGAACAAAATATTTATTTATTCTTCTACATCGATGTTGTCGCCTTCAAAATAGTCCCCATTGGAGATTACGCATTTGTGCCAGCGCTTCTTCCAATCCTCCAAACACTTCTCAAACTCGATCTTTGAGATAGCCTTTAGTTCTTTCAGCGATGCGCTTTTAATGTCATCTACGGCTGTAAAACGACGGCCCTTTAAGGTTCTCTTTATTTTTGGAAATAGGAAAAAGTCACACGGAGCCATGTCTGGCGAATATGGAGGCTGGGGCACCGTTACAGTACTGTTTTTTGCCAAACATTCAAGAACAAGCAATAAAGTGTGAGCTGGTGCATTATCGTGGTGCAAAAGCCATGAATTGTTTTTCCACAGATCCGGGCGTTTTCTTCGGATTGCTTCACGCAAACGGCGTTGAACTTGTAGGTAGTGCTTCTTATTGACCGTTTCACCTTGTGACAGGAATTCATGATGCACTATGCCATTAATATCTAAGAACACAGTAAGCATAACCTTCATGTTCGACTGCACTTGTCGAGCCTTTTTCGGTCTCCACTGGGATGCCTCCACTTGGATTGAACCTTAGTTTCGACGTCATATCCGTAAAACCATGTTTCGTCACCTGTTATAATATTATGTTATAATCCATGTTAGTAGACTGGGAAATCAATTAATCCATGTTAGTAGACTAGGGAACCGATTAATCCATGTTAGTAGACTGGTGAATCAATTAATCCATGTTAGTAGACTGGAGAATTAATTAATCAATGTTAGTAAACTGGGGAATCGATTATTCCATGTTAGTAGACTTGGGAATCTATTAATCCATGTTAGTAGATTGGAGAATCGATTAATCCATGTTAGTAAAATGGGGAATCGATTTATCCATGTTAGTAGACTGGAGATTCAATTAATCAATGTTAGTAAACTGAGGAATCGATTAATCCATGTTGGTAGACTGGGGAATCGATTAATCCATGTTAGTAGACTGGGGAACCGATTAATCCATGTTAGTAGACTGGGGAACCGATTAATCCATGTTAGTAGACTGGAGAATCAATTAATCAATGTTAGTAGACTGGGGAATCGATTAATCCATGTTAGTAGACTGGGGAACCGATTAATCCATGTTAGTAGACTGGGGAACCGATTAATCCATGTTAGTAGACTGGGGAACCGACTAATCCATGTTAGTAGACTGGAGAATCGATTAATCCATGTTAGTAGACTGGGGAATCAATTAATCCATGTTAGTAGACTGGGGAACCGATTAATCCATGTTAGTAGACTGGGGAACCGATTAATCCATGTTAGTAGACTGGAGAATCAATTAATCAATGTTAGTAGACTGGGGAATCGATTAATCCATGTTAGTAGACTGGGAAACCGATTAATCCATGTTAGTAGACTGGGGAACCGATTAATCCATGTTAGTAGACTGGGGAACCGATTAATCCATGTTAGTAGACAGGGGAATCGATTAATCCATGTTAGTAGACTTGGGAATCGATTAATCTATGTTAGTAGACTGGAGAATCAATTAATCAATGTTAGTAGACTGGGGAATCGATTAATCCATGTTAGTATACTGGGGAATCGATTAATCCATGTTAGTAGACTGGGGAATCGATTAATCCATGTTAGTAGACTGGGGAATAGATTTTTTTTAACGATCGATTATTGTGCACACTTGGGCTAATGCAGACGATTAGATGATTTATAGCATATGAAAGTGCCAAACCCTGGCAGGGAATCGAACCAGGGTTCTCGGGTTGAAAGCCTAGTATGCTATCACCGAGGCGGCTTCCTGGGGAATAGATTAATCCATCTCAATAGACTGGGGAATCGATTAATCCATGTTAGTAGACTGGGGAATCGATTAATACGAGTAGGCTATAATTTGATGGGACGAGTTTATTTCTCACTAACTAAATTTCTGATAAGTATAAGTATAAGCTATAATTTTTTGTAGAGCTTGAAACATCAAATAACCTTATCATGAGCTTTGAGTAGTTTTAGTATCTAATTAGGACGAGCCGGTGAGCGCGATTAATAGGCCAAAGCCAGTTCTCGCCAGTGTTTTGTCACAGTAAATAGTCATCAGTAGTGGATTTTTGAGTGCTTAGAAAAGCTTGCAATACGTAAATATTATTTTACAAGAGTAAAGTCAAAGAGAAAATAAATATAAGTTGTTTTTTACAGTATCATATCGTACTGTAATTACATGCGGTAGAGCGCAGCACTAGCACGCCTTATAAGCTGCACTGCATTGTGCATGGCTTAGCTAGCCTACACGTTGTAATCGAATCGATTTGATTTTCGCCCGCGCAAGGCCAATGCGTGCGCTGTGCCATGCAATCAGTTTTGCCACACTACAAATTTCCCCGATATCGGGGAATTTTAAGGATCTGTAGGGATTTTTCGGGGGAATGAAAAAGTTGGGGAATTGTAGCGATTTACATGTCAGGAATTTTTTATGCAAATACAATACAATACAAACAGTGTAAAACGAATCGGAGATGTATTTTATACTTTGTCGGTTTCTATAGAATGCCTGGCAAATGTGTGAAATATAAATTGTTTCATACATTGCCGGTTAGTTTTAGGCATTATATACAATTCCTAGGCACTCTATAGTATGCCGCCTCGGTGGCCTAGTTGATAGCGTACTAGGCTTTCACCCCGAGGACCCAGGTTCGATTCCCGGCCAGGGCTTGGCATTTTCATACGCTATAAATCATCCCATCGTCTGCATTAGCCTAAGTGTGCACAATAGTCGGACGTTAAACACAACAAAAAATCTATAGAAAGCCGGCGTTTTAAACTTTGCCGGTAACATATTTATCAGAACCGAGGTGCAGTATTTGCTTCATTCGAACATCCGCACACAGCGCTAAGCGAAGAACAATGACTCAATACGTTCATCCGGCCGAGCTTAATTCTATTGTCCAGCCATTCAATTGATCCCAATTATGTCCGCGGACATTGATTGAAAACAACAACATCTTGTCACAACTTTAAACTGCGGCGAAGAAACACTTCTACAAAATATACGTTTTTTATTTTTACTTTATAACATCAAGTACAGTAAATAATCGCCGCACGCAGCTGTCTCGCATTTTTTCTTAACTTAACCATTTTTTTTGAAATTCTGATTAATCAATGTTAAAATCTTCATATAGTAGCATTTTAAACTTTTACGTATCATTGTAAATACGAAACGAACCCTCGCCGTCAAATTACATTTCTTAATTTCAACTGACTTCGAAAATCCAAAACTAATTTGTGCAGTTCATATTTTCAAAAATATTGAAGAGAAAAATTTACGAATTTTAAAAGAACTAATTTGGCTGCCACATGGCAATTTAAACTACAAACATAAAATTTTCACTCCCTACACGACCAACTATTAAGGTTTACAAAGCTGAAATTTGGCGTGTTGATACGGCTCACGTACTTGTGGAAATTACTAAATCGAATTTACAAACACTTAGTTCTTACATTTGTCTCGGGGTCAAATCTTTAGCTAAAAAAAATGTTTTGATTTATTGTCCGACTTTAATGAAACTCAAAATTACACTAGCTGTTGACGAAGTACTAGCGAAAAAACTGTTTTAAAAGAATGACCGATTCCAAAATGGCGGCCATTTTGAGTTGGTACACAATTGTTGTTCTATCAGCCACTGTTTTCCCTTTACTTATGGTCTGTTGATACAGCCAACATATTTGTGGAAATTCCTAAATCGAATTTACAAACACTTAGTTCTTACATTTGTCTCGGGGTCAAATCTTTAGCTAAAAAAAATGTTTTGATTTATTGTCCGACTTCAATGAAACTCAGAATTACACTAGCTGTTGACGAAGTACTAGCGAAAAAACTGTTTTAAAAGAATGACCGATTCCAAAATGGCGGCCATTTTGAGTTGGTACACAATTGTTGTTCTATCAGCCACTGTTTTCCCTTTACTTATGGTCTGTTGATACAGCCAACATACTTGTGGAAATTACTAAATCGAATTTACAAACACTTAGTTCTTACATTTGTCTCGGGGTCAAATCTTTAGCTAAAAAAAATGTTTTGATTTATTGTCCGACTTCAATGAAACTCAGAATTACACTAGCTGTTGACGAAGTACTAGCGAAAAAACTGTTTTAAAAGAATGACCGATTCCAAAATGGCGGCCATTTTGAGTTGGTACACAATTGTTGTTCTATCAGCCACTGTTTTCCCTTTACTTATGGTCTGTTGATACAGCCAACATATTTGTGGAAATTCCTAAATTCATTTGAAAAGAAGTTAGTTTTTCATTGGTCTTGGATTAATTTTTTTTTTTTTATTTATTTTTTGTTTAACGTCCGACTATTGTGCACACTTGGGCTAATGCAGACGATGGGATGATTTATAGCGTATGAAAATGCCAAGCCCTGGCCGGGAATCGAACCTGGGTCCTCGGGGTGAAAGCCCAGTACGCTATCAACTGGGCCCTATTAATGAAAACAGATGATGTTGAAGCGAAGTTGAAATTACAAGAGTAAAAGACCGGAGAGTAAATAACACGAGTTAAAAACAGTTTTAAAAATAAAAAATAGTTCCAATCGAAAATTAATTTAATCATTCTACGTATAACGGCATAGATTGCTACGAAAAAAAAAATAATTTTTGAGGAAACTATGAATGGTTTGTAAACAACAATTAGGTTAGTTTTCCTAAAAAAGGAATAATTTAGATAAACTTAAGAGTACTACGAAATAAAAAACAACTTTTTTTAAATTTCCCAACAATACGCTTTTGTAGTAACAAATTTCAAAATTCTCCCGGCATGTCCGAATGTAACGACGTACGAGTAGCGTGTGTACGCGTAGCTTGGCCGAGCCGAATTTCATGGTGAATTTTTTAAACGCGTAATTGTGCTCAGTGTTTGTGACGTATGTTTTAATGTTTTGTTTGACTTTGTGACGACCTCGACAGCGGGATTTAACATTTGGTATAACGGCCTGAAGATGAAACGATAGTTTCGAAACCGCGGTAGCCATTACGAGGTGAGTGGATAGACCACTGACGGGAAGAATAGGTCGTGATCCTAATTATTTGAATATGTGGTCCGGTGGCTATGTTACAATAATGAAATTTTTTCCGTTGAAAATCACCTTTATGCTTAACGGGATGTTCTTCCTTGCCCAAACGGCAAGACTCTTTTCAAGGACAATCTTTGGATTCACGGCGAGCTTATAATAGTATATTTCAGAGCCATACTTTTGATTTTTCTGGTTTTTGGATTATTCTTTTAAATTTTACGGCTAAGGGTGCGTTTATCGAAAAAAATATCTAAGAATATAAATTATTTTATTTTACGTTAATTTAATAATTAAATTATTACAATGAACTTTTTTTTATAAAAAGTGTGGAATTATTTGAAATATCACTTCGTAAGCCATATTACCATAATGTGTTTATTTTTTTCTGTACAATTTTCAATATTGCACAACTCGCTCTGGTAAAACTTATTTTTTCACCACCCCTCTACCCCTTATTTAGGGGTATTGGTAAGTCCATAATACGCAATTAAAGGATAAAATTGAAAAATTATAAAATTCTTTATTAACCTGCTCTTTATGTAATCTGTTCGTGTTCCCTATTAATCTGTTCGTGTAGTTAATCTGTTCGTGTTCCCTGTTAATCTGTTCGTGTAGTTAATCTGTTGTGTTCCCTATTAATCTGTTCGTGTAGTTAATCTGTCCGTGTTCCCTGTTAATCTGTTCGTGTAGTTAATCTGTTCGTGTTCCCTATTAATCTGTTCGTGTAGTTAATCTGTTCGTGTTCCCTGTTAATCTGTTCGTGTAGTTAATCTGTTGTGTTCCCTGTTAATCTGTTCGTGTAGTTAATCTGTTGTGTTCCCTGTTAATCTGTTCGTGTAGTTAATCTGTTCGTGTTCCCTGTTAATCTGTTCGTGTAGTTAATCTGTTCGTGTTCCCTGTTAATCTGTTCGTGTAGTTAATCTGTTGTGTTCCCTGTTGATCTGTTCGTGTAGTTAATCTGTTCGTGTTCCCTGTTAATCTGTTCGTGTAGTTAATCTGTTCGTGTTCCCTGTTAATCTGTTCGTGTAGTTAATCTGTTCGTGTTCCCTGTTAATCTGTTCGTGTAGTTAATCTGTTGTGTTCCCTGTTAATCTGTTCGTGTAGTTAATCTGTTCGTGTTCCCTGTTAATCTGTTCGTGTAGTTAATCTGTTGTGTTCCCTGTTAATCTGTTCGTGTAGTTAATCTGTTCGTGTTCCCTGTTAATCTGTTCGTGTAGTTAATCTGTTGTGTTCCCTGTTAATCTGTTCGTGTAGTTAATCTGTTCGTGTTCCCTGTTAATCTGTTCGTGTAGTTAATCTGTTCGTGTTCCCTGTTAATCTGTTCGTGTAGTTAATCTGTTGTGTTCCCTGTTAATCTGTTCGTGTAGTTAATCTGTTCGTGTTCCCTGTTAATCTGTTCGTGTAGTTAATCTGTTCGTGTTCCCTGTTAATCTGTTCGTGTAGTTAATCTGTTGTGTTCCCTGTTAATCTGTTCGTGTTCCCTGTTAATCTGTTCGTGTTCCCTGTTAATCTGTTCGTGTAGTTAATCTGTTGGTGTTCCCTGTTAATCTGTTCGTGTAGTTAATCTGTTCGTGTTCCCTGTTAATCTCTTCGTGTTCCCTGTTAATCTCTTCGTGTAGTTAATCTGTTCGTGTTCCCTGTTAATCTGTTCGTGTTCCCTGTTAATCTCTTCGTGTTCCCTGTTAATCTCTTCGTGTAGTTAATCTGTTCGTGTTCCCTGTTAATCTGTTCGTGTAGTTAATCTGTTCGTGTTCTCTATTAATCTGTTCGTGTAGTTAATCTGTTCGTGTTCCCTGTTAATCTTTTCGTGTAGTTAATCTGTTCGTGTTCCCTGTTAATCTGTTCGTGTTCCCTGTTAATCTGTTCGTGTTCCCTGTTAATCTGTTCGTGTTCCCTGTTAATCTGTTCGTGTAGTTAATCTGTTCGTGTTCCCTGTTAATCTGTTCGTGTAGTTAATCTGTTCGTGTTCCCTGTTAATCTGTTCGTGTAGTTAATCTGTTCGTGTTCCCTATTAATCTGTTCGTGTAGTTAATCTGTTCGTGTTCCCTGTTAATCTGTTCGTGTAGTTAATCGGTTCGTGTTCCCTGTTAATCTGTTCGTGTTCCCTGTTAATCTCTTCGTGTTCCCTGTTAATCTCTTCGTGTAGTTAATCTGTTCGTGTTCCCTGTTAATCTGTTCGTGTTCCCTGTTAATCTGTTCGTGTAGTTAATCTGTTCGTGTTCTCTATTAATCTGTTCGTGTAGTTAATCTGTTCGTGTTCCCTGTTAATCTTTTCGTGTAGTTAATCTGTTCGTGTTCCTGTTAATCTGTTCGTGTTCCCTGTTAATCTGTTCGTGTTCCCTGTTAATCTGTTCGTGTAGTTAATCTGTTCGTGTTCCCTGTTAATCTGTTCGTGTAGTTAATCTGTTCGTGTTCCCTGTTAATCTGTTCGTGTAGTTAATCTGTTCGTGTTCTCTATTAATCTGTTCGTGTAGTTAATCTGTTCGTGTTCCCTGTTAATCTTTTCGTGTAGTTAATCTGTTCGTGTTCCCTGTTAATCTGTTCGTGTTCCCTGTTAATCTGTTCGTGTTCCCTGTTAATCTGTTCGTGTAGTTAATCTGTTCGTGTTCCCTGTTAATCTGTTCGTGTAGTTAATCTGTTCGTGTAGTTAATCTGTTCGTGTTCCCTGTTAATCTGTTCGTGTAGTTAATCTGTTCGTGTAGTTAATCTGTTCGTGTTCCCTGTTAATCTGTTCGTGTAGTTAATCTGTTCGTGTTCCCTGTTAATCTGTTCGTGTTCCCTGTTAATCTGTTCGTGTAGTTAATCTGTTCGTGTTCCCTGTTAATCTGTTCGTGTAGTTAATCTGTTCGTGTTCCCTGTTAATCTGTTCGTGTAGTTAATCTGTTCGTGTTCCCTGTTAATCTGTTCGTGTAGTTAATCTGTTCGTGTTCCCTGTTAATCTGTTCGTGTAGTTAATCTGTTCGTGTTCCCTGTTAATCTGTTCGTGTTCCCTGTTAATCTCTTCGTGTTCTCTGTTAATCTCTTCGTGTAGTTAATCTGTTCGTATTCCCTGTTAATCTGTTCGTGTTCCCTGTTAATCTGTTCGTGTTCCCTGTTAATCTGTTCGTGTAGTTAATCTGTTCGTGTTTCCTGTTAATCTGTTCGTGTTCCCTGTTAATCTGTTCGTGTAGTTAATCTGTTCGTGTTCCCTGTTAATCTGTTCGTGTAGTTAATCTGATCGTGCAGATAACACGAACAGATTTAAATTAAATCCTGACCATAACCACTGTAGTTTCTAAAGAAAATTTGTTTTCTAATTATCTTATCAGATTAAATTGACAGGCTGGTTATACCACAAGCTGATTTTTGGCAATAACTACGTAGTTTACACAATACGGCTTATCACTCAGACGTTCCTTGTGCAATATCCACCAATCGGAGCGAATCTTCTGTTGTTTTGGCCTTCCTTCACAGTTGTAGACGCTGGAGAAAGTTTCATTTATAAGATTACAACATCGGCCAACCGCTTGTGTTGCGTACATACGGCCTAATAATGTGTATCGATTTAAAGTTATACCTGATGTATCGTTCCTCTAAACCAGGGGTCTCCAAACTTTCCAGCCTTAGGGCCATATTGATTACTCCAGTAAGTTCCGAGGGCCAAAACCATATTATCATTTGAGATTGCAAGGAGAAAACCAGCATCTTCCTGATTTATACACTAATATCAAATCATTCCGGAAGAAATTGATACTGTTTCAATCACAACTACGAAGTAAATGTTTTTCACATTTTAAAACATGTGAAATATTCAGCCACACCACTGAGACTGAGTTTCCTATCGATTTTGCAATCGAAACTTTGAGTGCTTTGAAAATAAATTTTGATACTCGTTTCTCGGACTTTGATGTCATTGCGAATCAAATTAAGATTTTTCAGAATCCTTTTGATACTGACATTGAAACCCTAGCCCCGGAACTTCAAATGAAAATGATTGATATACAGTGCAGTGATATAATTAAGAACAAATATCAAAACTCATCTTTGTTGGAATTTTATAAGAATTTTCCACTGACACAATTTGATAATTTGCATAAATTTGCTCGTGGGCTGTTTTCTGTTTTTGGTACTACTTATTTGTGTGAGAAGACCTTCTCCAAAATGAAGTACACAAAAAATGTTTACAGATCTAAATTAACTGATGAGCATCTTAAATCTCTTTTAATAATTGGTACAAGTAAAATTAGTCCACAACTACAAACTATTGTCAGTGGAAAATCTCAATTACATAAATCTCATTAGTATTTCATATGTCATTATGCTTGTTATAAGTTATGTTTTTATTTAAAATGTATAAAATGTTAGTTGGATTCATTTAAATAATTTGTTAGTTATTATATACTGAAGTTAAATTTTCTGCATATTATACATGTCTTTACTCATTACAATTCTGTGTTTCTTTATCCAACTTATCACAAAAACAATAACAATAAGCCTACAACAATGTTATGAGTAGTTAGCCCATGACCATATCAATGTAGATGTCATATTAATAATTATTCAACATAAAATTAGAATACTTCAGTAAACTAAATTTAATTTGCTATAAAAAATATGTTCTCTAAAAGGAGTTTTCAAGTATGCTAGCTCTCCGCAGGCCGGACAAAATCTGTCCGCGGACCGGATGTGGCCCTCGGGCCGTAGTTTGGAGATCCCTGCTCTAAACCAATAATGTTCGGTCGTAGTTTACGGGCAAAGGAAACAGAGCAACAACAGCGACAGCATCGCACAATACTACGTCTAACTAGTAGTTCAGAGTACAGTAGACATTGCAATATATTCTTATTTAGTACACAGAGCGTCCCACGACAGCGCTCCGACACGATCGCAACATGGCTGCCAAGTTAACCGGTAACCGTAATATTTAGGGGAAATGTTAATGACCTATTTCATTGGAAGGTTCATGCTCTTTCTCCATGATTATGATAGGTCTTGCCGTTCGGCTAAAATTAGGAGAAAATAGCAACTACACACTAATCGTTAAATCAAAGTCCGCCATCTTGAAACGGAAGTGCATGGGGGGAAATCTTAAACATACTTTATTTTATTATTTTTTTAACGTCCGACTATTGTGCACACTTGGGCTAATGCAGACGATGAGATGATTTATAGCTTATCGATTTATAGCTTATTTATAGCTCGGGAATCGAACCCGAGTCGTCAGTGTGAAAGCCTAGTACGCTATCGACTAGGCTACCGAGGCGGCTAAACATACTTTAATTGGGTATTTATAAAACGCACCAAATTTCAAAAGAATCGGTTAATGTGTTTGGCTAAAACCTGTCAACGTTAATTTCATTCGCTTCGGTGGGGAAATGGACCTTGGGAATGGCTATCACACGTTATTTTCCATTATGTTGTTGCACGTAATGAAACTTCGGCCACGGGTGTGCAAGTCTTTTGCCCGTGAGGATATTCATAGGTACACCAGTGTGACTTTGAGTATTTCTCTTCCCTTTTCATGACCAGATCAGTCATTTCACGCATGCGACTTTTGAACTCTTAAATGCAATCTGTGTCAAAAGTCTTATCAGAACAATATGCTGCTCAGTGCCACATTCGAAATGTTCTGGACCCGTTACTCTTGCAATTAAACTCGTGGCATGTTCAAAATGTACAATGAGTTTTTCGCCATAAAGAGATCTGTTGACTCAAACCATTATGCCCTTCGTAACACTAAGAGGAAACTCGTTTCCGTCACAGCAATGAGCTAAAATATGAGTATACACGGATGAAAAATGAGTTTAGAGATAAGCAGATCTCCAAGAGGATAACGGAGTGATTGGTCTCTAAGACAGCTAAACAGGTTAGCGATAAGTGGCAGCTTCGCTCTTACATCAGGAGACAGGATCTCTTCTTGGCTAGTACAAGATTGAGCTCAACCAATGCTAAAAAGTCTTCCACCTCACGAGCGAAGTCTCCTCTTACGCCTCCACCAGTAGGCGCGCCTTCTATTCGTTTACCAAACCCTCCCACAGAAGCGATACACAATCCGGAGAGGTTTTCCTACGAGAATGCCGACATTCTTCAAAGTGTCAGAGATGTACACGCCAGTCTCTGCAGGACCACCGAGCTAGTGTTTTAGAGGAGTAGTTGGACGAAATACGGCCCAATGATGATAGTAGCCCTGTCATTTCGTTCGAGGTGGCACTAGTGGCAGAGTCACCAGTGCAACCATTTATTAGCTTGAACCTATGATATGGCCAGGCCTCAAGCAAAACATCCTGGTCAGGCCACTCATAGCAAGAAGAAGTGGTGTTTAGGGCTTTTAACATAGTTTGGAGAGTGGGACATATGAACTGGCCCTATGGGAGCCCAAGAAGTGTTGCACCTAATGTGAGACACCGCCTGATCTTGCCATTTAACCTTGAAGATGGTTGACGCTGTTTATAGCACCTTGGAAGACTTCTCGAACACCACTAAGAAGTCAAACACTTCTAGGAAAGCATAGCCCCAGACCAGATCAAAGAAAAGGACTTATAAGCACCACAAGTATGCTATACATCAGGACCTCTACAAGAGGTCACCCAGCCTTCTTGCAAAGCATGTTCGCTTGGGTATGAATTATACAGCTTCTGTTACTTAAGAGCTAACTAGGGAAGATATTGAAGTCTTGCATACTGCACTGTGGAGAACTAAAGAGCAAGCCCAGCTAGAAGACCTTGTAAACGGAACACCTTATGTCAGTAAAATTATAGGCTGACATAATTTCTCTCTATTGGAGCTGTTGATGTAAATGGCAGTTTGCCAGGGTTAAGAGGTCCATAGCTGGTGATCCGAATAAAATTCGAAAAGTGGTACTGTCTCTTAGTCAACCTGGCCAAATCAAGCTATCGAGCCCTTTACACCCATATAGCTCACATAAGAGATGTGGTTCAGTTCCAGCGAAACAAGGAGATCTTCTATCCCTATTGCTCTTCAACTTGGTTCTTGAACCATTGTTGGAGTGCTTTAAAGCATGTCAGGATTAATGTAATTAATGGCACGCATAACATTTCAAGCTTGGCTTTTGCCATTTCAATAATATTCAAATATAGCTATTTATTTATATAAAGTGGTTTGTCCAACCTTCACTATTTTGTTTTTTTAAATATCATTATGTTGTAAATATGTTACTGGTAGCCCAAAATACCTTATTTCTGCACTGGTTTGGCTCATACAGTTGTCTGCTAGTTTTATATATAAGGCTTTAAATATTTTACTTTTATTTATGGGTTTTTTCTAGAATCTTCCAGCAAAAAAGACAGACAATGGGTTTTCTGTAAAATAATTTATCTTTTACAACTAAATTTTTTATACACGTTCGTAACGTACTTGAAAAATCCCTGTAGTACTGTGTAACAACGAGTATCAATAATTTTCAATTTGTATTTTCATGAAACAGGCCTCTCATTGACAATCTAAACCCCCTTTGAAGTAACTAGGAAGTCCTTGTGAGCCAGTTTTATGACCATTTATCTAATAATGTAACTACATTCCTTAACAACTCAATTTACTCATGTTAGACTGCAAAATATGCGTAATCCATTTAAACGCACCGCTAGTTAAGTCCAAAATATGCGTAATCCATTTAAACGCACCGCTAGTTAAGTCCAAAATATGCGTAATCCATTTAAACGCACCGCTAGTTAAGTCCAAAATATGCGTAATCCATTTAAACGCACCGCTAGTTAAGTCCAAAATATGCGTAATCCATTTAAACGCACCGCTAGTTAAGTCCAAAATATGCGTAATCCATTTAAACGCACCGCTAGTTAAGTCCCAATTTAAGAGTTTAAAAATTGTAAACAAAACTGTTTCATTAGGACCACATTAGAATGCAATAATTAGAAATGTTTAATGCGAATGACTTAGTAATGTATGTTTAAAATGTCATTATTTCCATGATCGTTTGTGGGTGTATAAGATGCCAATGTGTAAGTAGCTTGCAATACCATTTACCAATGGTAGCTTGCAATACCAATGTGTAAATGGCAATACCATTTACTTTCTCTTGGTCAAAAGAAAATAAATTCTTATACTATAGTTCACGTTCTATTCTGCTTGTATTAAAATCAAAAACTTCAGTAGAATCTTTGATAAACTGAACTTTTTAACATGTCCATTTACATTTTTATTTCCCTTTCAGCTGGTTTCGGCCACCACTTTACATAAATATTTGTACCAAGCAATATATTTGTTTTTTTTCAAAAAGAGCCGCCTCGGTGGCCTAGTTGATGGCATACTTGGCTTTCACCCCGAGGACCCGGGTTCGATTCCCGGCCAGGGCTTGGCATTTTCATACGCTATAAATCATCCCATCATCTGCATTAGCCCAAGTGTGCACAATAGTCAGACGTTAAAAAAAAAATCTTTTCAGAACGTAATTTTGAAAAACACTTTACAATAAAAATAAAACTTCCCTAACTCATAATATGAAAGCATTTGCCTGCTTTTGTTAGACAAATAAATGACTAACAATTCAGAAGTTAGTATACTGCCAAAAACCACTGAACTGCCAACATTGAACTGTATATTGTCAAAATACAGAGCAACTAAGAAATTTTCTAAACATTATTTTAATCGTTCTACAAAAACTATGTTACTTCTAACAAATCTTCATTTCATGACTCGTAGGAGTATATAAAACAGTAACTAGATCTTTTTAATTTGTAGTAAAATATTACTTCATTGAATTTTGCTTCCTTTATGTCTAAATATGCTTTATTTGCATATGCCAAAAGATTTTGCTTATAAATAAAATAAACAAATTACAAAGCTCTTTGTTTATAGGCTGTTTTCTAACAATATGGAATCGATACATTTTCTTTTGTTTTGACTTCCTTATCTTCACTTGTAGTTGGATTACTTCTTGTTTGGGGCTAAAAGACATGGGAAAATTAAGGACATTAAGGATTACATTTACAGAGGTAAAGAAAATTAAATTTTTAATGATAACTATACAATACTGGTCATAAATTACTTGCTGTATACTATACATTGTGTTAATTTACACTACATTTTGGAGTAAAAAAGGAAAACGGGGTGGTCTTTTCATCTGAGGTCGGTCACGTAAACTCGAAAAGGTTGGACAGATTTAAGAACTTGATTTACTGTAAATTTATATTGTCACACATATTCAATAAACTTGTTTATCTCTATAGATCCCTTTCTAGAGGGAGGATTATCTCTTGCTTCTGGTATGCTTATATATCGGAGTTTATAAGGTTTTCTTAGTTGAGTATGAAAACTCAATAATATCTTTCCATTTATTACTACTTTATGTTTGAGTAATTCTATTACAGTGGGTGGAATAATCCAGTTTTCATTTTGTTATATAGTATTTCTTTCTCTTTGTTGTATCTTTTTTTCCGGCAAAAAACCATTAAGGTTATCATCCCCGAAGGCGCGATATTGAAATTTTGAAAAACACGGAATCAAAACAAATAAAAATTAAAAGTACTACAAAATAAGTAGTCTAATAACAATAATTAAAAAAATATATTATTATTATTATATATATATATATATATATATATATATATATATATCATAGTTAACAAATTCAGATGTTGAAGGCGTTTCACAGTCCGGTCAATAGCTGAGACACTATTTCCCATCATTGTCTGCATACAATTTCCCAAACCACATATTTTTGAAACCATCACAGTCTTTCAATATATGTCTTACTGTGATGGTTTCTCTACAAAATCCGTACTGAGGCAGATCCCCACGTTCCATCAGAAATCCATGCATTAACATGGAGTGACCAATGTAAAAAGGGGGTAACCACTACCTCTTCTCTATGACTTGCACATATTGACGATCCCGAAGGACAAACAGTATTTCTTATTACTCTCAATTATTCCTTATAACTGTCCATTCATTTTCTCATTGTAAAAGAAATAGATGTTTAACATGACAAAGAACATCTTTGCCATGGCAACATATTTGTGGAAATTCCTAAATTCATTTGAAAAGAAGTTAGTTTTTCATTGGTCTCGGGTTAATTATTTATTTATTTTTTTGGTGTTTAACGTCCGACTATTGTGCACACTTGGGCTAATGCAGACGATGGGATGATTTATAGCGTATGAAAATGTCAAGCCCTGGCCGGGAATCGAACCCGGGTCCTCGGGGTGAAAGCCCAGTACGCTATCAACTAGGCCACCGAGGCGACACACATCAAATAGAACGGCCTACACAATAGCATAACACAACAACAATGCACTTCTTCCATCTGGTAGACGTGATACGACCTGTAGCATACTTCTTAATACACATGGTTGAGCATGTGTGGGATCTTCATCATGCTACAAAAGAGAAAAACATGCTTTTTATATCTCCCACAAATGATCAAAAATGGCAGCCTGCAAACCACTTTCCAAATATTGATGTTATTCTAAGAATAATACTGGGCTCGGCCAAAACTAATTATGCTGTAAAATGGCATTTTCAATCCTAAAATAGTAAAAAAAACTTCCAATAAACATGTGAAGTTGAACATTCTAGAATGGCTATTGAACTGGCATTCACATTGGCACTGGACTTCCAGAAGTATACAGAGTAGAAAAAATCCTTATTGTTATATATGTACTGTATTGTGTACGGAAGTAAATTCATTTTACTTCAATTTAAATAAATTATTCTTAATTTTAACTATCAGTCCCTTATTTTAGATTCACATATTTTCACCATGATTGTTTGTTTAACATTGCATTGAACTCTATAAACAGTCGTAAACTTGTATTGAGTATTGAGGAATAATGACAAGTTTTTAATATTCTTTGAAATGAAGAGGTGAGTTACGTTGGGGTAGGAGGAGGCTCTAAGTGCCTAAAAGTGCTGAGCAAATAAATGCATCTCTAACTCTGAACAGTCTATAATTTTTGTATGTTCTAATGATTCTTCTTTGCTAAAGTTAATTTTATGGCATCTTGGCGATTATATGTTTTTCTTGTTGCATTATAGGCATGTCCTGACCTTAACCTCCACATTAGTTAATATATATATACTAGCATTACCAGTCGCGGCTTCGCCCACGAAACTTACACTGTTTCAGTAATGTAATAATTTAGAAACATAAAAAAATATATTAATAAAAGCGTGATTATCTAAACTCGTGATTATTTTACAGTGAATATGAAAAAATATTATAAATTGAATATGTTGTTTTATTGTCTTCAAACGTGTTCTATTCGAATTTAAGAAAATCTGATCAAGAATATTTTTGTCCAATACAAACATTTATACCTATTCTATATGTTTGTCCTTTTAGGGGATGAATTCGGGGGAAAATATTGAATTGCGTGTATCATAATTTGTGTTTTAAAATATTTTGTTTACTTTTAAGAAAATTTGATAAAAAATATTTTTCTCCAATGCAAACACTCTTTTTTCTCCCATAATAACTCTTTTTCCATTTTTATTCTTTTAGGGGATGAATTCAGAAAAAATTTGAAATATGTGTTTCATAGCATATTTCTAGAATATAAGATAAAAAAAAATATTTTTTCAATACAAAATTGTACCCCTTTTTTATATTTTATACCTTCTTTTAATCTCTTTAGGGGATGCATTTTGGGGAAAAGGTGAAAAATATATTTCATTACTTATACTTAAGAGTGACTATGTTACGTTTTAAGAAGGTCAGATGAAAAACATATTTTTTCCAATAAAAATTGTTGTACCTCATGTTTACCTCTTTAGGAGTTGCATACTGGAAAATCATTTTTCAGTGCATCTCGACAATGTTGTAAGAATGTACCTTGAAAATTTCAAGTCTCTAGCTATAATAGTATTGGCTGTACGTTGATTATTAAATTTGGACTGGGTAAGTAGTTTAATGGCGTTAAAATCACATTTTTTAAGAATCCTTTCTAGTATGTGCATACATATTAAAACGAAGGTATCCTTAAAATTTCAAGTCTAGGTTTTATAGTTTGGGCTGTACGTTGATCAGTCAGTCAGGACATTGCCTTTTATATAAGAGATTTTTATTTATTTACGTTACTCATTAAACCATGGTTCTTTAATCACTGTATGTTGAATTTGCTTATACCATCTACCCTTACTGGTATTTTCAAAGTCTATGAATGCTTTCTTAAAATATTTTTCCTTACTATACATTTTAATATCTTTATTGGTCATCTGGTAGTTTTCTATTGTTGCTGCTTTAGCAATTTAGTATGTTTTTTCATTGCCTTGTATCAATGTGACTTGGCAACTGCTGTATCATTTTTTTATTCATAGCATTATTACGAGGGTGGTCTGAAAAGTTTCCAACCTAACAAAGATAAGACATTTTTTCAGAAATTTTTTTTTTTATTTTTCAACATAGTCTCCTTGTACCTTTACACACTTCTCCCAGCGATGCTCCCATCTCTGTAACCCGTCCAAATAGTACTCGGCATTTTTCTCTGCAAAATAATTGTTCACGAAGGTAATTGCCTCTTCATTTGACAAAAATCTCTGTCCTCCGAGCGCAATTTTTAGATGAGGGAACAAAAAGAAGTCGCTTGGGGCTAGATCTGGTGAGTAAGGCAGATGGTCAATCAGTTCAAACCGTAATTCGTGGATTTTCGCCATTGCAACCGCTGAGGTGTGAGACGGTGCATTGTCTTGGTGAAACAGGATTTTCTTTCCTGCAAATGTGGCAGTTTTCACACAAGTTCTGACTTCAGCTTGTCAAGTAATGATGTATAGTATGCTCCTGTAATGGTTTTTCCTTTTTGAAGATAGTTGATTAAAATAACTCCATGACTATCTCAAAAAACAGTCACCATGACGTTCCTAGCCGAAAAAACAGTTTTTGCTTTTTTTGGAGCCGGTTCCCCCTTTGCAGTCCACTGTTTGGACTGTATTTTTGTTTCAAGCGTATAATGGTGTATCCAAGTTTCATCTACAGTAATTAATCGGCGCCAAAACTGGGATTTATTGTGCCTAAACTGCGCCAACAGAGCATTGGAAATGTTCATTCGAACACGTTTTTAGTCTAACATGAGCAAACGCGGCACCCAACGCACGGACAGCTTTCTCATGTCTAAATGATCATTTAATATGTGACAAACACGTTCTTTTGACATGTTCATAATGTCTGCTATCTCTCTCACTTTAATTTAGCGGTCATCTAGCACTATTTGGTGAACTTTGGCGATGTTTTTGTCAGTAGTTGCAGTTTTTGGACGTCCTGAACGTTCATCGTCTCCCAAGCTCTTACGGCCACGTTTAAATTCAGCTGCCCAAAATTTCACTGTGGTAAATGATGGTGCAGAGTCCCCATACACAGAATCCAACTCATCTTTGATTTGCATTGGCGTATTGCCTTTCAAAAACAAATATTTAATGACAGCTCGATTTTGTCCATTTTCATAAAAATACTCACATCAACTCACTCAAATGACTGTTACATAACAACTGCGCGTCGAAAATGGCTGAAACTTTGGTGAGTAACTGTCAACAGATGAACAATGAAATTCGAGTACTGCCACCGACGAGTGCTGCTATCTTCATATTGAGGTCGGAAACTTATCAGACCACCCTCGTATATTTTTTTATTTATTTACATTATGCCTATTAAATCATGGTTCTTTAATCACTGTAGGTTGAATTTGCTTATACCATCTACCCTTTCTGGTATTTTCAAAGTCTACGAACGCTTTCTTAAAATATTTTTCCTTACTATACATTTTAATATCTGTATTGGTCATCCGGTAGTTTTCTATTGTTGCTGCTTTAGCAATTTTGTATGTTTTTTCATTGCCTTGTATCAATATATGTGACTCAGCAACTGCTGTACCATTTTTTTTTCATAGCATTAATAGACCAACATTTTTATGATTGAATTGTGCACATTGCTTTTATTATTTTTGGATTTTAAAGGCACCAAAAAGAAAACAAAAAAATATCACAAATTCTAATTTAATTAATACTGCAATCTTCTACAAGTAAATATACAGTGTCATTTATAAAAATCTTATATTAATGTTTTCTTAATCACAAAACAAATTACAAAATTAAAACTTTGATTAAACACATTATAAACACTATATTTCACAGGTAACTCATAAGACTATGTAAACTTTTATAAAAAGAAAGAACAAACTATATCATGTTACAACACACAAGGTATTTGTTTCAGCAAATACTCTGTAAATTTTTATCAGATAAGATATCAAAATGTAGTTTTTTTTTGTCTTTGGTGTTTAACGTCTGACTATTGTGCACACTTGGGCTAATGCAGATGATGGGATGATTTATAGCATATGAAAATGCCAAGCCCTGGCCGGGAATCGAACCCGGGTCCTCGGGGTGAAAGCCTAGTATGCTATCCACTAGGCCACCGAGGCAGCATAAAATGTAGTTTTATAATTTGTACTTACAATAAGTGAGACTCCAGTTTTAATATTTATGAGTAATGACTTTTTTTCTGATAACGAAAAGGAGCTATTAACTTATATTTTTTACTTTCCCATTATGGGTCTACTAGTCTTAAAAGCCCTAAATCAATTTTAACAAATTTTCATTTCATGACTTCTGGGATAAATTGATTACTATGTAAATGTTCATTTTAATCATTCAGTACTTACGATACAAAATAAAGTTTACTTTATTTATCTTAAAGAAAGAACAAATACATACGCAAACTTAGATCTAGGAATATTCACCTTTCACGATGTTTTTGGAATTAGCTTTGTGGCCTTATACAAAGTAGTTATAAGAAAAAAGCAAAATTATAAATTTTCTTAACAATATTTATCAAAACTCGCTCAATCATAACACGCAAAGATTGTAATAGAATTTAATAATTCAAATCGTTTCAGACACTATATTAAAAAATTCAAATTATTAACCAATCATAAAATAAGAACGATTCAGTTTTCAGTTCTGCCTCCCTCCGTAATCTGGCGTTTTTAAAAAGGTGAATTGAATAAAAACACTAACAATCGTTTTGATTAGTATGGCTTTAATATAATGGAAATGCCACACGTTATTCTATGTGCAATATTGTTTGCCTAAGTCTTAATTTATGACAGCAGGGTGAAAAATGTACAAAGAAATTAATTCTGCGATTGCGCACAATAAAACAAAAAATTAATAGGAAGCGAAGAATTTTTTTATGTTCAACACATTTACCCACTGTTTGTCAACAGTTATAATTATCAATAATATAAGTACTTTGATGTCTTTTCTGATAAAAATAGTTGCTCATGATATAAAATATATGAAAACTTAATTCTACTTACATATAAGAGAAAATAAAAAGGTTAACTAAGAAGAGAAATTAACACAACTACAAAGTTAATTAATACTTCAATAAATATAATTCTTACGAAGTATCAACTTTATTATTAAATATCTCAAATACTGTACAAACAATGCATGGCATATGATGTACAGTACTTGGTTTTCTCAAATCTGAGATGACTTTTTAAGAACTATAACAACAAATATGTAATCCTTTTTGTATATAAATATACAAATTAAAGCTAAATTTTTTGCAACGCCACTAACTAAACTACGTCATCAATAACTTGGTATTAAAATTGTAATGAGAATGTAAATATAACAATGAACTTGGCTCATGGCAAAGACGAGGGATCAATGTACCTCCCCAAAACAAAAACTTTTGTTCCAAACCACAGCTATTAAAACATGCGAACTTACTTAAAATTATTTTCATAATACTGACAATTCAAATTAATCTTAAAAAATGCAACTACAATTTTCTTTCCAATTAATTCCTTCAGTACTGACGTCCTGTTTTACCGGACGTTTGAAAATGTGCAAGACAATCTGCCAGACATTAAGGAAAAAATAAAAAAAAAACGTTATAATAAAAATACTTGGACATTGGAAGAAGCTAAGGAACAGACTCTTGAACTCCAGAAGCAAGCGTTAAAAATGGGTCTCAAAGTTTCATTTGAAAAGACTAAAATATTGACAAACATACAAAAACCACCAAAAAAGCTTCAAGTGGGAGAACAATACATTGAGATAGTCAAAGAATTCAAATATCTTGGGGAATGGATCAGCTGGAATGCCCTAGAGAAAAAAAGCTATGGAATCTAGAAGAAATAAAGTCGAATTAGCCTTCCAACTTACCAAGGACACATACAACAAGAAGTCCCTCTCCTGGAATACAAAGATAAGGCATTATCATACGGTAATTAAACCAGAAGCCTTATATGCAGCTGAAACATTATCTCTCACAACCCAGGGCCCACTTCAAAGGCTGGAGATCAAAGAAAGAAAGATATTACGAAAAATCTTAGGCCCCAAATTCCGTAACAACCAATTACTCCACATCAGTAATGAAACCTTTTACCAAAAAACTGAAACATTATCAGACACAATAAGAAAAAGGAGAATTGATTTTTATGGGCAAATCCTCTGAATGGACAAAAATAGACTAACCAAAAAAATATTTGACTACTTTCGCAATAGAAGAGCCAAACCACTTTGGTTTAGAAAAACAGAGAAAGACATAAAAGAACTACAAATCACTGCTCATGGACAGAACAGCCAAAACAATAACCAAGGACAAGAAGCAACAGTTCCAAGGCAAAGTCAAATCCAAACGAACGATCCAAATCTCTGACGAAGAAAGAAAAGTAAGATCACAACGAATGAAGCAATACTGGGCTACGAGGAAGGCACAGAACATTAAAAAGTGATTGATTTAGTGTACCCCAAAGTTGGGTGAAACAAATAAAGAAGAAAAATACTCGGCACTTAGGCTGGGTAGTGTAAAAAAAAATCAAGGCGCTAAAAGGATTAGAAAATTTGTTCTACAAAAAATGCATTTCTTTTCTAAATTATAATAAAAATACAAATATGACTGAATGCATAACTAATAACGATAAGTTTCAAAACAACAAAGAACATAATTAACGAAGACTGTATATTAATCATGAGCATAAAATATTATTGTTGACATAGAATTACGTTAGTGATTTAAACCATATTTTGTGTAGCAAGAGAAGTAAATAGTTAAAATAAAATGACACCGTTAGATAAGGCAATAATTCGAACGTAACGCTTGCAGCTGTCAGGATTTGAAAGGTATTCAGGACTGTAGCGTACTTACTCTAGCAGATAAGACGGGTACTAAACGTTTCTGTAAATGTTCGAATACTGTTTGTAGCTAATCCCCATAAACTATATGCTGCGAGCAAAAACTACATAAATTTTAAAACAAATATTTCTAATTGGTAACAGCCAAAAAGTCAGTCAATTCTATTTTTACTATTACAAAATTGAAAACAAATTCACAGAATGATATTCCGACAAATGTGCTACATAGTTTTCATGTTCATCCTTCAGACATGTTTTAATAATGTTAACTTCATACAGTTGCAATACCAAGGCTCTACTTTATCAAAAATATATTTTCATTCCATATATTTATCACAAATTTCATTATACTAAGTAATATGTACAGATAAACAAAAGCAGTCTTAAGTTAAATCACTCAAACGTTAAATAACTAAGATTAAACGTTAAAATCAATGTCAACCTTAATTAATTACGTTTCCATTCGATGTTACACTTTTCCATTCGATGTTACACTGTCAGTCCAAAATTTAACATAAAAAGTAATCTTAAAGTTATTTTAACTTCCACAGTTCAATAAAGTAATGTAGCTACATAAAAAAATACAGATTACGTTATGTATGATAAACCCAAAATCAGAGAAAAATATGTTTTATTTATTGTAAAACCTTTCAAAGATTGGATAATCAGAGAAAGAAGAGTACAGTTGTGTGTGTGTGTGTATACACACACACACGTTAAATAACTAACACAAATTAATCAATGTCAACCTTAATTAATTACGTTTTCCATTCGATGTTACACTTTTCCATTCGATGTTACACTGTCAATCCAAAATTTAACATAAAAAGTAATCTTAAAGTTATTTTAACTTCCACAGTTCAATAAAGTAATGTAGCTACATAAAAAAAAAATACAGATTACGTTATGTATGATGAACCCAAAATCAGAGAAAAATATGTTTTATTTATTGTAAAACCTTTCAAAGATTGGATAATCAGAGAAAGAAGAGTACAGTTGTGTGTGTGTGTGTATACACACACACACACACACACACACACACGTTAAATAACTAACACAAATTAATCAATGTCAACCTAAATTAATTACGTTTTCCATTCGATGTTACACTGTCAGTCCAAAATTTAACATAAAAAGTAATCTTAAAGTTATTTTAACTTCCACAGTTCAATAAAGTAATGTAGCTACATAAAAAAAATACAGATTACGTTATGTATGATAAACCCAAAATCAGAGAAAAATATGTTTTATTTATTGTAAAACCTTTCAAAGATTGGATAATCAGAGAAAGAAGAGTACAGTAGTGTGTGTGTGTATACACACACACACACACACACACACAACAAAACAATTATTCTGAAAATATTTTAAAATTTTTCTTTAAAAAAAACCAGGCTGTAACTCAGTAAATGCATCAAAGATTATACAAGATGTCTTTTCCGTTTACTTGCAATATATAATTTATATATATATATATATATATATATATAATATATATATATATATATATATATATATATATATATATATATATATATATATATATAATACTTATACTACTTAGTATAAGTAGTTTCAACAGGGGAGGCGGATATGTTAACCAGTGTTGAATTTGAAAAAAATCATATTTATTTTTTTTTAAACTTTTAATTAATCATATTTAATATTGTACAATACTGACAAATAAATAAGAGAGGTTGATGGTGTTCAATAATGGTGTTATATAAATTTTTTTATCCAATGAAAATTATAAAAATCCCAAATATATATATACATACTTACTGACTGTAATGATTTTCAAACATGATAATACTGAAATTTTAAAGTAACCTTACTTTTCTATGTTGTCAAACTAGTGAAGAACTTAAGGACACCAAGTTTGTTTTAATAAACACTTACATTGTTACAATACATTTTCACAAATAACAGAACCACTTGAGTATTACCTCTGGCGTAGGACCAGAATCAACCCTCCAAGGTCCAGAGTATTTTCAGTGATGGTCCATATGTTGTTTAATTTAAATAATAATCATTTAAAAATTACAAAATTCGTCACATTTCTCCAGAAATATTCTTCACGTGATAAGGATTTCGTTTTAAATACACATTATTTAAAAAATGCTCAATTTACTCATCTAAAAGTAAACAATAATCCCTAATGCAAATTACAATCTCGTTCATTGTAGTAAGTTGAGGCGTGCTTTTAAATACACAAAAGTTCAATGAAAATGACAAAGATATTTACTAAAAAACACATGTTTAAGGTAAATAAAAATATTCCAAAAATGGATGAAGTTTAGTGATATGTCCAAACACTTCTACGGGCGCTTTAAGTTCATTATAAACAGTTGAGCCCAGTGTATTAGCATACATAGTCTCGAGGACTGTAGGTAAATTTTGTCCATAATAAGAAAAGTCTAAGGATAGCAACAACCACAGCCGCACATTATCATCTGTGGTTTCCAACAATTTTAAACGAACTTCTAGAAGAAGCATTTTGTATAATTCAGGTGAGCATTCATTAAATGCTTTACCACTTACGCTTAGCTGAAAAAGTAGAATAAAAACATCATTAGACCATCTCCAACTTCAACACCCAAAAAACATATAGAAAAAGGCGTATGAGTAAATACAAGCCTAACCTAACCATTTCTTAAATAAGACAGAATTTACATTTATATTTTTCTTTTTATTAAACTGTTGTTATTTTGTGCATATTGCATCTAATTATTTTATGTAGGCCTATTATGTACTTTAAGATACAATACAGTAGACAGTGTATAGTAGTGTGCATGTCTTTGAGGAGATGAGGACAGGAATGGACTTGTCTGCAGGACAAAAATCTCTGAAAATAATGACATACTACTTTTTAAGATGCTTGTGACTACTGTTTGATTCCTTGAAATAAATATTATAAACAATGATGTCCACCACTTATCATATCAACAAACCAATGTTTCTGTGCCAGATTAGTATAAAATGACTTCTGGAAAAAGTTACTAATCAACTGCATGCCACCTAATGTACTGTATTATAAAGTATTTTTTTTAACCCTTTAACAAGTAAGGCTAAACGAGTGCTGCTATTTAGGAACGTTCTAAAGTTAAATGCACTAAGGTGTACTGTCGTTCCAGAACGTTTCATGAATACATTTAAAAAAACTGCTTTATTAGTTTTTGTGTTTTCAGGAGCCATAAAAAATAATCTAATGATTTAATTATAGGAGATTTTTTGTGTGGCAGGATATAAGATTAGCAAAGTGTATAACTTCTGGGAAACAAAAAAAGTCTGCTTTGAGTGGGCAAGGTATACAAACACAACAGGGGTTGTCTTGATCATAATATTCGTGCAAAGAAACCGCCAGTTGGTGTTTTCCTGTACAATATTCTTATATTTCTTCACACATGTTTAACCAAGAAACAATTTGTTTATTATTATTTTTTATTTATTTATTTGGCAGTGACAAGTAACTTTTTACGTATTGAGATATATATTGTTTATGTTTTCTAACAGACTGACATGTTTACAGAGTTGGATCAACAAAGATGATGAAAAAAAGTTATAAGGAGAGCAACTTATCTCACAATATTGAACGGATGTGGTGTGAACTATGTGTAATGTGTCCCACTACGGCAAATGAAAACATCAACTCGTAGGTTACCTGGCTGAATTTATCATTCATTTTTGCTTGCTTACAAGAGACAAAATTTACTTTACTTCAACACATACCATGTTAATTACTAACCTAACCTAACCTAACCTAGCCTAGCCTAACCTAACCTAACCTGACCTGACCTGACCTAACCTAGCATAATATGTGTGAAAATAATTTTTTCACCCTTCTTATTTTATGATTTTTTAAAAACGTAAATCTGTTGTTAGAAAGTAAAAATAAACAATATATTTCAATATGGAAAAAATCATTTGTGACCGCCAAATGTAGTAAAATCTCTCTATAGTGGCAATTAAAGGAAAGTTATTTAATTAATCAGTTTTCCTATTTCATTTTTGAGTCCAAACATAATTTTTTTTAATTCACATTTCACAAAGTATTTCATGACAATAAGTAATAAAAATAATAGGAAAACATAGAATATTCATCTTTAATTAATATATTACTTTTCATTTTACTTTTACATGTACCCAAAAAAAACCGGAATTATTTTTAAAAGCTATATATTTTAAAATTTTTTACATAACCTTATCTGTGCTGTACATTACAAGTAATACATTTGTCCTATTGGTGCTTCCACTGTTCGAAACATTTTTTGTACTAATCTTTAGAAATGGTTGACAGCTGCTTCCTTATATTTTTCTTAACCTCTTCAATACTGTCAATTCGGTGTCCCTTCATATCCCTTTTCACGAGTGGAAATAAGAAAAAAATCAAACAGAGCCAGGTCAGGTGAGTAAGGTGAATGGGGCAGTGGAGCCATGCCATTTTTAGCCAAAAACTGGCTGACAGAGATGGTTTTGCGTTGTGTGTGCAGTGTATTGTCGTGGTGGAAAAAACAGTCTCCTGTCTGCCACAAATCGGAACTTTTTTACGAACACTGTTGCACAATTTTTTTAAGACATACAAATAAAAGGTTTGATTGAGTCTGACCTGGTGGGAACAAACTCTAAATGAACTCATGCCCTTGGCATCAAAAAAACAAATCAGCACTGTTTTGATGACATTTTTTGGACGGGGTGACAATGACGTCTTCCATTGGCTTGACTATTGCTTTGATTCTGAGTCGTAAACACAGCACCATGTCTCATCACCAGTAATGGACCTTTGATAGAAAATCTGGATCAGTTTCAAGCGCAACAACAGTCGCAGTTGTTTCAACTCGACGTTCTTTTTGATTGTCGGTTACAGCCTGAGGAATAAACTTGGCAACAACCCTCAACTCGACGTTCTTTTTAATTGTCGGTTACAGCCTGAGGAATAAACTTGGCAACAACCCTCAACTTGACGTTCTTTTTGATTGTTGGTTACAGCCTGAAGAATAAACTTGGCAACAACCCTCAACTTGACGTTCTTTTTGATTGTTGGTTACAGCCTAAGGAATAAACTTGGCAACAACCCTTTTCATTTCAAAATATTTGGTTAAAATTTCGCTGAACCAATCTCCAAGATGACCTACTAATCTCTGACAGTTGGTCAATTGTCTGTCGACGGTCTGTGAGCACAAGCTCTCAAACTTTGTCAACATTTTCGTCGATTTGGGCAGGTCATGGATGTAGAGAACGAGTTTTGTCATCAATCGACACATCACCATTTTTAAACCAAGCAAACCTCTCGTAAACTTGAATTTTTACCATAGCGTCATCTTTGTAAGCTGTTTTCAACATTAAAACAGTTTCAGCAGCACTTTTATCAAGCACAAAACGAAATTTCACAGCTGCATGTTGTTCAATTAAATTTGCTGTCATTAAAAAGGAAACAAGATCAAAACAGCACTAGCAAAAACAATCAATGCAGACGAACAGAACAAGCAAAGTTGACAACACTGGCGGTTCTGGCCTGGCAATGAGTGCTACACAAGCTCCGACTATGGCAGTGTTATTCCGGTTACTTTTGGGTACCCACTCACATAACACTCATACAAAACAATATATACACATATTATTGTATATTATGTATACATATAAGAAGAAAAAAGAAAACTATACCTACTTTCAAAAACCCATGAATAGACTTACTAAAGCCTGTGAATATTAGATACCGTGTAACCTGTTTTAAAGTTACCATTGTTTGACGAATAGGCAGGCGCAGAATCAAAAAAGTGAAAAAAAAAATAATAAAAACATTAATTTAGAGGAAAAAATACATTTTATACTTACAGTTAAACAGTAAAAACAAAAGCATTCATTCTTAATGTCAATCACACACATGACGTCACACTAATATCACTTTGTTGTAAAAGCCAAACACATAGCTAATTTTCAAAATGTGAAAAAGTACTGCAATTTTATAACAAGAGGAAGTTTTAAAAAAAATTGGGGTGCAATATATTCAAAGTTATTTTAAAAAATTCACTTTCAGGAGGAATGATAAAATTATTATATCTTTTTTCCTCAAAATTAATGTAAAAAGTTATATATGTACAATGGCCAGCCGTTTTTGTCTTATTTCAAATGGCATGTTTAGCATAAGGAAACATTACATTACATCATGTGCTGCTTTAGAGATTCCTGGAATTTCAATAAAGTAAGTTATAATAGATAGTTTTACTATAGAAATGAGATAGGACCTACACATTCGGTTGCTATGGAGATACCAGGAGCGAGATTTTACTATAGTAAACAATGTTCCTTCATTTTGTTATTTATATTAATAAATAGTTCTATAAAAATCTAATGTAATAATAAAATTAATAAAGTCTGACATGATAATATACCTGTTTAGCAATAATTTTCACATTGTCTTCCGAACCCGTTTTGCACATGATATTTAGTAGTTCACAAAGGGGAGCACCAAACACCTTAATACGTTGCTTTGTCTCAAATGTTAATCTGAAGCGAAAAAAAACTTCCCCAAGTAAAATAACATAGTTCCTGAACATTTGCAAATTCTGATTTTCCAATTTGGCTGCAAATAAAAACAATAACATTAAAACATTAGCTTATACAGGGAATAAATGTAGCCACAATAAAACAAAAGTAAAAAAAATAATCATACACGCATCCAGTCTTCCTGATGTGATGAAAGCGGATTTTCAAAAGTAATTCTTTTAGTTAGCTTCTACTGAAATTTTAATTTTGATTTTGAAAATTAAAAATGCTAATTTAAGCAGTTTTTAAACACTGATTAAGATGGTGTAATCGTATTTAAAAAAAAAAATTAAGACAAAACAGTTATGAATTTTGAAAGAACTGATATGGTTGCCATTTGGAAACTGTTGAATGAATTTTGCTCATTAACAAACTTGTGCCGGTTATTATAGAACTCATTTTTTGTGCCATTTGAATCGAATCAGACTACAATTGTGAACTTGAGTGTGCTAACATATATGTGTGTGCATGTGTATGCGTACATGGAAGTGCGAGTTAATATTTAACTGAATGTAATGCAGTGCATAAACATTTTATTTATAACTAGGAATATCCTGTATAACAACAGTAATTTTAAATGTATATTTAAATTTCTATGCGGATTAATGAACAGGTTAAACCATATTGCATTTTTCTTACTGTTACAATATTTTATTCATAAAGTATATTTTAAGAAAAGTTTTTTTTTAAAATACTGTATATAATATAGTTTTATTTCAATTATCTTTGCAGTCAATAAATGAGCCGCCTCGGTGGCCTAGTGGATAGCGTACTAGGCTTTCACCCCGAGGACCCAGGTTCAATTCCCAGCGAGGGCTTGGCATTTTCACACGCTATAAATCATCCCATCGTCTGCATTAGCCCAAGTGTGCACAATAGTCGGATGTTAAACACAAAAAAAAAATTTAGTGTGGTAATTACGTTAGTATGGTTTTGAGTGTTGTATAGTGAAGAGCAAGACGATGAGCTAACTCGCTAATTGTAGCATATTAAGATACTTCCTCAATAAACAGATGAAAAGAAAAGTAAATAAATAAAATGTGAATACCCCAAAGATATTATGTGTATGTAATATTAATATATATATATTATTATTATCAGCGTATAGACCCTGTTGGATCACGCAAAGCACTCCGACTCATGTCTTGCTCCTTCTAATCCTCCACACCTCCCTCATCCTGTCCCCATGGATCCTCTTCCGCTCCTCTGTCCATTTTACCCCTGCTCTCTTTGGGATTTCATTCTCTGGGACCTTCCAACCGAGCATATATATATATATATATATATATATATATATATATATATATATATTATTATTATTATTATTATCAGCGTATAGACCCTGTTGGATCACGCAAAACACTCCGGCTCATGTCTTGCTCCTTCTAATCCTCCACACCTCCCTCATCCTGTCCCCATGGATCCTCTTCCGCTCCTCTGTCCATTTTACCCCTGCTCTCTTTGGGATTTCATTCTCTGGGACCTTCCAACCGAGCATATATATATATTACATACAGACACACACACACACAATAAAAAAATAAACAAACTCTACTGAATCCTAAGAAACACAACTGTTTTTACAAAATATTTTATTTTTACATGCAACTGAATAAAAACACAAAACAATTATAATTAATAATCAGGGCACTCAGATTCCACCTTCATTTAACGGACAATCGGTTTTAACAAACTACCCCTGACCCACATAGTTCGTTAAACATAAGGTTGTACTTCTTTATGATTCACTAATTATTTAATACTTAAACACATAAATATGGTTAAAAAAATGTATTAATGCAAGAATAATCTTTTTTACTATCCTTTAAAACTTTTTTTTTTTAATAACACCACCGAGATACAACAATATTTTTTCTTGGTCCCTTCAGTGTTACAACCAAGTTCCACTGCATAATTTATTTTTATTAAAATATTTTTATCTTACCGTCAAACATTTTCTGGAGGCAACGAAAAACGCACTCCTTAAAGGTTTCACCAAACTTTTTATGTTTAGTGAAAATCAGGCAATGAGAAGCAAATATTTCGCTCCAAAATGGCTTCCTTAAGCATTTTTGCAAGATCAATTCTATTCCTTCCCTAAAAAGTAAATCCATTAAAAATTTAATACAAAATCAATTAAGAAGTAGTACACATACATTAGTGCTTTGTCATTGTATTAAACTAACTCTTGTATAATACAACAATAAATTCATCTGTGATTTTAAAAAGTAGCAAAGAAAGTCTTCATGAAAAAAACATATCTATCTATAGGATTATATCTTCAATGGTAAACTCCAGACGAAGACACTGATTACTCATAATGGAAAGCCACAAATGGTTTTAAAAGGCTTAATACCCAATAGAACTGCTAAGAAAAAGTCGGCAAAAAGTGACTACGTAAAAGTGGGAATTTTTCCAAGATAAATCTCAGATAAAGATATTATAATAAGCTCTAGATGTAATATTAAGATGAGGCTGGTGTTACTGGAAAACCTAAAATGTGTTGTTAAAAATAATATAAATGTCAAAAATGCTCCAGGTTACTCCAGTATTCAAGGAACTACCAGATAAAGCATTTATAAAGCGCTTGCATCTAATTAACAACTCTCTCCGACATATATTGCCCAAGACACTGGAAGGTACCGGAAGTTATAATGATTTCAAAAATAGGTAATGATTTGACTGATAGAAAATCATATTGTCCGATTTCACTTCTTCCTATATTTTCAAAATTATTCAAAAACTGCTATTAATATGAATAAAGGCTAATTATAGAAGCTAAAAGACAACTGATTCCTACTCATCAATTTTGTTTTATGAACGTTCACTTAACTATTGATCAACTACATAAACTGATAAGTATCATTGAAGAGGCTTTAGAAAGTGAAAAGATTTGTACTAGTGTCTTCCTAGATGTCTCCTAAGCATATGATAAGGTTGTCATAAGCTTTATAAGCTAGGCAGATACATATCACATCAGTTTTGGCAGATTTTAAAATTTTATCTGACAGACACGATAATTCATATTAAGCAAGGGACAGTGTACTCTGGGTTCAAAGGATAACAATGTAAGGGTTCCTCAAAGAAGTATCCTTGGGCCAGTTTTGTATCTATTACACACAAGACATACCCATAGATGGAAAAACAATAGGAGCTACTTTTGCAGATGATAGTGCTGCGATAGCTGTTGGAGACTGTAAAAAATGTATCCATAGTACGACCAAGTTATATGGTGTTATGGCCTACATCACATTCATTTCAGAGGCTCAATTGTGACATCCAATCGTCATCGACTTGAATGACTACTACCCTATTAAAATACATTTGCTCTTGTACCTGGACGGTAGTTGGCAGTCTTGACATGCTTATTTTGTCCGTTTATAACTGACAATGACTACATAAAGTTCGTTTTTACACTACTGTAATTATTTATTTTATTTTACTATATCTTGATAGCATGTTTGATAATTTTCATTATATATAACTTTCACTAGCCTATGTCTAATGTGTGTTGTGTTTGCTAACTTTTAAATTGTTTCACATGTCTTTTTTAAATGACAGGATTGTGCGTGTGTGTTGAAACGGGATTTACTGCCAAAATTATAGTTCATAATATTAAACAGAAAATCAATATCATTTCGACACATTTAACGTTGTAAAATATGTTAAGAGTAGGTCAGATGGTCAGGTATGCCTAAAGTAAACAGTGATAAGCTCACTGGCGTAGTTCGAGTCAGGCAAGCAAAATTTTGAAAAATCTTGCAGGATTTTGCAACGACCCCAAGCCATACGTCTGCCGGACTTATACAAATTTCAGATAAATCCAGAAAAAGGAAATTAAAAATTTTCCAGAAGATTTGTCATGATGGAATTGATTTCTGATCCAACAATACAATGCCAACAAATTACTAAGAATAAGAAAATTTAAAATAACCAATAGTTTAAGAGATATATAAGCCGATAATCGAAATAATAAAATTTAATTAATAAAATTTATTATGTAAAACGTAATCTTAGCAATTATTATGATTATTCAAATAAGTATACGAGTAAATAACGTACAAATGATTATAACTTAGAATGAACCAAAGTATAAAGTAGGAGTTACAGGAAAATTGTCGAATGAAATTAAGAATAAATAATTATTGTAAAATTTTAATGAGGACAGTTATAAAACAAAATCATACAAAAAATTAAACTAAAATGGGTAGTAACCAAAGCTAAATAGTAGAGCAAAAAACGCATATAAAAATTATAAGTTAAACTAAGTATACTAAACTGTTAGAGAAGTTGCTAAGTAAGAAATTGTTAATTAATTAAATTTTTTACTTAAGTTAAATCCAGAATCGCTTAGGCTATATCTGGTGGTTAATACGTATCGGTTAAGATCTATAAATTTGTGGAAAAGTGGTTAGAACTAAAACATTTAGGGCATTGTCAAAAATAAAAAACCAGAAAAATAGGTGAGAAATATTATTACAAACTATACAATGGATAAATTAGGCTAAAATAGAAAAACTTAAATAACTCCGGAAAAAATAGCACCAGAACTACGAACCAAATTTCATATTAAAAAAAAAACAAGACAAAGAAAATGATGCCGAAATCATAAAAATCAGATCAGCCAGTGAAAAGCTATAGAATAAGCTTTAAAAAGTTAATTAACAGATAAATAAAAGAGAGGACAACAAAAGACCCAAGGAGAGTGTGTTGAAAAGAACGACACATATCTACAAACAGGTGATGTTCGAAATGCAAGAAACGGAATTTATGAAAAAGCGGGAAATTTTAAGTTCCCCAACTTGTAAAAACTGTTACAAATACCCACTCAAGCAATGGGTAAGACAGTGGTTTCGAGAACGTGATAGTGGAAGGTTAACTCGGTAGACTGCCCGTGGGTCGTCTGTCTGTCTAGCGTTGACACGTATTAGGCTGTTAACACACAAATTAGTGTAATTTAAAGTAATAATCGATGACATAAAATAATCAAATTAAATTCAAAACAAATTTCCTGTAGTACAGAATAGGAACTACCAAAAAATTATTAAATAGGGAATTTTAAATTGAAATGTTTGCAAAAAAACCATGTAGCAATGCTAGCGGGCAAAAGGAGACCTTGCCTACACTACATCCACAGTCACAAGGGACAACAGGCGTCTTTTGGGAACCAAGGATCCTAGGAGCGACCAGGGAACCCGTCCACTCTGCTACGCATTTTCCAGAGCCACATCGGGAAAGTGGTGAGATCCAAGGAAAAGGAGTCAGTCATCACGACTGCTGTTAGTCATCGCTACAAATAAGGTATCGCCGATAACTCCATTATTTCTTTTTACTGTGGTCTAGATTTGCTGTTCAAAGTAAATGAGTGGAAAATTCCAGTATACAATTTGGCTTACCTTAGGGAAAGAAGATATATACTAAATTCAAATTAAATCAAATTCCAAACAGGAAAATACATAATATCATATCGAGTAGGGAGATCAAAGACTGTTATCTGCACACAAAACTCTAAGTTGTTTGTACTACCTTATTTGTTCTTTATAGCATGTTTACTAATGAGTCTGACCTGTTATAGGAAAATATGAGACATTATTGCTGACTGGCAAGTAATAATATTGTGTGCATCGTTATACTATGGAGCTACCAAACAAAATTTTTGAACTGTACAAGATTTGTAAATCTAAATAAAGGTATATTACATTCCTGCAGGATACCAACATCTTACTAAAAGAAAATGTGTGAAAATAATTATGAAATGGTGTTCAGTGTGAATGATAGTCATGAACAATGGCGTTCTGCTATAACTGACTATAAGAAAGGTATTCAGTTGCATTCCAGTACGTGGATAGGTCTGAAATTGCAGTATGACAAGATACTTCTTTTAACTTACTTACAGAGCTACAAGTTGGCATTGCATGATGTTTGTGAACGTAAGTTGGTAATCACAATACAGTTGTTGACTGCAACAACTATCAACATAAGGTAGGTGCTGCCTAACTGTTAGTTACTTCTTCAGTAGTAGATGGTCCAAACAGAGACCGATAAATCTGTTTGTCAAATGGAAAAACAATGGTCGTTCACCTATGTAGCAGTAGGTTTTTGGCAGTATTTGTAGCATAAGTGTCTAGTGTTTTTTGTATGACTTACGGTTGAAACAATATAGGGTGTTGCTAAATAATGTTTTAGATATCGTTACAGCAAACATTCTAAACTTCTCGACAATTATTTATGCGAGTTCATGGGAGGAAACTGTGACATATTAAAAGAAACAAAATCTGTTACAACATAAATAAATTTGAAAAATATGTCTTCTGATCTGCGTAGTAAAATCAAAATTATATAACAGAAAAACTTGTTAGCATATGTTTTCTAATATATATAGCGATGTCAAAATTAAAATAACATAAACATACATTTCTGTATGTTTTTGTGACCATTAAAGCAAAATGTTTCGACCAATCAAGGAAGAGAAGAGAATAAATTATGGTGAACCAGGACAAAGAGCTTAGCGTCTTCAGTCTTGTGAGAAAACTCCCATCTGTGCAAACACAAGAATCGTCACAAAAAATAAGTTATAACATAATCAACAATTTCAACGAATTATGATAACTGTAAGTTTTCATGTCGATCACTGTTTGAAGTCTTAATAAAAATAACTGTGAAATGATTTTATAAATGAATTTTCAAGCTTTATTGAAAATTACGTGTTTCGTGAGTGATACTTGTAACAAAGAAAAAGCTGTGACATAATACTCAATTTTGTTAAACTTTTTAGTTGTTTTTCCAATTTGTATACTGTTGAAAGGAGAAGTTTTATTACTAAAATGAATTTTTTAGAGTAGTGCATTAAGAAAAAAATTCATTGGACAGTGTACTTTCAAAAACAAGTGTGGCATGATAAGAGTGATTATACACTGTGGAACAATAAAATTTCTAAATATAATTAAACTGTACCTTTACTTTACATATCAATAATTTGTCTTTTTAAATAATAATCGCTATAGCTAACAATTTTGTTCTTTTCTCAATAGTGCTCAAGGTTAACTTAGTTTTGTCTTTGTTGTAATTTAGTAATCGATAATATTTTAACCTTCTATGTTTAACAACTGCCATAGAATTGCTTTGATTCGACTTCTTTTAATAATAATAATAAATTTCTTTTGTACATTAAAGAATAAATAAACCAATTACAGTATTCAACAACCCGTGAATTAATAACTTGCACCTCACAAACCTACTTGCCAAAGTACTTGAAAGTGTTTTGCCATTTTAATTAAGTAAGTTAGTTTGATGTACCGTGTATTAATAACTTGCACCTCACAAACCTACTTGCCAAAGTACTTGAAAGTGTTTTGCCATTTTAATTAAGTAAGTTAGTTTGATGTACCGTGTATTAATAACTTGCACCTCACAAACCTACTTGCCAAAGTACTTGAAAGTGTTTTGCCATTTTAATTAAGTAAGTTAGTTTGATGTACCGTGTATTAATAACTTGCACCTCACAAACCTACTTGCCAAAGTACTTGAAAGTGTTTTGCCATTTTAATTAAGTAAGTTAGTTTGATGTACCATGTATTAATAACTTGCACCTCACAAACCTACTTGCCAAAGTACTTGAAATTGTTTTGCCATTTTAATTAAGTAAGTTAGTTTGATGTACCGTGTATTAATAACTTGCACCTCACAAACCTACTTGCCAAAGTACTTGAAAGTGTTTTGCCATTTTAATCAAGTAAGTTAGTTTGATGTACCCAAATATAAACTAGAGCTTTGTGAGCAGGTAACAGTATTTGACCTTAATAATTTTCATTTAATTTGGTAGCTTTTCATACCAATACAAGTACAGTATATAATCTGTATTAAAAGTTTTACATACAAATCTGTATTTCAAGTATTTTAATATCAAAAAATTTAATGAACACCAAGGGTGTCCAATTGGTGAACAAAATAATAATCTACATCTATATGTGATATTTTTAAATATCATACATACTTTACGAGATCTTCAGTTGTATCCTCATGGTTTAAAAAATTGATTATTGTGATAAAGTACGACTCCCGTCTTGTAGTTTCAATAATTCTTAATTTATTTTTTAACAGCACAAGTGCGTTGCTAGAATCCTCTCCTGAAGGATCTTCGAAATTTAAATTAAACATAAAGCTCTCAGTAGTTGATGAACGTTTACTTGAATTGTTGTTCAACTGAAGGCTTCCTTCAAGAGATTCTTTTACCTCTTCTATAATCGGGTCAACATTTTGATATTCATCTGACTTTGTATTGCACATATCCGGATTTGTATTGCACATATCCGGATTTGTATTGGACATATCCGTATTTGTATTGCACATAGTTGGATTTATACCGGACGGGTCTAAATTTGAATCGTATGTGCCTAGATTTTCTTTGAGTTCATCTGGTTTTTGTACACAATCCAACAAAAGATCTTCAAAATTAACTGGAACTAAAGTAGCTAAACCAGAAGCAGTTAAATCATCTTCGTAATCACGAAACTGCTCTGGGTCCGAAATTGTTGGTGTAACATATTCAGAATTATTACTTCTTTCTCTGTCTGATCCGTTTGCATCTTTGTAACTATAACGACTTCTGCTTCTATGCATACTGCAGTGGAGGTTACTAACTTTGTAGATTTCCTAAAACAATATTAATTTTCATCAAACATGTAATATACATACTTAACTGGAGTTTTAATAAATGCAATAATCACATAAATATACCAAACTAACTTTTAAAAATATACCTTCTACATCTAAAAAAACCTAAGCTATTTAAACCATCAACATTTATATATATATATATATATATATATATATATATATATATATATATATATATATATATATATATATATATATATATATATATAATATGAATATAATCTTAAAATAAATGAAAACTCTTCAGGTTTACTATGAACTAGTAACTTTATCAATCATATCATTACCCGCACTTTTCGAATGGCCCCAAGAAGTCTATATGGACTCTTTCGAGTGACTTACTACAATTTTCGTATTTGATCAGCTTGGCCTTTTCGGGGTTATCTGCAACCCGTCTGCAGATGTCGCAACTCTTTGCAAAATTTTCTATTTGGCTATCCATGCCCAGCCACCAGAAAAATTGCCGTGCAAGCGATTTCATCTTGCTGGAGCCCATATGAGTTGCATGGATTTCTTCCAACAGCTCCAGTTGGCATTTTTCGGGTATGATGACTCGGTAACCCCACAATATTAGGCCGCTTTCAATACTTAGTTCTTCTTTGCGGAGGTGGTAGGGCGTCAAGCTGTCTTCTACTTTGCCAGGCCACTCTGTCATCGTGTAAAGCATGACCTTGTTCAAGATTGCATCGCTCTTGATGCTTTGCCTGAGCTTTTCGGCACTTACTGGTGTTCTCTCTTCTATATGGAACACGAAGTAATCGCGTGACTCGTCAGTTTCTTTCTCATTATGCTCCATCGACAACCTTGACAGTCCATCCGCTCCTCCGTTGTTTTGACCTTTGACGTACTTCAAATTGTACTGTAGGCCGCTGAGGTACCAGGCCCATCTTTGCAACCTGCCCGCAGCCATTAGGGGAATCCCTTTCTCCTCCCCAAAGAGAGCCAGTAAAGGTCGATGATCAGACTCGATCGTAAATTTTCTGCCCAATAGGTACTGCTGGAATTTTTGGCACCCCAATATATAGCGGCGCTTCCAAGTGGATAAAGCGTAGTTTTTTCTCTGCTCGTTAGCGTTCGGGGACGCATAAGCGATATCGGACTTCGGAGCCGTCAGGATACATATGTAGTAGCACTGCTCCGATCCCCTCCTTGGAAGCGTCACAGGCAAGCTTGACTGGCAGCTGCGCATCGAAGTGAGCCAAACTTCTTTCGGACATTAACTCGCTCTTCACGTTTTAAAACTTTCTTTGCATTTTTGTCCACTTAAATTCCGCACCTTTTTAGCAGCTCATACATCGGCACTAATTTATTTGCCAAATTTGGTATAAAGCGCGATAATAATTAATCATGCCAATAAAGGCTTTCACTTGTGTCACGTCTTTGGGTTCGGGTAACTTGGCAATGGCCTCGACTTTCTGAGGATTTTTGTGGAGGCCTGTGCGGTCGATAACGTGCCCTAAATACTCAATTTTCTCTTGGAAAAAGCACATTTTTTTCTATTCAACTTTAGACCTTTTTCCGTAACCATTGTAACACTTTTTTAATTTTTACATGTTCCGCAGTCCCGTTTCCCGTTACGACTATATCGTCAACAAAGTTTTTCACACCATCTAAACCTTGCAACACTTTTTCAATTTCATGTTGAAAAGTTTCAACTGCCGGCTTGGTGCCAAACGGTAAACGGTTCATTGCGTACATGCCGCGGTGTGTGCTCCACGCCAACAAATATCGCGTTTCTTCCGACACTTCCAGCTGATTATCGCCCATAGCAAATCCAGCTTTGTAAGCGTATCTCCCCCTTGGAGAGCTGCGAAGAGCTCTTCGACACGCTGAATCGGGTGTTTGAAATCTTCAAGATATTTATTTACGGTCATTTTATAATCTCGCACACACGCACTTCACCATTTGATTTCAGCACCGATGCAGTGGCGTACCCCACTCTGCATTATCGATCTTTGAAATTACACCATCGCGTTCGAGACGATCGATCTCTTTATCGATATCACTTTTAAAAGCGAATGGCATAGGGCGAGGACTCAAAAACACTGGCTTGACACTTTCTTTCAATTTTAAATGCACTTTACGCCCTTTGAGTTTGCCAAGTTTACCGTCGAACAGATCTGCGTACTCAGTCAAAATATTATCAACAAGTCTCTTATCAACCGCTATATGATTCACTTCAGTTACTCGAAAACCTAGCATGTACATTATATCGCGCCCCATCAGCGCTTTATTGTCCTGTCTCTTAACAATGACAATAGTACCTACACACTTCCTTTTTCGGTATTGGAGCTCGACAGTAATCTTCCCTATTGGCAAAATCGAGCTTCCGTCGTAGAAACTAAGCACTCTGTTTGATGTTTCTAATTTACAATGACTCAGCTCTCTTCTATATAGAGCTTCTGGGATAACCGACACAGTAGCACCACTGTCGATTTCCATCGTCACTTCTTTCCCGGCAATTTTCACTCGAGCCCACACGGGTGGTGGTGAGGTGGCGCGCCGCCGTCGGACATTGCATATAGCGCCTCGGACCCCTCTTCCTCTCCTTCCAAGAAATTGGTGTCTCTGCCTCTGCTTCTATTTTTCTGAGAATTGTTTGTCGTCTCAGCATTCTTGTTCTTTGAAAACAGACTTTGCTGAGGTGCCCTATTTTATGGCGTGTCGCACTCATACTTTTTATATTTACAGTCAGCCGGCGTGTGATTATCATTACCGCAGCGCCGGCAACTTTGACCCGTTGCAGACCTATTCTTAGAAGACTCCTGTTTCTTCTTATGACCTCTTGTGAGTATTTTTGTTTTGGCTTTTAGCGGTCGAAATTCTGTTTACTTCTCTTTCCTCCGAAAAAGCGTTGGCGATCGTTGCTTCTTTTTTAAAGCCGTCTCGAGGATAGTCTCTAGAGCTGTTGCAGGGTCTTCCTCGATGACGCGATCTAAGATTTTTCCTGGCCGTGGGCCGGTCACAAATTATCTTTTATTTGAGAATTTAGATTTGCACCAAATTCGCAATTCACAGCACTCTTTTAACACGCGCATACCACGCACTAACCGTTTCACCAGTGGATTGCTTCAATTAAGTAGAAATCTCGTCTCTCCTTGAATACCGAGATTCTGGGGGAAAATTGCTTCTTGAGTACTTCGCACAATTCTTTGTATGTTTTATCTCTAGGAAGGACAGGATCACACAAATCTCTTAGCACCTTATAGACCTCCTCGTCCATGCTTGTAATGAGGATCGATGTCTTCCTATCGTCGGCGATGAAATTCGCTATACAATATTGCTCCAGCCTCTCAGCGAAAATTTCCCAATTATCTCCGATCTTAAATTCTTTCAGGTTTCCAACTGCTGCACAAATATTGACCTTCTGCATCACCGCTGTTGCTTCTTCGCTTTGACCGGTCGCCATGTTGCTATTATTTATCGATTCGCACTCTTTGCTATCAACTTGTACAGCACTAGTTGAGACTTTTCACACTAGTTCACACAAAAAAATTTTACCTCGTCGCCAATATGTAATATCGTGAATATAATCTTAAAATAAATGAAAGCTCTTCAGGTTTACTATGAACTAGTAACTTTATTATACTAACTGTGAGAGCTACATGTTATCGGTGTGGCGGTCACCGTAGCACTGGCACGCCGTGCGGCGGGGTGCGACAACTAGCCACAAGTGGTGCCAACCGTAGGGCAATACAAATACCTATATACTACATATATATATATATTGATTTTTCAACAGAATAACATATTTTTTTAGACTTTGCATCATATAAACCAATGAATTTGTGTTTATTGTCAAAGTGATACTGATGTAAATTACTGTTGTTTAGGAACAGGTTTAGAGAACAACTGAAACCATTCCTGTTTTGAACTTTATTGTTATTATTATTAGGTCGAGCACCTAGGATCAAACATCCCAATGGTTCGGTGTCTCTCATATGCTAGGGCTGTCAGTAACCAAAATCTCTTGTTACACAAAACATCTTTGATTGTCAGTTGTCTGTTATCATTCAGCCTATTGCAAGCGATATGCGCATAGTCACACCAAAAAAGGATATGTTCCAGTGTCTCTTCTTCTTCTCCACATGCCTTACAAAGAAGTGAATCCACCAAGTTAAACCTGTACAAGTACGCCTGTGTAACAATGTGTCCGGTTCTTGCACAAGCAGCAAAAGTTGCAACAGCTCTTGGTATTCCTCGATAAAAGGTATAACCTAACCTGCCCCTTGATAGCTGTAAGTCTACCGATTACAGTGAACTGAACACCAGCAGTTTCTTTCTAGAGAAAGCCCTCTCAAAATTCTACCAAAAAAAGGACCAGAATAGTTCTTTTCGGAACTTTCGACAACTTTCACATATGAAATGCTATCAACCAGAAAGACTCAAAGTTAACATTTGGAATGTTAAAGACAATGACATTAAAAGTGTTAGAAAATTATATAAAACTGACAAAAATCTAATCATGATGAACAGGGGAAAAATTTGTCTTAAAAGAACAGAGGTATGGTGCAGATCTAGGCATAAAGCGGTCAATCTGTGTAATGGCATAAAGGACAAGACAAGACAAAAATCATATTTCCTTGGGTAGCACTTACTAAGACCAGAAGCGCAAAAGTAAAAATAAACAATCTATGAAGCAAGATCTTGATGCATTCCCTCTGCTTACTCTTATGCACTGAAACGCACGTAGCCTGACAAAGAAAACAGCAGAGTTGAAGCATGAAATTTTAAAGTCAGATAGTAAAATTGTATGTACACAAGAAGCATCTCTGCCAACAGATCCAGTAAAACTATCAGTTTTAAATTTTTGTCCAAAAACTGAATTTTTGATATGCTTGTCAATTTTGGAAATTTTTGCACTTAAGACACTTTATTTTATGCCCAATTATAATAATTCATAATATAAAAGTGTGGAAACAACTGGAAGTTACAAAAAAGTATCAGACATAACCTCAAAATGACTACCACGCTAAAGTGGAAAACATGTTTTTAATGGTGAAAACGATAAAATAAATACATGTTAATTATAGTTATAAACTTATTTAATTAAGTTCATAATTAAATGTGTGTTATTAATAATGTAAAGATTATACTAAAAAACAAACTTATAACCTAACTTGACTTGACAGTTGTGTATTTAATCTAACACAACACACCTATTAGGTGCTTAATGAATTTTTGGTTTTTAATGAATTAAAAATGTTTTTTTGTGGTGTTTAACGTCCGACTATGCATATTAATAATGAAAAGAATATAATTTAAAAACAAAAGAACTTGATAACCTAACTCAATTCAGCTGTTGAGTGTTTAACTTAGTTGTTACATATTCCTTAAGATGTACTAACATTTGTAAGTAGTGTCATTTCAGTAAATATATACAGTTGTATAAGGGCACACAACTGCCATATTTGTATTTAAATTGAAATTTGGCAAAATGTCGCACAAAATGATTTTTTTTTAACACCAAATTGTGAGATCGTGTGTTGGGCTTCACGCCAGCATTTTTGTATTGTACTTGTGGGTGGCAAATCGCAAAGTTCACATATAATGACATCCATTTCTTAACTATGTTATTAGTAGAAGAATTTTTCAGATAATAAACTTTTCAGATTTATTATAATAAACTGATAATGCCTATGAGCAGTTCCACAGTTATAAATTTATCATGAAAACTAAACACGCAAGTAAATCCATGCAAAGTAAATATCAATGATATCAGAATATAGGTTATTAATAAATGTCTAAAAATCATAATTTATAATAATAAATTTTAATCTTCCATAGCTCCATAGTAGGTTAATCTCTTAACCTACTAACAGACCACATAAGCAAAAAAAAAAAAAAAATCATTAAAATCATGACTTCTGCAAAAATCTTGAAAAGTCAGAAATACTAAGAAATAATCGCTTGTGGAAGTTTAATTTTCTTATAAGTTACAATTTTATAAAAAAATGTTTAAAACGGAACTACATTCTAACTATATTATTGCCTATTTCATAGCATGGATCATGCCAGATTTACCATACCAAGTTCATCTATTGGGAAAGTATTCATGTGTATTATCACAATTTCATTCAGTACATTCATAGTTCTTACAATGATAAAGTGATACGTTTGTTAAAAGGGTATTTATGCAGTGTAGCCTGTTCTGCATTTTTCAATATTTTATTTACTAAAATGTTTTATTACATACCCAAAAGCAATAATCCAAAATATAAAAGCGCGGAAACCACGAGAAGTATGATAAAGATCGAAAATAAAAGTGACCAACATAACCTCAAAACTACTACCGCACGAAAGTCTCTAACGTGTTATAGATCGGTAAAACAATAAAAATATGTGTAAAATGGGTTTTGCGTGATGAAAAACTTTATTTTTATAAAAAAACCCCATAACCTAACTGATACGGTTTTTAGGCCTAACATGGTGATGCGTGAATTGGAAAGCTTACAATTGCCTTTCTGACAATGGCTTTGTCCATCTCACGGTCAACCACTTGGTTAATTTCGTTGATTATGAGACAGGTGCACACACGAATACGATTGAAAGATGAATACCTAATCTGTATCAGTTAGGTTCACTACGAAAGTGCCGTATCAGTTAGGTTATTGAGTATTCTTTTTTTTTTTTAAAAAAAAAGAAGGTTTTTTCTTCAAGTATCACCATGATAGGCCTTACAACCGTGTCAGTTAGGTTATGCAGTATTCTTTTTTAAAGAAATAAAAGGTTTTTTCCACACATCAACGTGTTAGGCCTAACAACCGTGTCAGTTAGGTTATGGGTTTTTTTTTGCTTAAAAAAAATAGTTTTTTAACATGCAAAACCAGCTTTAGACGTATTTCTATCGTTTCACTGATCTACAACACATTAGTGACTTTCGTGCGGTAGCAATTTTGGTTATGTTGGTCACTTTTATTTTCAATTTTTATCGTACTACTTGTGGTTTCCGTACTTTTATATTTTGGATTATTGCTTTTGGGCATGTACTGAAGCACTTCAGTAAAAAAAATATTGAAAAAGGCGTAACTGGCTACACTGCATTTTTACCGTTAAAAGCATGGTGACCGTTATTTACAAATGCAATTTGCCTCTTTTTATTAGTTTAGGTTGGGATTACGGTTATTTGCCGATTTTCTTATAAAGTTGCCATCATTCAACTAAGTGGTAGGTTTTTAATTCAATACTAATTTCATACAGAACAGTGTTAGTTGGGTTTTTAGGTAATTAAATAAAGGAGTTTATACTGTTTTTATTACAGATTACATGCACTTAATCGCTTTAGCGATGAAAAACACGTTAGCTACTTCGCGTAGTAGCAATTTTTAGGTTATGTGGGTCATTTTTATTTTCGTGTGAATAAAGCTTTTGGCGAAAAGCACATGAAGGCTATCATCCACCTTTTTTTAACTTCCCGTAGTTTTCGTACTTTTATATTTTGTATTATTACTATTAGGCGTGTAATAAAGCGTTATGGCGCAAAAATTAAGAATATTGACCAAACAAGTGAAAACTCATATCTAGGCTACGTTATGAAACGTAATATTAGTTGCAATTCACAATAAGCTATGTTTTATATTTCACATAATTATATAAAGTTATGTTAAAATAAAAACAGTCCAAGTATTTAAACAACTTACAACCAAAAGTTTTCTTTGCTCAGCTTTAAATAAGTAACACTTGCGAGTCACCGGGAGTAAAACTTCCAAAAACAATTTAACCGTTTGAAGCTATACTAACACTAACACTAATTTATACAAATCTTCCAAGCATTACAACGTGGAGTTTTAACTAACTGTAACGCTGTATCTGTGTTAGGGAGTCTAGATCATAATCTTGTCTCGTAATAAAAATTTATACAATCTGTGATAATGACGATCTGAGAAGTCTTGAGAACAAATAAACTGTAAACCCTTTACAGGATGTGTAACGATGTATAATACAAAATAAACTTCACATTGTGAATTGAGTTAATTTCTAGCTATAATATTGTATCCCTTTATATCTATTTTATACATTTATTGTAAATATGTTATTGAACTTTGAATTACAGCAAAATAATTTCGCACTTAGTATAAAATAAACAAATATACAGTATCTATCTACTATCTATCATTCATAGCTAATAAGTTATACATAATTTTGTAATCAGAAAATCATCTCCTTAGACATGTATCTCCTCTGGTATCTTTTATTACTTTTTTTTTTTATTGTTCTTGCAGTAAACTTTAACGTTGATTAAAAATCAAATGTAAAAAAATTGACTATTTTAGACAATAACTGTAAAATCAACTACTGTATTTCAGCTATGCATACAATTGTCTAAGACCATATTTTAGACATTTAAATAGTCATTCATTAATCGACATTTAATATTCTATAAATTTGAACATAGATATAATTGATATATTATAAAGTTTGTATTTGCCTGGAGATGCGATTTAAAAAATTATGGGTAAAATATTTCATAACATCATGTATCGATGTTTAATGGTAGCGGACCATTAATAAATATCATATACTTATAAAACTGTAAGTTCCATGGATGGTTCAAATTATTTTGCGGATGAAATACCATAAAAGCGTAGATTCAATAATGTCTTATAATATTACATTAAATATATTATACAAACTTACAGACATCTCTGGTTCTTGTACAGATAGTGTTTCAATAGTGAATTGCTGTTCCATAAAAATGTTTTACAAATCTGCATTACCAAATTTTTTAGTAAAATCCTTCTTTTATATGTTTATATTAGAGTTTTTAATCTTAGCAAACAATCTGACTATTTTATATCAAAAAGTTAGATGTGAATTTGTGATATATGTGGATCTTAACAAATGTAATAATGCTTTTTTTATTTTTGATTGATTAATAAAAATAATGAAAGAATTAAAAAACAACATTGATTTAATGACACAAGATTCTGATACCACTGGAGGTTTCAAAGTCGTGTCAACAACGTTGGTTGCTAAAGTTGCCGTTATTTTGTTGCCATATGGTTGTTGATTGTCGAGTTGGTAGGTTGCAGTTATATTTGTAGGTTATGACTGTTTTCTAGTTTGTAAACATTTTATCGTTCATTAATAGAAGTAGTTAAAGTACGATCTTCAAATTGTACGTAAAATTGTACAGCATGTTTTCAAATTATGTGCGGTGTCTGGTTCCAAAAACGAATAGATTTAACACCATAACATGTGTAAGTTTAAGGAAATTATTTTATTTTTGCATTTCCATATGTTTCTTCTTGGCTTAACAAACTTAGAGCACTTTGAAATATATACAAAGATGCAAATTTGGGTTTCACTAAAATAAACTGAAATAGTTTAATGGAAAATTTGGCAAATATTAAATGATTTTATTTGTTAAAAATAATATTTTCTGATTGCATTGCATGAAATATTGGTAGTAAGTATTTATATAGTAGGTAATAAGATATCTTATTGAAATGATTTCGAATTAAAGTATAACCTAATGTAAAATAGTATGTCATGAGTAAAAGGATATGAAGTAAACAAAACTGTTGCAAAAATAATGAAAGGTGTGAATATTTATTTAGTAGCCTTCATTATGTTTGTATCATCATCAAGCACTTGTTTGGCAACGAACTTGTTAAATAAAGTTATACAGTATTTCTAGCTGATAGTAAATTCTACTAAAATGAATGTTTTACTCATTAGTGGTGTGGAAGACAATTGTCCTCAAATATTTGTAAATTCTAAATAACTTTCAATAAATTTCAATTAACTGTTAGAGTGGGGACCAAAACCACTCTAATTTAATAAATAGATAACAGAAAAACCTCAGTCAGTAACCAATCTTATCCATTAGGCATTCATTTTTTATGAATAAATGATAAAAAATGCACATTTACAAATATAGAAAACAGGAAGGTCTATGTATGTTTTATTGTACAGAGTAAACAATATAAGTCCATACAGTTATAATTTCACATTAGCAAGATTTACATTCATGATATTCCAACAAATAATTCTAAACATAAAATTGTAAATGCTTTTTGTATCACAGTTAAGACATTGGCAAATAACTGAATACTACTGTAATTCATTATTTAATATTGAATAATATACCGTACAGTATTCGTTATTTATGTTATGCATTTCTTGATGATTTTTTCTACATGGTAGGTAACATATATTGTGCTGTAATGTACATAGGTACAGTTCATATTTTTTCTATTGTAAGACTTACAACATTGAATATATGAGAGTTATATGATTGTTCACTGCTGGTGGCATCTTGCAGTAGAGTGTTTAACTACAGTCAAATAGATAATAGCATCCTCATTCTATTTTCTCTAGCATCTTCTGTCCTTGCAGCATTCATAGTGGCAGTCCCAATTACTTGGACTGTAGCCACTGATATTAAGCATGCTGTTTATAATGGTGGCTACACTTCTATTCTGTTTATATTCAGTACTAATGAGAATTTTGAAATAAACATTCGCACATAAATAGTAAACAAATTACTTTTAGAACTGAGAGATAATACACATATAAATCTGTATAATAAACACTAGCTAACTGGCATCTATAAATTATACAAATATGATAAGGGGGGTGTGGGATTCTACAAACAGTATCTGGTGAACACTCAAGCAAGTGCAAAAAGATCTGATTGACAGATCATTTATACAATAAAGTAAATTATTTGTTTTGTCAGAAAACTTCATTTTACATACTTAACTATAATTTTGTTTAATAATTGGGTTGTACTGACATTTACTAGAAATTGGCAGTTGAAAAAATTATGTTAATCAAAGTTTCCTTGTGATTTCTTCCACCATAATGAAACAGTGCCAATGGGCACTAGTTGGTCAATTCATATCGTGACATTAAAAATTTTTTTTTTCTTAATTAAAAGATAATTTTTATACCTGATCAGAACATGTTATACCATTTTTCTAAAAAATATAAGTAGCCTAATCACATAATTTAAGAAAAAAGGTATATGTACATACGGTTTATATGGTTTTAATCCATTATAATACAAAAGTAAAACACTTAATGTTGATCCGGTATGTATTCCGCTACAGCATATTTAACATATTAAAATACATCCTATTTAATTGAATCATTGGCATAAGTGAGCTTTTTTTATTTTTATCTGTAAATAAATCCTTCTCATAGCTTCAGTTTACTTTCAACTGTTTCTATGGCTGGGCGAAATTGTATTAAACTTTCTTGTTCAATGATTAGGTATAGTAATCTTGTTTTTGAAATTGTAAGCCAAATACATGAATTGTAACTATTAAATGTTTAAAGTAAATTAATTTATAAGTTAGGATGTATAAGTCTAAATATACTTATTTTATTTATTTAAGCCTAATTACTTTCTTAATAATTTATTCAGACTTTTACAATTTATTTAGAAAGACAAAATTGAGAATTTGTGGTCATATGTAGCTTATCTATGGTCACACATCTATTAATTAGATTGTGAGAATCTGAAAATTGGTGTTTTGTTGTTCTGGAGTAAATTAAAAATTTGTGGTTGTCATTAAAAAGATTGCGCTCTTTAAATAAATCCGAGTGAGCAATTTATGCATGGATGGATTTAAGAGAGGGAATCTGGGGGAGATGTTGCAATAACTTTAAGGGCATAAGTTATTTGGCACATATGGAATACCTACAAGCAAAAAGACTAAACATCCTACAAAATGTTGGTGTTCTCAAAAATGGGGTTTAAACACACGTTTAGATTAAATTTGCTTTGAATGAAAATAAAACACAAACAATAATTTTGAGCACACTGAAATTTGTTTGTTCGATCTAGCGACATGCTATATTAATTACCGAATATCAATAAGTGTGAAAAAATTTTACCATTTGCACTTTAATATTAAAAGGCATCACATACTTTAATATATTAACAACTGCATGTCCAGAAATTTTTTTTCTACATGTCTCACTAACACAGTCTATCCCAGTTAGAAATTAGTTTTGTGTGATTAGGCAAAATTAGTTTCTACTTAAAATGAGTTTTTACATTTGTGAAATCAGTTTTATTCTAAAGACTAGCCTAGGCCTTTAGGGTAAGAACACAAATATCTTTAGTTTTACTGTCGTTTAGTATTATGTCATTCCTTCTGACCATGTCCATAATTGTGCTGATATTAAAATTAATTTTAGGGTTAAAATCATTCGGCTCATAATTTTAACAGTGAGCACAAATATGTAACTTAGCCAGTCGGTAACGTGTAATTAAAGACATCTTAATAAAAAATCATTACATGCAGTATGTTCTGACAACATATATCCAAGGATCTGTAGGCATACTATAAAGATTTCTCAGATCTATTTGAATCAGTGTTATTCATAATACTTAGTGCATTTACTAGGTAACAGGTTTTGTACACTAATTAATTATACCTTCAAATTTTTGTACCAAAATAGGATGTTTTTTTTGTATTTGTAAATACCTTAATTTGATACTCCATAAAATATTTTTTTAAATATTCACTTTTCTAAACGATTAAGATTTAATTTTCAAAAATTCATTAAATAATTTAGGTTCCTAGTTATTTTCTTTTAATCGATCAAAACCTATGTAGATTTTTTTTCCAACATTGAATATCTACAAACTCTGAATCATCCATTTCCCCTCCTCCACAGTCCTGAATACCTTCTGTCTAACTTCCGTTTGGTTGTAATCTTTGTCTACATCTTCCACCAAGTGTCTCCTTCTTAGGGTGTCCTCTGACATCCCTTACATGTAATAAATAAGTACTTTTGTCTTACGTATGTCTAAATAATACAATACGATTTCTACAAAGTTTATTGTAATAAAGAAATTTTTGTCTCTTTATACTGAACTGTTTAATAAACACGAGCCTACATAAACAGAACAATTAAATATATATTTTTGGAAACAGTTTTTCAAAATTTTCAGCATTTTGCCTCAAAACTCTTTTCAATAGGTTTTACCACATCTCTTCATTCATCCTCCCTCCGTTCAAGAAGTTAATGTAGTTACACCATTGATAGGCATTGTACAGTATATAGTACATTGTAGGATACATTAGTACTATATCCTTATTATAATAAATTAAAACTTCACAGTTAGGAAATTTAAAGATGTGATAAATGCTATTTATATATGCCTCTTTATTTTCAACTATAATAAAACAAAAATACAATAGACCTTCCTTATCAGATAACCTCTCTGGCCCCTGATATTAATGGCAGATAGTATATGCAATAAATGTATATTAATTAGTAGGCTACTGTTCCTTATCAACACTAACTAGACCCCCTGGTGTTGTTTTTTTTTTATTTTCTTATTAGTTCTTAAATTATAGTTCAAATGTAAAACATTATTTTTTGTTTTTTATTTAAAAAATATATAGGGACTCGACAGTACAGTAGAATAGTTTATCTATGATTATAATTAGCACAGTAAGATTATAGACTTCAACAAAATGCTTCTGACTAAGGATGTATACAGGATATTTCCATTTCCGTTTATTAAAAAAGATGTTGGATATTCTTTTCCTTGAAATTATATTAAAAATAGCTTATATCCAGTACTATCATATATTTTGTAGAATTTGTATAACACTTGCATGGTCAGATTAAAGATCCATTGCCCCCCCCCCCAGCTGTGTAAAAATAATAGAATAATTTTATGAAAAAATAAAATAAAAATAATGTAAGGTAGATCAATGATAATAACTGCTATGTTGTATTCAAATATTAATACTGCTATGAATTGGACGTGTTTCAAAACGTGATTTTTAAATAATAGTAACATTAAATCATTCATAACATTTACGAACTAGATGAATACCTGCACTTTGCTACAACAGACGGCGATGATAACCTGAACGGTTTTTCGCCGGAAAAAAAAAAACAACAGTGTAAATATTTAAAATATTTTTGCGTGAAAATCAGTAGGAGATAGAAAAAATGTGTCAAATTATAAAGTTGTAGAAACCAAAGAATTTTCATTAAAACTTAGATCATAGATTTAAAGCTGTTTAGCAGATTTGGATAGAAAAATGGGATAGTACCTAAGTGTTACCTTATTCAGACGCCATTTCGGAGATAAAAGTTAAGTCGGTTTTGTTAATTTATTCGAAATCAGATGATTACAAATCATTAATTGAAGTATGTGGTTCATGGGTATCTGTAATTTGTTAAACATTTTGGACATCCAAACACAAAATTTATTTCCGATTTATGTATTAGAATATATACTGCAGGTAATATTAATTTGAGTCAGATTTATATTATTCATTATAAATCTTTACGATAAACAATAAAATATTTTATTATTTGTAATTATTAAAAAATTGACTGACATAAGGTACTTGTACCACCCTTACTGTTGTTATTACTTCAAAGTTACATTATGAATGAATAAAAAACATTTTTTTATTAAAATACAAAAAATTAATCTAAACATGTGTTTAAAGTCCATTTTTGAGAACACCAAAATTAAACATTTTGTAGGATGTTTAGTCTTTTCACTTGTAGTATTCCATATGTGCCAAATAACTTATGCCCTTAAAGTTATTGCAACACCTCCCCCAGATTCCCTCTCTTAAATCCACCCATGCATAAATTGCTCACTTGGTAAGAGCACAATCTTTTTAATGACGACCACAAATTTTTAATTTACTTCAGAACAACAAAACGCCAATTTTCAGAATTTCACAATCTAATTAAAGGAAAAATTTAAAAAAACGCTCATTGCAGACGACCAATCAAAACAGATGAGAAGTTAGCTGTATGTCGAAAGTATACAAGGCAGCTGTTATGATTATGAAGTTGTTTAAATATTTTTCATTTTCATCTGACAAAAAGTTTTTCTTTGAGGATGCACCTGAAAAATTAGTTCTGAAAACCATAAAAATATTAACATGTAATAAAATACAGTTTTTAAATATTGTATATTTGCAAGTATTCTAGGCAAGGTATAGCCGCCTCGGTGGCCTAGTTGATAACGTACTGGGCTTTCACCCTGATGACCCGGGTTCGATTCCCGGCCAGGGCTTGGCATTTTCATACGCTATAAATCATCCCATCGTCTGCATTAGCCCAAGTGTGCACAATAGTTGGACGTTTAAAAAAAAAATCTAGGAAAGGTTATTTCATAATTGGTTTTTAAGTAGTGGTTTAAAAAGTATTTTTGGCATAAATTGTAAAATAAATATATTAAATAAGAGCTTCAATTTTCGTAGGTTAAAAAAATGAACATAGCTAAAATGTACATAGACTAAATTAGTAAACATTAATTTGTGTTTAACACTTCTTAAATACACAGTTCTGATATAGACATATTTATAAGACCTTGATGTGAATTATGAAAGTCTCTATGGCAATATAAATGGTCAGTGCATCTGTGACATTGAATTTGCGGTGGAGGGGAGCGTGGCAGAGACGTGTCTTTAAAAATTCACCATGAAAGTAATCACATTGAAAACTGTTGGCATCTTCAACACTCACTAGACTCGCTTGAATAGATAATGTTAGATTTAAAATACACTATAATGAATTTATGCATCTCACATTCTTCACTGAAATGGACAGTGAGCTTAAAAACTTCAGTGGTTGTTAAATACAATTAAAGAACCTAGAATAGTGTGGATCTACAGATTTCATCAGTTATTAATACGTGGGAGTTCTGTTTCAAACACCCAGTACAGTACGATGAATAGTATAAAAAAAAATATAGAACAGTTTTGTACAGTAGGGCCTATATTTGAAATAATTTATTGTTGTAAAGAAAAGTTGCAATACTAAACAGTGAACTAAACGTAGTTAAAAATTTGACGCATTTTTTAAACCTGGCAGTGTCACTGACCTCAGTGTAGTTGCTTATGCCACAGATAACCATAGCTTGCCAACCTGTGCTAGATTTATGGCTATTAAATCAAACTGACAAGAATGTGCTGAGACCACATTTTTGGCAGAGTTGTCAGCTGTCAGTTCTAAAAAATTAGGATGAATTTGCATATGCTTACATCTGTTTTAAAAAATAAGGACGAATTTGCTTATGATTACATCCCGTGCCTTTATCCGTGGGGGAATTTTAAACGTTTTGTTTTTTAAATCCCACGAACTCATAATTTTTTTATTAAATGTGTTGTACTTGATGTTTATTGAAATGTAAATGAAACCGAAAATAAAGATTTTTTTTACACAATAGCCTATTGACTAATTGGAAAACTCTAATGAATATAGAATAAATAATAATAATATGGCTAAGGTTATGATTATGGCAGTTTGACAGTATTTGAAGTATCATATTAAAAGACATTTTTAATGAATAAAAAAAAAATGTAACAAAACATTGTAGTATTAAATTTATTTAATTTTAACATTATTCATTAGAACTTTTTCATGTCTGTTGTCATTTGGGCAGCGTTTTTAAAAACAACAGGTAAAAGTTGTTTAAGGGGGATTCTTTTTATGTTTTATTTCTTAATAATTACTACTAAATACTTCATAAGTTAAACCACAAAAGGCTGTGGTTTGTAAATAAATACACACACACACACACACACACACACACACACACACACACACACACCTGTGTGTTAGCAGGTTGCTTTTACTTGATAGCATTAAAGTGGAGTCATGTACAAAAACATCCCCTCTCTACTCCCATCCACTGCATGGACCTGATGTCTGTGCATGGAACTAGTTTTCTCTAGCAGTACTTTTTAGTTCTTGTTATATATTGTAACTGAAATAAATTTTCAAATGGTTATGAAAATAAAATTAATAATATATTAAACAGACACAACAGAATGAAATAGGCTATAATAAACTATACATTTATGTATCAAATATTGCAGAAATGTCAACTGTCTTGGACAGGCCAGGAATCCTTGCTGAATGATGATCCAGAAATATGGGAATTACTCAAAGAAGAGAAAAAAAGACAGGTTCAAGGTTTAGAACTTATTGCTTCTGAGGTAGATTTTTTTAATAATTATTTTGTTCTTATGTATACACTTTCTAATAAAGTGTTAAATTCTTATAGTAAAGTAGAGAATCTCTAATCCGACACCTACTGGACCTTTTAAATTACAGCAAACCAGACTACTGAGAGTCAATAGAAAAACATACATTGTACAGTATGTCTGAACTTAATGATAATGAAGGCAAAAATTCGAAATTATTTACATAAAAGTACTATATACAGTAATTCCTTGCCAACCTAACCTAACTTTTTTGTTGTTAATTCAAACAGTAAACTTGCTATAATCTTACAGATGTTCAGTTCTGTAGGTGTCGGATCAGAGACAGTATTAAAATTATAGTAGAAAAATGTTAGATATAGTTGTATTTAATGAATGATAGGTTTTAGAAAATAATAAATTATATTAAGTTGGAATTAGTAATACTTTGCGATAAACATATTTGTTTATTTCTACAAATACATTTATTTAACCGTATTTGTTATCAGTATTTTTTTAGGTCTTTTATCATAATCTGCTCACGAATGAGAAGTATAAAATTATTATAAATAAATAATCCCAGTTGTGTTGTTTTGTGTAGCTGACATTTCTCTAAAACAGGTTATCAATTCATTGAAACATGTCGGTACATGTCTTTGTATCAGTAATTAAGACTGGTTGGTTTTGGCAGTTTTAAAATTATATTGTCAAATGTTTGGTATGAAATGAATAATAATTTTTCAGTTGAATCTAATTCAGTATTTATAGGCTTCTTGAAAATGTAATTGGTTAGATAAATATTGATCTTTATCATTTCATTTTATGCTATATTTTTACAGTAGTGCAGTAAAAAAAATTATTAAATAAGTAAGCAGTATTATGCAATATGACAGTTCACAGCTTTTGGCACACTAATTCACAAAAAGTACTGTTCGCCTACTGTATTAGCAACAGGTCATACCACAATCAGTTTGTGTGTGGAATTCGAATTCCCTGAACTTTTGGATATCACTTCATGTTTATGCATGAAGTAAAAATCAACATTACTGCTGAGTTTAATTATGGTATTTTTTATTACATTTTTGTCCTTGAATCCTTGGCACACCATTTTAACAACAAATACTCTGAAGGCTATACAGGCTCTCGGCAAAGTTGTATCACAAACTTTTGTTTATTACTGTGAATTTATTTGTGATATTTGTTTTATTTCAGAACTTTTGCAGCAAGGCTGCTCTTGAGGCCTTGGGATCATGTTTTAACAACAAATATTCTGAGGGCTATCCAGGGCAGAGGTATGAATTTTTGTTTTGTTTATTATTCCTAAGTTAACTGATTCTGTTTTACTGTTATTTTATGTTTTTAAAATTAAATAATTATGAAAGAAAGTTTTTAAAAATATCAAAAGCGTTTAAATGTTGAAATAAACTTTATAATAAAATGGAGAAACAACAACTTGTTGCAAGTTGCAGTTCTTTTCATTATCTCTGTAGTGAAATAACCTAACTAAACTTGTCAATGTACTGCAGATACGAAGTTCAATAGCTTTAACAGTTTAATGTCATTGTTAAGTACATTAAATGAAGAAAATGTTTTATGCTTAGGGAAACCATTGAAATATTAGTACAATTCCAATTAAAATGGTAGAACCAGGATGATATTTTCAATGCTAAAAAAAATTCAGTTCATATTTAATAAATGCAGTGAAGCAGGAGAGGTTAACAGGGTTGAATATGGTATCAATTGGAGTTGATTTCACAAATAACAAACTTTAACGAAAAGGTTATTGCTAATTTTTGTTCACACAAAAGTAATACAGTGAAGTTTATTTTAAATAACTTGTTTTATTATATTCTGTTAATTAAATTTGTTATTTGCGTAATAATATAAATTGCATAATACATTGGTATTTTTTTGGAAAAAATAAATTGTACAAACAAAATTCTTCACAGAACTCTATTAAATACCTACCTACCGAAACTGCAGACATTATATGAGGTTCGGCAATTAAATAACCGGACTGGTGCTACAAAACATTTTAATGTTGGCCAGTTACATTAGAAAATTTATCCCCTTTAATGTCCTTTCCTTGCCGATCCATACGAATTTCCTGCTTTAGTACTTTTAAAGCAGTACTAGAAGTCCGCTTCTGCCAGCTTGTTGAGAACCACTATTGTTTTTTCTTTCACTGCTTCCACACTGTGAAATCTTGTCTCCTTAAACTCCAATTTGACCTTAGGAAATAAAAAAAAAGTTATAATGTTTTTTATAACGTTATAAAAAGGGAGTATGGTGGGTGGTCCTACATGGTGATGCCATATTTCGCGAAGAATGCCTTCACAGACAAAGCAGAATGAACAGGTGCATTGACTTGGTGACTTGAGCTGCCTCGGTGGCCTAGTTGATAGCTTACTGGGCTTTAACCCCGAGGACTCGGGTTCGAGTCCCATCCAGGGCTTGGCATTTTCATACGCTATAAATCATCCCATCGTCTGCATTAGCCCAAGTGTGCACAATAGTCGGACGTTAAGCACCAAAAAAGAAAAAAATTGTGAAGCATCTAGGAATTCCTCTTCCACAAATTTGGTTTTCATCTTCTCACTCTTTCGTAAAGGGCTAACAGTGTGACCTTCAGGAATCTAGTAAACAGGAGAATTCCACGCTAGTAAAAAAAAATCATGGCCTTGAATTTTTATTTGCTCATTTTTTTATTTATTTTCTTTCTTTTTTTTGCTGTGCTGATGTGGGGCGTCTTCCAATGTTATCGATTAGCGCTTTGTTTCAGGATCACAGGTAAAAAACCACAATTAACCATAAATAATTTTGATCATTTTCAGTGGTGTTTAATAGGTCAGCACCAATGCTCATTCTTAATTCTTTTTGCTCTGGAGTGAGAAGTTTTGTCACCATTTTTGTGCAAACTTTCTATATATTGAATGATTCATGCAAAATGTGATGGACAATTTCTTTGTTAATTCCTGAGATTTCAGCAAGAGCTCAGATAATTACATGGCTATTTTTGCGGATCAGTTTACCAATTTTCAGGATTTTTGATGTTGAAGGTTGTCCAGGGCTTATGTGTCGTAGAGGTTAAATTGTCTTCAGTTGTTTGACGTTCATCCACCTTCTAAACCACACAAAAACAATATTTATCGTTGAGTGTTTTGATAAACATTCAAATCCATACACTTCCTTTAACATGGCATGAGCTTCTGTAGAAGTTTTTCTGTTTTACATAAAACTTGAAGTTAACTCGTTGATACATCTGAACACTTTGCATTTTTTCAATGAGAAGCTAGTACAAGGACCTGAACAGGATATTGGTACAGCAAGACTTGATTGATGTACAACTGTGCACATTGAGTTCAATGTGGGGGAAGCATCAACAGGCACAGACATGTTCAAGCTTGCCGCTGTACGCTCACTGTTTGCTAGTAGCAGCACCAGTCAGGTTATTTAATTGCCAAAGCTTATATACAATAGTGGTGGGGCAGAAAACAACCAAACTGTTAAAAAACCTGCTTTTCTATAAACGATAAACAAACTGCTTTTTCAAACGGAAACAAGCAGTTTGATTTGGACTGGTTTATGAATTGTTAAACAAGGAACGGACTGTTCTATTTGAACGTTGCCACAAGCGCTAAAACTGTTTTCCTGCTGTTTACTTGCTAATTCCTTTACTTCTACCTGCTTTTATGCTTTTTCCTTTTATTCCAAAGTTGCTTGTTGCTTGTAATGAAGTAAGATCTGTTTGGTCAATGTCAACGTTTATCTCTATTTTGTTGCGAGCTATAGTAACAACCTCTCACATTTTGTAGATACAGAGCCTGATTTTATTTAAACATATTTTTTATATTTATTATCAATCATCAATATTTTTTAATCAACTAAAAATATTCTAAATCTTTTGCATTTCGGTAAATATGCAAAGGACTATTTAATTTTTAAGTAAAAAAAAGAATGCTTCTATTTCATTGCATTTTGTAAATATAAAATGGCATATATAATTATTATGTTTTGAGAATGTAATTTAATTATTACTACACTTATAAGGATTATTTTTTTCTAAATGCTTTACACCCAAAAATAGTTAAGGATATGGTGGTAATGGGAATGAAAAAATAGTCTTAGAAAACTGAACATTTGTGCTTTATGTTTTAGCTGCTAATACAACTTCGAGTTTCAGTTTTCTAAACCTGTTTTTTTCCAACTGTTATAAAAAAGCAGCTTTTTTTCCTCAACAAATAGTTTGTTGATGTTTTGTAAAAATAGCAGAAATGCCCACTTCTAATATACAGTAAATACTTAATTCTGTTAGGATACATACATACATATTCTAAATTAATGGTTAATGGTTATAATTAATTAACTAAATTTTAATGGTTTTATTCATCCACTTCACTTCTATAAACATCAGAGTGCTGTAAACATCAGAGTGGATAATGAACGATTGTAGCAAATTGTTTACTTTGAAGATGTTTACAAGCCCGTTTATTGGTTCATTTCGAAAATCTGAAAAATTTTATAATCTGGAAGGTGTCCGGTCCCAATTAAATTGGATTATCAATGTTTTATTGTACATTTAAATTTCACATTTTTCACATAGCCCATACAGTAGCAATTTATTTGAATGCATCTTAAAACAAGTACTTATGTATCTTTGCAGGTATTATGGAGGAACAGAAGTTATAGATAAAGTGGAATTGTTGTGTCAGAAACGTGCCTTAGAAGCATTTCAATTAGATCCAGAAAAATGGGGCGTAAATGTGCAACCATACTCAGGATCACCTGCGAACTTCGCAGTGTACACTGCCATTTTAAAACCTCATGACCGCTTGATGGGTTTGGATCTTCCTCATGGAGGCCAGTAGGTGCTGTTTTGTAATAATTTTTTTGTGTGCCTATTTTCACCTTAATTTTTTTTTACTTATACTCATGAAACTATATGATTATCCTACTTTTATGAATAAGATTTGATTTTGTGGATAAGTAGAGAAGTTTTATAACTCGTACTAAAATAATTACCAGTATTTATTGATATATTTTTTTAAGGAGATCACTGCTAAAAACTGCCAAAAATGTAAATTTTGCTTTTTCGTTTTACTTTGTAGTCCAAAATCTGATCTTAAAATAATAAATAATTTGTATAGCTTTTTATTAAATGAATATATAAAAAAAATATATTTCCTGTGGTAGATTCAACAACGTGAATGCAATTTTCAAAGTGCCAACGGCTGTAAACTTCGGTGCTCATTCATTAAAATTAATTTTTGCCCAGTGAAAAACCAATAAGGTTATCATCGCCGAAAAACTTCTATGTCATAATTGTTATGATCATAATATTTCTTGATAAATGAAACTAGATTGTTTTAATATTTCAGTTTTATTTATTGACTAACCTGTACTCAACTAAAAGTAGGAACTTGTTATTTTATTGCATATATTTTTGTTTTTTTTGATTTTATAAAAAATGTGTTTTTCACCAATTAGGTATATTTTATCTGAAAGTGGAAAATATAGTAATGTAAACTTTTTTATTAGTTTATTATTAGAAACTCAGATATTTCAATTGTAATAAAAAAATATTTTATTAAAAAAATATTTTTTTTGGTAAAAAATCCTAATTGAAATTAAAATGTTTAAAAAAATTCAAAGTATGCAGAAAATGATGATTTGTTCCACACACAAAAAAAAAACAACTATAATATCTCTTACCGATTTTAGAATACTATACCTGTTTTAACATTGGGAAGGATCGGACGAAGTGACCTTAAAGCAATTTGGTAACTCACTAAGGTTTGGTGGTCGAGGTAGCTGCAGTACATACTATTTAGTTATTAATGAATATGGTCAAAGATAAAAAAAAAAACATCACACACTGGAAACTTTTATGAATTTAAAAAAAATAGCCTAAAATACACGTACACTTAATATAGAATTTTGGGGACATTATGAAAACAACGCTGTAAACGAGTTAACGTTCTAACTGAGGGTGTTATAACTAAGGTCGACTGTATTACTATAAACTGTCTAGCATTGTCATTAGGCTATTTATAAAAGGGGATAGTACTAAAATCCCCTTTTATTATTAGTGATAATAATTTAGAGGTAGTGACAAATAGTATTTTATCTAGTGTCATCTGGTATAAAAGTATTAAATGTATTTAATTAATCTAATTGTGTACTTACATAATCCAAAATTTTGTTATTGAAGTATACATCATATATATATATATATATATATATATATATATATATATATATATATATATATATATATTCTGATGATAAAGTACTAACAATAGATATTAACAATAAAGTACTAACATGAAGTAACATCTTTTTCTAAATCTCTTTCTACAACCCACTCTTGGGGACTTAGGGATGTCCTGATATTTTCGATATTAATTTGTATCAATATTGGTATTTCGATAATATCGAGATATCGATAACAGTACTTAAAGATTGTATGTTGATATCGGTCACAATTGTTTTGCATTTTATCTATGTATTATTTTTATAAATAAATAAATTTAAATGTGATTATTGCTATTTTTAATATACTTTGTTGTATTTGTATATTACAGTAATGATAAAGTAAATATTTTGTTTGATTTTTAATAACGAAGTGTAATAATTTTTACATATTAGGTTCACAATGTAGTAGTCTGCAGTATTGCTTTTTTAATATCCTTTGTTCAGTTGTGTATTATTGTATTAATTATGTGTGTATTTATTTTTTTCGTTAGTGGAATTTTCAAAAATTAGGTTCGCAATAAAACTCCCAATCGTTTTCAGTGGTTTAATTAGTAACGCTTATTGTTATATTTTGTTACGTATTTTTTTTAATATGCCTAATTTGTTGTGTTTGCACATTCTTGAAGTATTAAACAAAGTGTGTGTTTAGTTTTTTCGCATTCGTAAAATTAATTTTCATAAATTTTGGGTTAAAATTAATAAACTCATTGCTTAAACAATTTTTCTTATTAAAACATCATGGTTGTCAGGCAGTATTATAAATAATAATAATACGTTTAATGATTGTTATTACTGTAAATATTTTATTAAAACAAAACAGAGTTATTTGATATCATGAGTATTGATATTTTTCTTTCCAGTATTATCATAGTATTGATATTTTTGTCCGATATTGTATCGATACCAAATAACGTATCGAATATCATATTGGAACATCCCTAGTACCACCTACCCACCAAATATGGTAGTACACTAGGGAATTGATCATCTGAATTTGATGGAACTATATCTCTTTCGGAAAAACAAAATTTTGGATAAGCAGGAACACCATAAAACTGTAATTTTTGGTTGAGTCTGAGACACCAGATAATGTTATAAGTTCCACACAGAGATTTCAATACTGGATGCGGGTCTAGTAAAACTTATATACATAAATACAAGTGAAATTTATTTAAGAAGAGTAAAAACAAAGGGAAAATAAACAAAAGTTGTACATTACAGTGTCTCTACTTTAAAATAAAAAACATCATAGTCCAAAGTACTGTTCAAACTGTCTTTGTTTAAAAAAATGAATACAAAGTCTTACTGTATTGGTGCCTAGCTGTCAAGGTCCTTCAGTATCTCAGCGTAAAACAAACTGTCACTACACTGCTGCTTTATTTTGACATTTGATACATTGTTAAGACTTGTGTGCATGATTAGTTGACCTGGTATAATGTTAGCGTTATCAGTCAAGAATGTTTCCGTTGTTGTTTTGAAATATTTTTAAGATATGAAAACAATAAAATTCTTTACAATAGGCCAACTTTTATCGTCATGGAAATGATAGAAAATTCCTTTTATCCTTATTTAAATCCTTTCAGTTAAGCCATAACTTTGGATAAATATGATCCGAGTATAATGTTCATAGTGTCAGTCCACATTTATGTGATAATGTTCTAGTAATGATCACCCTCCCTCATTATTTAAACACATATTACAAGGTTACTTACAGTCTTTCAATAATTTTGGTTTCTCCTGAGAAATACAAAAACGAATATTTCTCGTCTATTTAAAGGAAGATAATGATTGAGCTGTGTGTATTATTAAGTTGCTTTTAAGTTGTTTGCAGTATGGTTCCTACAGTCTGATTGGTGACAAATAAGATTATTATTCTACAAATATGCAAATGACTAATGATTTAAACAAATGACATTTTATAATATATTTTTACATATTTTTTAATTATGAAAGTCAAATTAGTTTATTTTTTTAATTTTATAACATTGTACAATATGTTATATTAATAAAAGGAGCCGCCTCGGTGGCCTAGTTGATAGCGTACTAGGCTTTCACACCGAGGACCCGGGTTCGATTCTCGGCCAGGGCTTGGCATTTTCATACGCTATAAATCATCCCCATCTGCATTAGCCCAAGTGTGCACAATAGTCAAACGTTAAAAAAAAAAAAAAAAATTAATAAAAGGATATGTCTGTATGTGCTGTGTGCTGTGAAATTGTGACACATTTCGCGAGATCTGACATTTTTAACGTAGTGGACACAAGAAAGTTGGGCACCTTTTGTTGTTTAAAAAAGGCCTCCAAGGATTTGTTGCCCAAATCTGGCCTTGAATCCGCTTATGCTTTGTTAGTGCTGTTTAATTCAAAAGAGCCATGATGAGTTCAATCTGAATCTTCAGAAGTTCATTGACAACAAACAATGTGCTTATGTACAGTACTTTATGTAAAGTATATGTTTATTTGTATATACCTTTATTAAACAGAATTTACAAAAAAAAAGGAATAACATTACTGGACCAACAATAATGATGCCCGATTAAGGTAGGTTATATTATTAATAATTAAATTTTTTTAATGTTTTTGTTAAAGTTAACAATTTGTTTTCAGCTTAACGCATGGCTTTATGACTGACACTAAAAGAGTTTCTGCAACATCACTTTATTTTGAATCCATGCCGTATCGCTTAGACACTACAACAGGTCTTATCAATTACGAAAAACTTCAAGAGACTGCAATTCTGTTTCGTCCTCGCCTTATTATCGCCGGCACTTCAGCCTATTCACGACTTCTAGATTATAAGAAATTTAGAGAGGTTTGTTGTTTCCAGTAGCTTTATCAATACTTTTTGACAAGGTCGTTGTTATCAACATTTGGACAGGTTTCACTTGTCACCGCAAAGTGAAACCTGGTATAATTCAAACTATCATGTATTAGTGATAACTATTTCTTCATAGCCGTTTTATTTCGACATTGTACCTGTATGGTATGTTGGCATTTAAGTTGTTCTTGAAATTTGAAATATGGACGGAATATAGTATTTGTAATGGTTGTCTGTACCTGAAAAATTGTTTCCATTTATAAATATCAGTTCATAAGCTTGTAAAAATTTAAAAAAGTGGTAAATTGGTTCTAAAAAATATTAATGCCTTCAAAAAACAAATTTTAAAGTTTTTGGTTTTTAGGTAGACTATTCGCTGAAGCTACAAATTTGTAAACTCATAAAGTACTAGGTCAGGGGTAATCTTACTATCACCGAGTACTATTTGGCATTTTTGTGATTCTCCCTACTGCAGTAGCTTAGTAAAATAAGGCATCATAAATTTATACATATATTGTCAAATGTCTAAGTATCAAGAAGTACCTTTCAGTTCTGTCTGCATTAAGAAAATAAACCTTTCTTATAAAACTATTTAGTAACTTTAAAATAATATCTTTTTTGACACGGCCGCATACCACCTGAATTACCTTTGCGTACCATCGGTTGGGAACCCTGATGCATCATGTGATTCATCTGCATGCAAAGAGTTGAGAAAAATGACAAAAATGAAAATTATATCCAATGAGCCAATCTAAAATTTATACCCACATTCAACAACTGAAGTAAAATGTCCAATTTTTTAAATCTTTAATGAGGTAAATATATATACTTTATAGCATTAGCCTCCCCGGTGGCCTAGTTGATAGCATACTTGGCTTTCACTTCGAGGACCCGGGTTCGATTCCCGGCCAGGGCTTGTGAATTTTCATACGCTATAAATTATCCCCATCGTCTGCATTAGCCCAAGTGTGCACAATAGTCTGACGTTAAACATAAAAAAAAAAAATAAAATAAAATTATAGCATTATGTTTTTGAGCCTAAGGTTTGTGTATATTGCTGACTTGCACCAAAGATAACGTTTCATAATGATGTAAAAAGTTGGATAAAAAATTGTTTTCTCTAAACATTTCTAAAAAAAAATAATCATGGCACATAATTGTCATGATGACATGATAGAAGCAATCTCTAAAAGTAATTTTTTTTACTTTACAACCTTTAGAAACTGATCATCATAAACAGCATGAATATCTACATATATTATCATTTTAAACTTTCAAATGGTATTGAAATTACAAAAAATGAGCTCAAACCATACTCAAATTACCTTTCTTAATTTGCGGATTTTGAATTTTAAAGATGTTAATGTATGTAGTATTTTAACATTGATTATGATGGTGAAATTATATTTTAAAAAATATTTTTAAAAAGTTATGGATTTTTTAAAATTTGAAATGGCTGCCATTTTTAAACTGTTGATCAAATTTTCCTTGTTAATAAACTTGTCCAATCTATTACCAAATTGATTTTCATGCCAAGTTGTGAACGTGACCATGCTAAGATATATATTTTTTTTTTTGTGTTTAACGTCCGACTATTTTGCACACTTAGGCTAATGCAGACGACGGGATGATTTATAGTGTATGAAAATGCACAAGCCCTGGCTGGGAATCGAACCCGGGTTCTCGGGGTGAAAGCCTAGTACGCTATCAACTAGGCCACCGAGGCAGCTATTTTAACTAATATAAAGTAGCCTATATTGTATAAAAATATCATCTAGGCAACAAAACAAATTGTAAAAACTTAAAAGTCAATTAAGACAATACATGACATTTCAAGGTTGTGGTCTATAAAAACATTTGTTATTGCTTGACAAATTATTTTAGTGACTGTAGTAACCTATTATTCCTAAAAATCTGACGTCCTGCTTATCTGTCTTCATAAATCACAGTTACGAGCAGTTGATATATTGTGCTGACAAAGCTGACCAGGTGTTTATCAATAGACATGCAGTATGTCATAAATAACTTCAGTATCATAGGCCAATTTGTTATTGTAATACAGTACAGTTTATTAAAAAGTTAACTTTTCCTTTTGTAATATTTTCCAATTTATTAAAAAAAAAATCCGACGTTTTTGTGAATTAGATTGCACGTAAATGGTGTTCGGATAATCTGGGATTTGGTTATTCAAGGTTTTGATAATCGAGGGTTTACTATATTAATTGAAGTACATAATTGAAAATTTAAAAAAGATTATAACATATAGCCTAGCGCTTAAGTAAATTTTTCACATAATAAAAAAAAAATTTTAATAGAAGTTTTTTGCTATTGAAAGATATAATTTAAAGTAAACCAATAAACAAAAAAAGTATCACTTTTACTTTTTCTTTGTGATAATTTTTTTTTGTTTAAAAAAAAAGTATCAGCCGCCTCGGTGGCCTAGTGGATAGCGTACTAGGCTTTCACCCCGAGGACCCGGGTTCGATTCCCGGCCATGGCTTGGCATTTTCATACGCTATAAATCATCCCATCGTCTGCATTAGCCCAAGTGTATGACGTTAAACACACAAAAAAAAGTATCATCTAATGGTAAAACTCTGAGAACTATTTGGATATTAATATACAGTGAAAAGGTTAATCCAAGGGTATTTCCATACCTCTATAAGTAATTGTCGTACAAATTTCTTTACTATGGTTTTAAATGAATAATCTATAGGGTTACAACTTACTGCCATCGTGTGTATTTATGGTGTTGTTACAGGTTTGTGATAACGTGAATGCTGTGCTTCTAGCTGATATGGCGCACATATCAGGATTAGTCGCCGCCCAAGTAATTCCTAGCCCCTTTGAATATGCTGATATCGTATCAACTACTACTCATAAAACTCTGCGAGGACCAAGGTATAGGTTTTTTTATTGAGAAATAGAAGTTTAAAGTTAACAATTATTGCTGAAAAATAAACTCATATTGCTTATTTTAGAACAAAAAATCAACTGTTTTGATTTGAATGTAACTGAGGTCACAGTGATAAGAAACTATGTCATTACATTGTTATAACTGTCTGGATATACCATACCATGAAGACATGTCGTCGCTTTTTGTCATCACAGCTAATCTACAGACCGTCTGTTGGAGCTTGTTATCAGTGGTTCTCTGACCTGTACAGTGTTCAAAATAATGTTTGTGTGTTTACCATTTGAAGTTGTACACTTTTCCAAATAGGTTATAAATCCACAGACTACACTTTAGAGAAATTTCCTTCTAAAACATGTACAGTACTACAATTCAGTTCATTGAATTGTAAAATTGTAAACTATTATTTGTGAAGACAAGTGACAATGCTATTAAAATTTATAAACCCTTTGGCTGCTGGCCTGCCCAGTCGCTTGCCCTGCCTACAACTGCTAGGCTATTTTAACCCTAGAAAGCTAAACTATCTTAAAAAATACAGGGCGTTTTGTTTTTGTTTAGTTTACCTTCTTTACCTAAGACAGTGAACTTGCCCAACCAGTTCCGTGCTTTACTTGGGTCGCCTTATCATTTAGTGTTTGTCGTACATGTTGTAGTGTAGTGTTGTCGTGTTTGTTGTGTTTCCTGTGCAAGTACCCAAATTTGACCCACAAACTCGGGCAATCTTTTGTCGATTTGTTAAAAGTTCCGGTGCCGAGCAGGGCCCATGACCTCCCTCAAAACCTACCACGAACAATTTGTGGGATTTGCCCATCCATCAAGAGGAGGATGACAACGGTTTACTGCTGCAGCTGCAACAAGGCAATCTGCACTGAGCATCGCGGAAAGTGCTGTATCGACTGCGTTAAGGACTTTTAAATTTTCAAATTTGACACAAAATGTATATAATGATGACATATTTAAAATAATTGTATTAATTTAAGTTTAAATTTATATCCAGAAGTATTTGTTATGTAACTAAATTAAACTATCGTAAATTTTACGATAGTTTAGCTTTAATGTAACTTTTGAACAGTTTATCTTTCTAGAGTTAAACGAATAGTACATATGTAACTATGTATTGAAATATATTTTCTATTTATCACTTCAAAAATCTAAAACAAATCACTCTTATTGTAGATATTGTGTAGGTTTGTTTTTGTTTCAATCAAATTTTGATTTAAAAAGCATGTTTTTATTTTATGATTAAAGAAATACATTTTAAAACGTTAATTTTGAACAACAGTAAACAACTTTATTTTATTTGATATCCTAATTTGACTGGTAAAGTTATATTCTCTTGTAAATACTGAACATTCTGGTATATTATAACATTTAATTGAATTAAGTCATCAAGATCAAACACAAACACAACACGGTTGCCAGCCATTTTGACTACCTTGTAAACCAAACTCGATGGGGAAGGTTATGTAACAGCCCTTATAATTTTATCTTTGTAACTCAGAAAAATATGAAAATGGAAAAAAGTGAACTAAAAAGATCAGTTAATTGAAAAATGTGGACTTAAATGGATTTATTTTCGACTATTACCAACTTAAGTATAGCAGTATTAGATCGTTGTGCCATATTTCTCGCTAGTAAATTGCAACAATAACAGAGCATTGTGTAGCAGCCAAAAGGTTAACAGTTGGCTGTTTTTTTAATTATGTGTGTATGTAACACCTGTAATTTAGTTGTTGAGAAAATTGTAATTTAATAGTAAAATTAAATCTTACATGGAAATAAGATAAAATGTAATACTTGTGTAATTTGTGATAGGTCTGGTATGATATTTTACCGCCGTGGTGTAAAAGGAACAGACAAAAAGACAGGGCTGCCAATCAATTACAACTTTGAAGAGAAGATCAATGCAGCTGTGTTCCCTGCCCTACAAGGAGGCCCTCACAATCATGCTATTGCTTCTGTAGCTGTTGCATTGAAACAAGTAAGAACATTCCATTTTAATAAATTTCTTTTTTTCCCATAAAGCAGCTTTCACAATTTTTTTTGCTATAATTTTTTTTTTTTGTAATATAATGGAATACACTGGTCTCCAAATTATCTGTTATAATCAGAAGTCATCCAGTCAAAGGGCATTGGGGAAGATAGGATCAATAAATTGAATAGCAGAAAATAATCTATGTACTATATACAGTACAGATGATTATAAAATAAGATTTTACTTAATGAGTATATAAGTTATTAATTACATAAAATATCCATAAAAGTAATGGCTAAATCAGATTTGGTGTCATTAAATGTCACATATAGTCGTAAGGTGAACAGTCGCTACGCTAGCCATGTGAACCTTTTTCTCGGCTATTACAGATTTGGCAAACATAAATCCTTTTTACCCTCTCTCTCTCTCCTTCTTCTTCTTCTTCCTTCGCAGAATTTTGTCGGAGTATCAGTTGTACTTGGAGTTAAACAAATTTATTTTACATATTAGAAACTAAAGGGAAAATCTATGTTACCACAGATATGCGAAATGTCCCGCAGATAGATGAAATGCCCAGTTGTAAGAGATCACGGTACAATAAATGTTTGAGAAAGTTTGGATATTAAGAAGAAAATTTTAAATTTCAAGGTAAATGAGTGTAAAAAGTATTGACCGTAGTAGTTCAATCAAATATAAAAAAAATTACAAAAAAAATCATATTTTGTAACTCTAAAGGCAGAATCTGTCTCATATTGATTTTCAAAAAAAATTCTTCATTAATTGAAGCACTCGATGCTTATTTTTAAAGCAGCCATTAAGTGTTTTTGTGTTTGTTATAGGCAACATCTGAAGCGTTTAAAGCTTACCAAAAGCAGGTGTTGCTGAATGCCAAGTCCATGGCCAAGGCTCTGCTGGACCTCAAGTACACACTGGTGTCTGGGGGCACTGATAATCATCTGGTTTTAGTGGATTTAGCCAGATCAAGAAACGTAGATGGAGCCAGAGTCGAACAAGTCTGCAATAGAGTGCATATAACAGCCAATAAAAACGCATGTCCTGGCGATAAAAGTGCATTGACTCCAAGTGGTTTACGATTAGGTAAGGTCTGCAGATTTCATTCTTTTTGAATAATTTTTATTAAACTGTGACTGTCTAACCAGAGGCCATTAATCAGTAAGCTTGTCTTTAATTGGTTTAATATCTTTTCTTTGAGCTGAACTAATGAAGACAGGTTGAAAGTTACATGAAAGTGTTATTGGTTATTAGACAATCCTGCAAACACACAGTTTGTTGATTTATTGTTTTAGTTCAAACGTTTGAAAAATTGTATTCAACTTCAGTCCTTAATTTATTTACTATTTTTTTTTTGTGTTTAACCTCCGACTATTGTGCACACTTGGGCTAATGCAGACGATGGGATGATTTATAGTGTATGAAAATGCCAAGCCTTCGCCGGGAATTGAACTCGGGTCCTTGGGGTGAAAGTCTAGTACGCTATCCACTAGGCCACCGAGGTGGCTTTATTATTTACTACAGTAGTCGCCGGTTATTGCATTCACTGTTTGATCCAGTCAGCCACTTATCGGATCACATCACAAAAAAACAGATCACTGTTTTTCACTGTTTGTTATGTTCAAATCATTATATATTTTATCTAAATGCGACCTTAATACATCGAGATAATAGGATTTTTTGTACTATTGTGTTTGAATAGAATAATTCTATGCAATTATTGCAGTGACTGACTACATTTCTGTAAAGTAAGCAAACAAGATAAGACTGTATGTATTGATTCAGGTAAGATGAAAAATGTGAACAGAACACAATACAAAAAAGACACTCGGTTTATTTAGGACAGCTGATAGCTCAATAATTAATAAGATGGCAATACCCTTCACCAATCATGATTATGCTGACAAACAAGTCATTCTTCCTGCAGTACAGCTGCTTTATTGCTGACTGGTAATTTTGTAAACATATGAGAATGAAACTGTCTGTTACGCTTTAGGTATGGTATGGTAACAGACATAAATTAGACTTACGATTTTTTGCTTTGTATTCGCCGAGAAAAAAAATTTTTGCTTTGCAAAATTATTCTTTCTTTTTATGACGTTAGTTGATAAGACATCAGTTTGTTGGTTAGCTGTTTCATACAGTGCAGCATCATTTCACATTGTCTTAATTTTTATAGAGTATAGTTTATACTGTAGCATATTGCAGTAATTATAATGAGCATACCATTAGTGTAGCGTGTATACACAGTACAGTTAGTGTAGTCGCATTTACTTACTTTTTTAATTCTGTTTGAAAACGTCCTTGTTCTTAAGACCTTCGAGCGCTCGCACCATATGCTGTAGCAAGATCGCTCGCGTGGCGGCACTTACACCGCCACTAAAACTGCTTGAGTTTTCTGTGATATTATGCACTTTATGAATCACTTATATTTCAACGAATAAAGTACACATATTTGTTAACATATATTTTTATTAACTTAAAAAACATAATTTTAAAATTAAAGGATCAGTAATGGTTTACTTGAAAACATTGTCTTGGAGTACACTATAACATTACTAAAAACCACCAAACTTAAATCTAACACACTTACACATTTACATGTTACTTTATAATTTTTTGTAATTATTTACTTTGAAAATTTTTGTAAAACTTACACGAAACAAGTTCAACTAAAAATATCAGAATTCGTAAATGAATGAATATATATATATATATATATATATATATATATATATATGTGTACGTGTACAATGCGTCACCTATTGTTTTTTTTTTAGCCGCCTCGGTGGCCTAGTTGATAGCGTACTAGGCTTTCACCCCGAGGACCTGGGTTCGATTCCCGGCCAGGGCTTGGCATTTTCATACGCTATAAATCACCCCATTGTCTACATTAGCCCAAGTGTGCACAATAGTCGGACGTTAAAAAAAAAAACCTATTGTTTTTGGCAATACAATTCATAATTATTACAATTAAAAGTTTTTCATAAATTTGCACAATAAAAGAGTTAATATAATGTATAAACCGAATATCTAGAATCTAAAAAATCGAATGCCTACATATCTTCACATTCCTCAAGAATTTTCCTTATGTCTTCAGGTCTGCTAATTCTCTTCCTATAAAATGCAAACATATATACATTATTGTACATAATATATTGGTTATTTGTGTATTGGTATACACAAACAGTATTTATATACTTACATTGTTCGTACTGCAAAACACTGTTGATGAAACCACTTGTGAAAACTAAAACAAGATGACTCACAAGGCGGCAATCACACCGCACGAACGCATTGCCTGTGAACAACTGAACTATGTAAACACCACGAGACAGTTAGAATCAAGCTGCAGGCGTCATCACTTCTACAAATAGCTGATTAGAGAATAATATGAGGTCACGTAGAAGTAACACAAAGCATATTGATTAATCACATCATTTACCAAAAAGGCGGTGTAAATGCCACCCATGCGATCGCTTGAAGGTTAATTTTGGAGGTAAAATTTAAATGTGACAAATTAAATTTTAATAATTGCAATTTTACATTATTAATTTTTATCCGCATACCGATCCAAACCATTATTACAGATATTTGAGTTGTCTGTGAATGATAATAATTGGTGGTCTGACGTCCTAATAAGGAGATGGTGGGACATTGCTGCTCAAAAATGTTACAAGGGATATAAGAAACAAAAGAAAATTACTGAAATTTTTTTAATGAATAATTAATATAACTTATTTCTCTTAAGTAAAGTGTACAGTTTATTGATGTAAGCCTAAAAATATTATTTTTAACTTTAATAAAGAACAGAAGTCATGTATAGCCTAAAAATAATTCTTCTAGAATTAAAGATACAAAAAAGTGTTACATGTGTATGGCTTTATCGGAAATATCATCTGAAATGGCTTCCCCCCCTTTATTTCGTATAACTAAGTTGTACTGTATGTAGAAAAACTAAAAATCATCTAATGTATTTTATTAATATACTGTAAATATGAAATAATAGAATCATTTCATAAATAATTCCGTAATTCTTTAAAATATTTCACTTAAATTTGATGTAACTGCAAAAGAAAAAATTGTTTAGGTGCTGCTGCTTTAACATCTCGTCAATTCAAGGAAGACAATTTTGTAAAAGTTGTTGAGCTCCTGGATCGAGCAGTTGGCATTGCTTCAAATGCAAAATCAAAAACAGGTATCTATTTATACTAAATATTAACATTTGAAAGATATATAAATTTATTTTCGATCAACTGCAAAAACTGTACCTTTTTAAGAAAAAACCATTTCTAGGGAATATTATTTGTTTTTGCAATGAAAGTAGTATGCCTATATTTGTTTTTGCAATGAAAGTAGTATGCCTATATTTGTTTTTGCAATGAAAGTAGTAGGCCTATATTTGTTTTTGCATTGAAAGTAGTATGCCTATATTTGTTTTTGCAATGAAAGTAGTAAGCCTATATTTGTTTTTGCAATGAAAGTAATAGGCCTATATTTGTTTTTGCAATGAAAGTAGTGGGCCTATATTTGTTTTTGCAATGAAAGTAGTGGGCCTATATTTGTTTTTGCAATGAAAGTAGTAGGCCTATATTTGTTTTTGCAATGAAAATAAAGGCCTATATTTGTTTTTGCAATGAAAGTAGTAGGCCTATATTTGTTTTTGCAATGAAAGTATTAGGCTTATATTTGTTTTTGCAATGAAAGTAGTAGGCCTATATTTGTTTTTGCAATGAAAGTAGTAGGCCTATATTTGTTTTTGCAATGAAAGTAGTAGGCCTATATTTGTTTTTGCAATGAAAGTAGTAGGACTATATTTGTTTTTGCAATGAAAGTAGTAGGACTATATTTGTTTTTGCAATGAAAGTAGTAGGACTATATTTGTTTTTGCAATGAAAGTAGTAGGCTTATATTTGTTTTTGCAATGAAAGTATTAGGCCTATATTTGTTTTTGCAATTAAAGTAGTAGGCCTATATTTGTTTTTGCAATGAAAGTAGTAGGCCTATATTTGTTTTTGCAATGAAAGTATTAGGCTTATATTTGTTTTTGCAATTAAAGTAGTAGGCCTATATTTGTTTTTGCAATGAAAGTAGTAGGACTATATTTGTTTTTGCAATTAAAGTAGTAGGCCTATATTTGTTTTTGCAATGAAAGTAGTAGGCCTATATTTGTTTTTGCAATGAAAGTATTAGGCCTATATTTGTTTTTGCAATGAAAGTAGTAGGACTATATTTGTTTTACGTAATTTGCATTTATTATCTGATCACAACAGCTGACAGTAACACTGCCTTACATTTAAATAGTAAATACTTGACATAGCCTTTACATGTGTTTACGATAGCTAGGAATGTGTTTACGATTGGATGTCTATTCCTAACCTATATTCAGCACTTACGAATTATATTTAGTATCAAACGTTGTAAACTTAGCATCAAGTGCTGTTAAGTTAAGCATAGTAAACCAGATTCAATTGGTTAATTTCCATATCTGTAGAACTATAAAATGTAAATATATTGTAATAAATAGATATAACAGTTACTTTAAGTTCCAAAAGTATATAAAAATAAAAAAAAGTTAGCAAATTCATATCACACCATGGAGTAACCGAGCTGATTACATTGGTCCGTGGCAGTATTCAGACAACTTTCCAATCCGATCTAATCGGCCCATAGTGGTGCTCAAATTTTTTTAAAAAGCCGATTGAATTGGCTGGTGGTGGTCAGAGAGTTAAGGTAAAAAAAGTTATATACTGTAATGCAAGAATGTTAGTTTAATGTCTCAAGTTGTTACGCTTTAAACTTAGACAACAGTACTTATTTTCTATTGTGCAAATAGTTGTTTTACCGAGGTCTGTAATTCAACCCAACTGTTTGGTATTTGGTATGTGTGTTTGTTTGTTGTTACCGAGATTTGGCCAAATATATTGACCAATTGTTTTAGAATTTGGTATGAAATGCCTTAATGTCATATGTGTAAGATTTCTTTTATTCATTTCTTTTTCTTTTTTTTGTGTGTTTGACGTCAGACTATTGTGCACACTTGGGCTAATGCAGACGATGGGATGATTTATAGCGTATGAAAATGCCAAGCCCTTGCCGGAAATCGAACCCGGGTTCTCAGGGTGAAAGCCCAGTACGCTATCAACTAGGCCACCGAGGCGCCTTTCATTTCTTTTTCAAGATGGCAAACAGCCTTTGATTTAATAATTACGAGTGTAGTTGTTGGCTGTTTCATGTAATACAGCTCAGCCTGTCACAGTTCTTATCGATCATGGTAAAAGAATGTAAAATTTCCAAAATAGTTGGACAAATAACATTTTTCGTAAATATTACAGTTACCAGAAAAGGTGAACGTATGAGTGCTTTGTTGTGGAGTGGATTTTTTTTTTTTTTTTTGTTTAACGTCCGACTATTGTGCACACTTGGGCTAATGCAGACGATGGGATGATTTATAGCGTATGAAAATGCCAAGCCCTGGCCAGGCAATTAACGAAAAATAAATTGAGACATCTATTGTTCTTTGAACTGCTAGTATAATTTGTTTAAGAAAACATTAATAAAATCGGATATTAAATTTTTTTACAGGTACAAAAATGAAAGACTTTAAAGAGTTTATTGCTACCGATGAGGATACATTGAAGCAGATGGCAGAATTGAAAGCATTGGTAGAAAATTACGCAGCTGCATTCCCGATGCCTGGAATTGATTGTCCTTGACTTTAAAAAACGTCACTCAAAAAATTGATCATTTTTTTCTAAAGTCTATTTGAGTTTGTGTGAAGCGACAGTTTCTGTAATTCATTTCACAGCACAAACGTAAATGCACGACAATATATAAACTTGTTCTTAGCAATAAAAAAAAAAAACAACAACAAACAGTAGTACACAGTACATAAGTTTTTAATATAAATAAAATGTAGATAAAATTCTTAACCGATTCACTAATAGGCAAAGGGTGAATAACTTCGACCCGATTCACATTTGACCATATTTAATTATAATTTGTACAGCTGAAAAATATATGGGATTATTTCTCAAGCCTGCAATAATAGTATAAGACTTAAGACAATAGAAACATTAGTAAAAAAGATATGGAAATAGAAATGTAGACAGACACAGGATCAGAAATTAACTCATAAAATTTTGGAACTATTTGAAGAAATTATTTTCGATTGCAGAAATTTATTAAACCAGTTGTTCTAAAAACAGTGATTACAGAAGTAAGTTTTGTCTGTAATCGACCCTCAGCAATCAGAAAGTTATTGAACATTGTGCGCTCAGCTTGATTGGACATTACACATGGAAAAAGTGAACTAGATTTGAACCTGCTTACAGGTCCAAGTTCTAGCGAACTGCCCACTGTCTTACTAAGCTACGAGTACTCTGCTAGATTTGTGTTGAAGAGTTCAAACTTGACTGTGTTAGTGCAAACGATGTCATTAGTATTGATTGGGATTTTTGCATTTTCATTGCTCTCTAATTAAACAATATTTCGTAAAAAATGAAATAACTGATAATGTAATTTATAAAGGTAGTAGACATTTATTAAGAAGGTAAAGGTAGTAAGTATTAAGTGATGGTCACTATGTTAATATTGAAACTTGGAGTAAACAGGACACACACAGACTTACTCAGAAAGTAATTGTTAGTCATTAGTTCGTACACATGCCATTCTGAATGTTTCATAAATTATATATCTATTGTCTCTCATATTCCTCTTGGTGTCTGTTTTGGCCTTTTTCAAAGTGCTTTGCAGAGTTAGCGTTTGTCGAAGTTAAAAAACTATATGAAAAGAAAACACACTTTGCCACAAAACAAACAGAAACTAATTTTATATGAACAGAATAAATACCAAACTAGTTATTGTTCCCTGATGTTCGACAACATAGCTATCATCTTTAGAGGGTTAACAGAAGTAATAATAAAATATAAATTATGATTAATTATAAGGCCTAACTCTCTGCTCTGCTGTTCTAGACCAAACAAAATAGGCTTGATCTACCTGACCAAAATCTGAAGGCCAGTGATCTTATTTTGGGTTTTTTGTGCACGTTTTCATGATACAGTGCTCTTTGCGTAATGAATATAAAGCAGTTTACATTTATAAAACCTAAAACTTACACATTTGTGGACAAAGTGGCCGTAAAAGTGGGTTCAATAAGATTATTGGGGATGGCTAATAGATGTATTTATTACTTAGTAAATGCATACAATATAAGTATTACTGCAATAACTAGTTTTTTGAATGGTCGAGGAAATAAATATTGCTCACAAAATATCTGAAGACATAAATATTTTTATTTATTGTATGTTTACTCTTAGTTATACATAAATGCAAGGATTACTTTCCAGTATAAGACGGTGTGTTTCTAATCTTATTGAATAGTAACAATTATCTAATAAAATTATAAGTAAGAAATAAAATAAGTATAATATCTAAGTTTGGTAGAATTGAGCCTGATAGCAGTTATTAAATTCTTAAGCCTACTATAAATCAAGGTCAGATAAATCCCAAACTGCTATTGAATCTTAAGCAGTCTACTTCACTGAAGACTTCTGAACTAACAGCACATAATGTCAATAAACTAGGTAAGCAAATTTGGGAGTAAAATCTTTGTGGTCACAATGTGAATTGTTGAGTTCAAAGGGTTAGATACAGGTTTCAAACTTTTTGAAATTTAATTAAAAAAAACTATTCGATACAGGATTCATTCTGGTAAAAGAAATTTTTGATTTTCATGATTTCGCAATGAAGTCATATTTGCATACAATATGTAAAACAACGGGATCATGTTTGACGGGACAGCAAGCTTAATCATTGATAACATCATGTTTGTGTGCCAACCTTGCATGGGATTATGTTTGGGAAAACAGTGTTCTAACCTATAACAAGGTCATGTTTGGATAGAGAGGGTTAACTTTTTGTTTTTGTGGACAAACTATTTGATGACCAACCCGAACTTTTAATGTATTGAAAATAAACATGATTTTAAATGATATAGCTATGCTTAAGGTAGCTAATCTGTGACAAATATAATTACTGTCTACTTAAGCAATTATTTTCTTGAGTACATTTATCTGCTTTTCCTAGTTTTGACAATTTTTTATACAGCAGTATGATTTTAGAATACAAAAAGAATTTTCTTAACGTAGGCAATTTGAAAAGCACCAACAATTAAAAAAAAAATTGACTAAACTAGGAAGGCAGATGAATGTATTCAAAAATATTCATAGCGGAAGAAAGATTATATTAATAATTTAATAAGCAATATGTTTTCCATTTGGGGCTTTTTGGTTAAGATATGGTTAAACTGGCTTTAAAATGGAACTGTTTTCGTGTTTTAATTTTATTTTTGCTTTTTTTTTATTAAAGTAGCATCCTTAAGCCTATATATTGATATTAGGACTTCTCAGTTAAATAAATTTATAAAAGCTATTATTTGTATGTTTATGTAAACAATTATAACTGTCAATTTGCTGTATCTGCGTACTATGATCAACCATATAATTGTTTAAATATTAATAATCCATAGCAAGTGAAAAAATTTAATTTGTTCGCAAGATTGTACAGAGTTTAATTGTGATGCAGTTTAGAATTTGTACTTATTTTTACAGTGCAAGCAATAAGGATTATAATAATCTAGATCAACGGTTCCCAAACTTTTTTGTCATGGGACCCTCTTTAAGATTGGAATTTTTTCCACGACCCTCCGTAACTTGATATATGTGTATGTATCACATTGTAAACTAGTATACAACGTGTCTAGAAGAAACATTGTTTCAACATTTCGCGCCAAAATCGTTTTTGCCGTCTTCCAAGTTATTCTCACTCCAAATCAGAAATCACGTCTAGGACCACAAAAATAAAATAAAAAACTTTACATTTTTTTTGTGTTTTAATAATTACACTCCATCAGAAGAAAAGAGAAAATAGTATATGAGTTACAAATTCGCCTTTACACCCTTTCACCTTTTCCTCTGATGAAGTGTTATTATTGTACACAAAATATGAAGTTTTTTATTTCATTTTATTTTCAGACCCATTTGTCCTAGCTAGATATTGCTATATCTACTTGTACTGTCAAGTTGCAGTAAACCAGATTTAATTGGTTAATTTGTATATCTATAGACGTATATAGTGTAAATATGCAATAAATTGATTTAACTGTTACTTTCAATTATGAAATTATTTTCAAACTATTGCATGTCGCAGTTCCAGTAGCCCAGAGTGGCTGCATTGTCCAATCGGCCTGTTCACTTTATTTTGAATATATCGTTTTTTGTGTAACTTTACAGTTGGCAGTGAAGCACTTTTTGTGGAATTACAGAATATATTTCTTGAGGGAATATGTTCATTTTTGTATTTTTTTGCAGTCGAGAGAACACTTAAAAGGTTTTACGCCCCCTGCCCAAGTTTGTGAATCGCTGACCTAGATTGTTTTTTTAACTAATTATTATTAGGAAGTCTAATTAAATTATTATTCATTATTAAGTTAATTATTCATAGGAAGTCTAATTAAATTATGTTTGAACTTCAGTTCTCAGACGTTTTAATATTAAGGTTCTACATGAAACCTTCCAGTTACTCAGTGGCCCCTTTACCTAAAAAGTTATTTTGTACTCGGATCTCTAGGAGAAAAAAATACAAAATAATATGTTAAAGTGAACGTTTAATGATCTAATCTCGAAGAAATTACAGTGGTTGCTGTTATAACGCGCACTTCTGCAGACAAAGCAAACCCATGTTATAGTGCTAAACACAGTATATCTATTGAAGAAAAAAATTTGATAGAAAAGGTTGTAATGCTACCTAAGATAAACAAAACATGTTAGCCGCTTCTTACTACATTATATTTGTTTATTTCTGTTCTCCTCAAGTAGTAATATTGAATGATCTTTCAACAGTTAAGGTATTAGATACAAGGTTTACATGCTCAAGGTGCAATTTGGCATGTTTATGAATTTTGTTTGATAGAGTAACTTAATAGACTGTGTGTTTATATTGCAATAATGGGTCAGAGATCATGTATCATTTTTTTTTTGTGTTTAACGTCCAACTATTGTGCAAACTTGGGCTAATACAGATGATGGGATGATTTATAGCACATGAAAATGCCAAGCCCTCGCCGGAAATTGAACCCGGGTCCTCGGGGTGATCAAATGATTTCTGTTGGAGATAATATTACTTTGGAAGCAATATTTTCAAAAAAAAAGTCATCGTTTGTCCACAAAAACTATACTTTGACATGAGTTATTTATATCCATATAAGTCATCACACATTGAAAAAGGGCAACATGAAAGACCTTCATTACATATGAAAAAAAGCCGCCTTGGTGACCTAGTGGATAGCGTACTAGGCTTTCACCCCGAAGACCCGGGTTCGATTAAGTTTTTTGGAAGCCTACTTGAATTTTTGGCACATTCTACTATTTTTTCCGTATCAAGGCTTATTTATCGGCATTTCGTGTCGCAATTTACAAAATCACTGAGAAGCGAAGGGAATTATTATTTTCTAGGGGAAAGGGGGATTTTAATTCTAAATTCCGGTATTATCTGTGACCACTTGATAAAATCCGTGTCTTTTACGGGATATCAGGGACTGTGTAAGACACCATGAGCCGCCTCGATGGCCTAGTTGATAGTGTACTAGGCTTTCACCCCTAAGACCCGGGTTCGATTCCCTGCCAGTGCTTGGCATTTTCACGCTATAAATCATCCCATTGTCTGCATTAGCCCAAGTGTGCACAATAGTCGAACGTTAAACACCAAAAAAAAAAAAAAAAAAAAATGAAAAACTATACTTTGGCATAGTTACTTATATCCATAAGAAACACCACATGTTAAAAAAAAGGGGGGAGTACATCTGTTACTGTAATATAATCTGGGCGCATTATAACCAGAAATCGCTGTATTACTAAACCTAAAGGGCCTAAGAGACCGACAGGATATGTAGAAAAAGCTAAAAGCAACGTGAGCAGTTATTTTGTGCAGTGTTTTAGTAATGTAGGTTGAAAAATAATGTATATGTTTTTTAAATAGCTTATTGAAATATTTCAATAATATGTTCCTTCTGTTATTATCATTCAATTCATTAGCAAACTTGTAATGATGAAATTGAACTGGAAACATTGTACACACACACTAAAAACAGATGCGTACATACACGTAAAGTAGGGGAGTTAGCTAGTTTAATGAAAGTTTTTAGCACAAAGAACAATTTAGATATCTTAAGTCATTTTCAATTATTTTGTGAAGTCAGTGAAACAATATCAGTGATATTTTATGAATATTACAAACTAGACAAAAGAATCTTTAATGTCACTATGTTCAGTATAATGATCTACCTTCCCTAGCATCATCAATTCTATTTTCGTTGACGCGTTTTGGTAGTAGTAACTATATTACTCTAGTATAGATATAGTTTTTGAAGTTGGAGCTTTTCCGAAACGCGTCAACGAAGCTAGGGAAAGCAGATCATTATACTGAACATAGCGACGATAATCCTAGCAGAAAAGAAGAATATAAAAAGAATCTTTAATGACCGAAACTTAAGAGTTTTTACTGCATTAATATTTTTTTAAAGTAAAACATTGAGTGTACATGATTTCCATTCTAATTTGTACTGTTTAGCTGGTCTTTAATGTAAACCACATGTAAACATTCTTAAAATTGACATGTAAATTAAGGGGAAATGAAACAAACTATTAGTCATAAGTTATTCTTTTAGTCATATTCTTCTTTTCTGCTAGGATTATTATCACTGTGTTCAGTATAATGATATGCTTTCCCTAGCTTCGTCAATTCTACTTTTGTTGACACGTTTCGGAGAACCTCCATCTTCAAAAACTATATCTATACTCTAGTATATATAACTATAAGTATAGATATAGTTTTTGAAGATGGAGGTTCTCCGAAACACGTCAACGAAAGTAGAAATGACGAAGCTAGGGAAGGCAGATCATTATACTGAATACAGTATTAGTCATAAGATTTAAAATATAAAAAAATTTGAGCTCTAACAGCCACTTTCAGAAATATATAATTATTTTTTTCTTCCAATATTTTGATATTTTTCCCTTGTAGTTTCTTCGAAATGTTGAATAGATTGCAACCAAATAAATAATGAACATTTGAACAAAAATGTAGCAATTTTGATTGCATATGAGAGTTACTATAGTGCTCTTGTACCATTTAGCTTAACATTTAATGTTAAACATTCACTTTTCTAGAATATAATTAACAAAAGTAGTGCACCTTAATTTGTTTAAGTCATTCTACATCTGTATAAAATTACCTGTAATTGTGTAAATGCATAGAATTAGTGATGCTGAATATTAATGTGCCATTAAAATGTTGGCAGCATTGAAAAAGGAAAATTTTGTACGACATTGTAAAATTACTGAAGAGTAAATTAAAAAGTGCGAAGTTAAAACAATTCAACAAGTATTTGAAAAATAATTCAAATAATTTTGTGTAAGAAAAAGTATTAGTATTAGTTTTTTTTTTTAATTAACATGCTAATAAAGATCAACAAATGCAATCAGAGTAGCATGTGTGTTGATTGCCTAGTAGAAGGTTAAGATATGTCTGCTACACCTCTGAACTTGTGCACTTCAAAATCATAGGTTCTGTACTTGCTGCTATAAGCTTTACATTTCCACTAACACAAATCCCTTGTCCTCATTATTGACATTAATTGATCCCTTGTGAATCATTAATTGAATCCCTTGTGTCTAATTGACATTAAATATGGACATTAAGCAAAATAATATGCCTATTATAACTGAAGATCCAGTTTGCATTCAACAAAATATCATTCCTTGCCATAAAAATAGCTAGAATGTGTCATATTTTTCCGCTTTTTGAATCTTTTTTCACTAGACAGTAGTTACAATAAAAATAGCTGAATAGGCCTATTTATTCCCTAATTACAAAAACTTATCAAATAAAATTTGTCAGATACTTTAAAAAATCATTACACGTGAAGAATTGCTAACGTTAACGGTTTTTGTTTCATTTGAACGCAGAGCATCTTAGTGTAAAAATGCTTGTTTAATTGTTTTAACCAGTACTTTAATAAAAGGACATATTGAAGGTTTAAAAAAATTATTCAACTTTTTGATTAAAATGTTGGATATTTTATTCTGTAATACGGTATTAAGTTTTCGTACTATTTTTTATATGAAAACTCTTCATAAACAAAGGTTTGAGCATATAGACATAAATTATTCTATTACAATTTTCAACTAATACAATATTGTCAGTTAATAATAGAACAAATATCCAGGTTGGAAGTTTTTATATTGTTTTTATTATTCAATGTCCACATATTAATTACCCATAATTGTGTAAAACATGTATAGAATCAGTGATGCTGACTTAAAAGGGGGTTTTTGGATGGTAAACGACAAAAATGTGCTTTTCAAACTGAAACCTAAATACAATACTCACTTTAAGATCTAACCTAAGCTAATTACTGCTCGATATTTGCATTAGTTAGCAATTATTTAGTTATGTACGTAATTTTTAATATTTTTGATTTAATGGTTGTATTAACTTATTTTAGAATTTCAAAAAAATGTATTGTTTAATTATTAGTGTTTTCAGGAATTTAAATTTTAAATCCCACCATATATTTACTTTTAGTTGATTTATAGTACATACTTTAATGGTTTTGAACTGTTTTTCTGTTTTTGTACGTATATAGGTACTTAAGCAATTTAGTTTTATATATATACACATATATTTGTTCCTACTTATGAATGAATATTCACAATATCTTTACTAAGTTGGTAACCTGTAATATAAAAATTCCACACTGTGATGAAAAGTTTTTAAAAAAACTCTAAAAATTTTATATTTAAGTAACTGTTTGTGATACAAATTATAATAGTGAGTTTTAATTTGTTAAATCTAAGAAACAACTGGAATGTCGATAACTGGAATTCTTTATTATAAATTTCTTCACTTCCTGTTTGCTAACTTGCCTTTGTAATTAGAATATTTTTTTAACCAAATATCTCAATAAATCAAATTTTAAATTATTACCTCAAGCAGGCGCTTTTGCATCAGTTTGCAAGCATTTGGAAAACTTATTGTGAAATATGTATTCAGGCCATTTTTTTTTAAACAATCCAAAGGACAGAAATGGTGTTCTGTTTAAAACTAAAAACCAATCTTCAATTGAATTTAAACTAATAAAATATTTGTTGGGATTTTTTCACTTTACTGTGTCGAAAAGTATGAAAAATAAATCGCGTAATATGTTTTAGTACCATATTTGTAAAGATAATACAGTAACAACATACGTTGTCGTAGCCATTATAGATGTTGTCATAGACATCATAGGTGATGTCAACATTGTTACAAAGAGTAATAAAAGTGACATCAGGCAGTAGCTAGAAACAATGGATTACCATAAATAGGTTTCTTAGTCAGTACAATTACATATTATATAAAATAACAATATACAAACATCATAAATAGTGTTTCCAGCATTTATACACTTTTCATAAAATCACATAAAACCATGTTACTCAAAGGGTCAAGGTGCCCACAAAATGCAATTTTCCTATCAGTACTTCAAATCCAGTGTAATTGTGTAATTAATTTTATTGTTCCAAGCTCCTTCTATGTTTTGTTTATAATGTAAGTTACTTTAATCATAGGGCCTTGGATTTGTTTTATATATTTTTTTCTGCAAAAACCATAAAGTTTACCATCAACCATAACCACCATAAAGTACAAACAGCCATTGTCATTTGTTTTGTAATGTATAAATTAATCCACCTTTTGAATCATTTTTTGATCTAATTTTTTCTCTTGAAAATTTAGCCGCCTCGGTGGCCTAGTTGATAGTGTACTAGGCTTTCATCCCGAGGACCCGGGTTCGATTCCCGGCCAGGGCTTGGCATTTTCATACGCTATGAATCATCCCATCGTCTGCATTAGCCCATGTGTGCACAATAGTCAGACGTTAAACACCAAAAAAAAAAATCTTGATAATTTTTTCTATTTCAAGTTCCAGTAATCGAGATTCCATTCTACTATAATGCCTTATGTAATAAAAAATGGCCGTGATATTACTGAAAGTAAAAAATTGTCACTTATCAATAAGTAGAAGTTTTAAAAAAACTTCTTAGAAAAGTAGCCTATCTTTTTTTTAATAAAAACATTAAAAAATGTTATTTTAAACTAAAACAATTTATTGTTGATGTCTCACAATGGTGTTCCTGCCATCAGAGTGGATTAATGTGACTTCTGTAAACAGCAGATATAATAATTGCGTTGGCACAAAACAAAACAATTTGGTATTGACTTTTTTACAAGTTATGAATGCACAATGTTTGTACAAGTATTTTACCTGTACAGATATTAATTAAAAGTGATCAATACTGAAGTCCAGTGATTCAAATCAAAACATAGTAAATACAGTGCATAATTGTTAAATGTTTTTTTTAATGTTAGTTCCTTACTAGTTTTGTTAATTTTTATTATTGTTTTGGAGGTCCTAATGTACCTGGTCAGTGCTAAATATTTTTAAATGTCAGTAAGAAGAAGAAGAATATAAGTATACTCAGAAGAAACTAAATATACTCAGAATAATAACAAGTTGTATTTGTGCTGTAGAAACCATTAAAACATTATAATGGCCTATAAGGCTGAAACTTTAATTCAGTTTAAAATGCCGAACAAGGACTATAAAAGTACAACTTTTTACTGATATTTAATGTATATTGTTTTTTAACATTATTTTAAAAAAATATATTACTAAAATAAGTCGTTTTTAATGTGTTATTATTACAGAATTGTTGTTTGTGTTACATTAAAATAAATTTGTTTTAATTGTTAATTATTTTTTATTTTATAAAATGTTAGTGTAGTTTTCAGCCTTTTTAGAAAATTCACTTAACTGGATATTGTGTGAGAATCACATGTTTGATGTCTGTTTATTTCTAAAGTACTCTTTAAACGATTAATTATATTGCAGGTATGTATTACCAAACTGTGTTTGCCTCGGTCAATCAATATTTATATAAAACACTCACTTTTGGAAGACTTGTCTATAGATATAACCAGAGGCGTATAGATATAACCGTTCTTGTTCTAGTTATCTGTACGGTTTTAAAATCATTTTAGCAACTTTTTAAGCTTAAATAGATAACCGTACAGATACAGATATCTCTGGTGAAGGCTGTATACAAGTCGCTACAGGTATAGTGCAGGTCGTACCTGTATGGCTTTACTAAAAACAAAACACATAAATCCGTTTAGATAACTATTCGGTAAACTACACAAATTGAACCTTTCGTTTGTGGAGGAAAACTTGGTGATATCTGCATACTTACCAAACCTCAAGCTGTTCGTCTGCATTACAGATTTTTGTACAGTTCTACAGTATTAAATTCTGTTTAAATTTGCATCAAAGTTTAACCATTGCTATGCTTAGCACAAGCAAGAAACAGGCATTGTGTTGTGCAATAATTTATGAACAAACTATTTTGGAAATTTTGCCTCAAAAACATTCAAAGTGCGTTAAAAATTTCTTTTAGCTTCAGTAAAAAATATTTTATAATATTCTATTAAAGTCATTAATATTATTAAAATCAGATAATGATACTGTATTCAGACACGTTGGGTGCAGTTCACTGTGCAAATATGGTGGTAGACCAAACACAGTTAACGTTGACTTTAGTCTGGTACAACACTTGATGTCTCATCCCCACTAACACAAAGATATCTGCAGTTTTACATAATCACCTTGCAAATCTATAGATCTCTACATCTATGGCCACCTTATGCCTTTTCAAAGAATTTTTTTTGTAATAACTCAATATTTAAGTTATCATTTATCCTATTAAATATTTACAGAACAGTAACTTTGCAAAAAGTGTTTTGGAACAGTTTCAACATAGTGTACCTTCTCTTACTCAGTTGGTATATCGCAGTCTTGTATTTAGTGTCAAACTTCAAGATGTTAATAGCAAAGCTATTTTTTATTTATATGAAATGGATTGAATAGGCAACTTTATTCAATACAGCACTCCTAATTCTTGATCAAACATGTTAATATTAGGCTATTCCTTTAAACAAAGAATACAAACGTATGATTAGTAGTCTACATCTTCAGTAAAATATTTTAACAGCTACTTTACCAATACTATGTTTTACGTTTCAGTTTATATTGCATACTTACGAATGAAAATAGATATGTACGCAGCTAATGATTATTTCAATCCTTTTTGTCACAAACTGAAATTATACTTGTTATAATGTGCATATAATGAAAATACCAGTAAATTGTTTAAATAACCTGTTCAGTTCATGCAGTTTTAATTTAAATTAAGTAATAAATAAACTTAGAAGTTCCAAACACAATTGCAACAATTTTAAATATTATTCATTAGGGGTTGTGCACATATTACATCACATTATAGTTTACGCCCTCTCTTGTTACAGGCAGTCATGCCTTTCTCTTAACTCACATCCCCTGTGTTACTTTTCGCTAAATCATTTTTTCCATCCAAATGATGAGTAAATTCATCTAGTTATTTTTACAATAGACGATATCTAATGCCGACTAACTTTTTAATATTTTTCACAGTATTTGGTAATTTTGACCAATAAGCATTTCATAATAATTTAAATTTCATAAAAAATTAAAGAATTTTTATTTTGATCCCTAAAAAAATGGGACCCATTCCAACTAGATCGTTCATAATGGGATGTTGCTCACTGTGATTGTTAATTTCTATGACCCGTCAACATTGACTTTTCTTCTGGAACCCAATGTTTCTTGAAATTTGAAGTGATCAAAATTCTGAAGCCTCCTCAAAATGTTTGTTGTCTTTTAAGCACCAAAATTTCTTCGAATCATAGTTGGCTCTCTGTTGTTCTTTTTATCCAGAGAGATCTGGATTAGTCTTTTTTTAGTGCGCTAAAAAGTCCTGGTACAGTTTATTTTTGTAATCCGTTTTTATCTGACAGGAAATGCGAAGCTTAAACACATCACTGAGTAAAGTTCCAGTAAACCACCGGCCTGGGAATGAGCGATAGTGCAACATTTTTTAAATTTTACATTTGCTATCACTCTCTTCCTAACCTCTTCGTGTTACGAGCCTCAGACAGTTACTTTGTTAAAGCCGACATTTATCAATCATTCACTCAGGCAAGCTTCCATTTTCAAATACTGAGACGCGCTATTTTGCTCGCTGTTGGCAAATATTAATTAAACACAAATCAATGGATTAAGTATATTTGTATTTTTTTATTTATAAAAACCAGTTAGGTTTAGTTATATACAAAAAATAGAATATATCACATAGCTCTTAGCCTATCCTTCCCATGTGTCACACTGAACGGGAACCCCCCCTCCAAGTCCTCTAAAAGCATGAAGTAATATGTGTGTTTTGAAATAAAAAGAATCGGTTAGTTTTAGGATGAAAAATCATTGAGTGTATGAACAACAAAATATAATTCCTGTATTTTCATTATTACACTCATGCTTACTTTCAACAAATCACCAGGGGTACAAACACCCATACTATTTTGTGTAGTGGAGATATTTAAAAGTATCGCAATAATCATAAGTGTAATTTATTAAATCTATTTTGAACATGAATTTATACTTTTTCCTTTGTTGTACTTTAAGATATATATTTTGTATTTCTTGGCATCACGCCCTTAACTGTTTCCCTGTAGCCACTGAATATTTACATCATTGTTTTAAATATTTACAGAATATCAATAAGTGCTATCACACAATCAATACCACAGTACTGCCATTGTATAGATGCTAATAAGTTTTTGTAATTTGCGTAAACATTAACTTAGGTCTTTAACATAAGGAACCGGTTACAAAGTAGCATTGCAAAAAATACTTAATTTTTAACAATACTACAATTGTATAAGACTAGCAATTATGTATTATGACATAAAGCAATCCAGAAATTAACAGTGTATGATTTATCAGTTAGATATTTTTGGGTTTATGTATTTTTTTCTGTATGCGTGTAATGTGGGAATGAATATAATAAATATTTTTTAACAAGAAAAATAAATATTTATTGTAAATTTACTGTAAGATTTACTGTCATTTTGTAGATCATAATAACATAAGCAACTTAAGAAAGTATATGAAGAAAACACAAAGTTGTTCAATCAATTTAATGAATAAGATGAGACTTTTTTGAAAAAATGTGTTTTATTATTTTGTCCCTGTATGTGTTTTCGATTTTATTGTCAATGCCTTTCATTATTTTCAGAGATAAATACATGATGAAGAAAACACAAAGTTGTTCAATCAATTTAATGAATAAGATGAGACTTTTTTGAAAAAAATGTGTTTTATTATTTTGTCCCTGTATGTGTTTTCGATTTTATTGTCAATGCCTTTCATTATTTTCAGAGATAAATACATGAATGGAATAAATGTTTTTTTTTTATTGCTTTAAGGTATGGCCTTAAAGCAAAGAGTTGGCCATGATCTGTATAACTGAATACAATGTGTCAAAAAACAGTTGAAAGCATTTAAATTTAAATAACTACATAGTGTATAATATATAAATAGTCATTATATATATATATATATATATACACACACTCAAGGTATGATAATGAAATGACCGGACTGATGCTGCTACTGGCAAACAACAAGTGCAACATTTCAGTGCAACATTTGAACTTCTTTGTGACTGTCGATGCTTCCCCCACCCTGAGCTTGATGGGCACAGTTGTATGTCACTCAGTCTCACTGTAGCAGTCACCTGTTTAAGTTCTTGTACCAGCATCTTGTCGGAGAAATGCAGTGTTCAGATGGAGCAACGAGTTTACCTCAAATTTCTTGTGAAACTGGGAAAAATTGTTACAGAAGCTCATACCATAATAAAGGAAGTAAATGTTTATTGCACACAACTTTTTGAGTGATTTAAGGAGCGACATGAAATGGCCAAAGACAATACACGCCCTGAAATGAGCCTCAACATAAGTAAGGAACAACAACATCCAGAAAATTGGTAAATTGATCTGCAAAAATCATCGTCTAATGTCAGAGTTCATGCTGGAATCTCAAGAATTGACATGAAAATGTCCATCAGATTTTGAATGAATCATGAACATGCAGAAAATTTTTGCCACTAAATTAATAAGATATTGTAAAATTAAACTCTTGTTCACTAGAGGCTACAAGTATTTTTACCAACTGTGAATGTAATGCCCTTTTCAGTTTTCCCCTTCCAACAAAAAAAAAAACCAAAATTAATAACTAACAAAACATAGAAATTGTGATACATAAATAATCTTGCATAAAGCTGAAAAGTTATAATTCTTTAATTACTACTATGCTTATTGTAGTCTCAGTAATTAATTAAAAAAATACCATATTGGACAAAATATTTTATTTACTAAATTGATCTACGAATACGACAAAGTATGTTCTAAAATAAATGCATATTTCTCTACAAAAAATATAATGTTTTTTTTTTATTGATTATGCTGACACCTAACATGAAAAAGCTGAATTATGACTAAAATGCGTTGAAAATCAAAACAAATTATTTTTCTTCTTCTTTGGTGAAAGGAGAAAAAGGCATTTGCTAGATTATTTTCTCATCACACAAAGGGTAATCACAAAACCACCCAATACCTTCAAGTATCTGGGACAGCTTGCATATATTGCTTGACATAAATAAGCAGTTCGTTGCTTATGTTTTCATGCAATGTTGATTCTTAATGTTAGAATTATTGGTCGGCTAGAAGTTACTGTACTGTATTTTGTTTTACTATTTTTGTCTACTTCATGAAATTATTTGTTTTAAAATAATTACATTTCCCTTATAAAGTGATTTGCTTCCCTTATCGTCCAACCTTTACCTGGTCCCAAGATTAATAGAGCTCTACTGTACTGTAGTAGACGGCAATATTAATTTTAAGAACACAAAAAATGCGTTTTTATCTATTGAAAGAGTCCATTGTAAGGAGTTGACACTGCCAAACACTTGACTAGTTTCACATGCTCCAGTAATTCTTGCCTAGCTTGTGAATCAAGTAACATTAAAGTAATTACTAGGCTGACTAGTGAAATTATGCTTGCTCCTAATTTCTTGGAAAATAACGTGTATTTTAAGTCTAAAGGTGGTAAAAGCAAACTGATATTTAGAAAATTTTGCCTGTTAATCTCATATTCACACTAGTTTAATTCCGGTTTGTGCTTTCTTACGGTAGGTTTTTTGTAGTTTAACGCCCCTAAGTTTAAGTACAGATTCAAAACTCCTGCAGGACTTGATGATCGAAATAGCTAAGACCAGGCATGGATCCAACTGTCATATCCCAGAAGAAATAATACTAACAACTAATAAATCACGTTGCATCTTAAAACTTGAAATCATAATTTAAATATTTCTTTCTTTGTAATTATAATGTAGAATTAGTTATGATTATAAAGTATTTTTAGCACTGGGATACTGGTTTATGCCGGCAGTAAGTGTATTGCATTTTCTCGTTACTTTACCCGCTATTGTCGCAAATGCAGAGCAGTCATTTTCTGCTTTAAGATGAGAGCAAATATGGATAGATGAAGAAAGCTTTAACAACATACATCGAGACATTTTTTCATGCATAGAGAAATTGATTAAGCTTTTTAAAACTGCACTAGAGACGAAAATTTGTGTTTGTAAAATGTCCACAGCATTAAACAGCGCCCGATTGCATTTAATTGTTAAACAAAGATCAACATTTTCTAAATAATACAAGATACATCATGCAATGTTGAAATTACCTCAAAAGTTTTGTCAGAGATATACTGTACTGATAACATGATAAAATAGTTGCACTATTATATAAACTTAACATCTAAATTTATTTATTATTTATAAATAAATTAATTATTAACTAAATACTCGGAAAATATTCAGCATTTATTCTAATACCTTGTTTTCATCTTTTTAAATCAATTATTTTTCAAATTTTAATTTCGTTTAATTATGAAATATATAGTTTTAGTATATAATTTCTTTTCGTGTTTTAGCAGTTGTGTTTTTATTTTTCTGATATATATATAAAAATTTATTTATATCAATAATGTACCCTGCAATTATTTATTGCAGATTACATTCTGAATAGATAAACACTGCAATAGGTCCGTTTAACATTGCCTTTAACCTCTTGCAATAATTGAAATAAATTGTTGCAAGTGTGTGTTAGACTTGGGTACCATGAGGGATGTCTAAATCCTCTCTATGGGTGCACCTAGTCTGCATCCCTGTGGAGAGGTTTATATATATATTAATGTTGACATGTGTATTGTATAGTAATCCAAACTCAAGTACCGTAAATTGTAGTCCTGCAAAGAATATATATTAATTAATGCTGTGCATGCATATTAGTATAATCTCCAAAAGGTTGCAAGTGAAACATTATTTTTAAGTATTTTATTTTATTGTATTAATTGACTTTAAGCAATTAAATGATACAAATTGCTAATTATAACTAAATGTGTTTAGAGTTTTAAAACAATTCTGTATGATACTTACAACAGCGAAAAACAGAAATTAGTTTTACAAAAATACGTGCCCAATGTCTCCCCTTGAAATTACTGAAGTGATACTGAAAACGTTTCTTATGTACATCCTCAAAATTGAAAGATTGTGGTGTTTTGTATGCTCAAGTATGCATGGATTAGTAAATTTTTGAAAATTTAAACTTAGTGGTGTAAAAAAATGAATTTTTAGGAATAAAAAGTTAATGTCTTATCCATATTTGCATTAAAAAAAGTTCCTATAACAAAACTAAATGAAAATATTTAGTTTACTGCCAAAAATTTTAACAAAATATTTTATTTTGCATTTAATCCCAGTAGTTGATTGCAGAAGAGTACTGAACAGTTATAAAACACACACACACAAAAAAAAGAAAAAGTAGTACTCACAAATTATGTTCCTCCTCGTGTTGAACATTTTTAACAAATTTGTATTTGCCATTATGCTATTATAGCAATCTTGAAATCATTACTGGAAAAATACGTATTTTGTACCAAATTCAGAACAAGTCGAATTTTATTATTTGGTCTTGCTAATAAATTGGTTGGTATTTTTAAGTCTGAAAAACATGCCATTATGTTCTTACAAATGACATAAACAATAGCCTAAACTTGAATATTAAATAAAATTTCACTTTTTCTTATTAAAAATACTAAATTTAAAAATTAATTACCACCAGGATTAAGAGACATTGACAAATGGTTCCAAACTCATGGCCTGTTGGTCTAGGGGTATGATTCTCGCTTCGGGTGCGAGAGGTCCCGGGTTCAAATCCCGGACAGGCCCGAAAGTTTTTGTGGGCAAATGCCACATTTTTTAATATCAAAACGTCTGCTATTTTGATCTTATAATATCAAAGTCACACAAACTGTTTTTTTTATATATTTATTTATATATAATAAATTCAAAACGATCTAAAGTGCATCTTTGATTTAGGAACATCAAAGAAACATACGGTATTAAAACCGTTATACACACGCGCGCGCGCGCGTAGGCACGCACACGCACACAGTAAATTCCTAAATAATTAATATTGAAAATGACTTTTCAGATATATGTAACATTTCGTGATTTAATTAATTCAAATTTTTCTGAATAAACATGTACATTTTTTGACAATAATATATTCACCTTTACTAAAAATCTGATTTCATAATCTTAACCAGCATAAATTGGCATTTTGTAATTCCACTGAAAATATGACAATTACTTCAAGGTTCATTTTCATTTATAGGTCTTAATTTAATTTTTTAATGCAGATTTAACACTGATTATGACTTTGAAATTATTTTTAAAAAATTATTAAAACAACTATTTTAATGTTTTTACCTTACAAAAATTTTCTTCCATTATGTCAGCAAAACAGCTGCCTGTCGCCATAATTACAATTCCTGCAGGTAAGAGGAAAAATATAAATTATAGGTCAAAGAATTTTTTCTTTTTAACAAAAAGAACACAAATTGCTAAAATTTTATTGCACCTAATTTCAGCTTCAAAATGAACAAAACGAATGTAAATTTAGATTAACAGCCATACTGTTAAAAAAATTCAAAGTTGAACAAGTGAGTCCAGGCGATATGATGTGGAGCAGACACTGCTACTATGACCTTGGACGCACTGTTGGCAAATATAAGCATAGTACCTACCATACATCTCTCCACGCATTACGTATTGGAATGTGACAACGTTTTCCCCATATATATATATATATATATATATATATATATATATATATATATATATATATATATATATATATATATTTATATATATATATAACGTTTATATATATTTATATAAATACATATATATTTTTTAATTTTATTATTATTATTTTTTTGTTTAGTGTTTAACGTCCAACTATTGTACACACTTGAACTGATGCAGACGATGGAATGATTTATAGCGTATGAAAATGCCATGCCCTCACCGGGAATCGAACCCGGGTCTTCGGGGTGAAAGCCTAGTATGCTAACCACTAGGCCAAAACGAAAACTTCTAGAGTTGGCAGTATTATTACCTTAAAAGGAATGATGAAATAAAATTCATAAATTAAATTTTGAAAATCGTTAGAGTCAAAGCAAAGAAAAACGATTTGAAAATGGAAATTCTAACGATTTTTTCCTTCTTCAACATTAAGGTTGTGCGATCAAAAAAATAATTATGGATATTTTGGCTTAATATAACTCACACATGTTTGGAGACATGTTATTTTCACATAGACATTTTTTTTTTTAATTTTGAAGCATTTTGGGGGGTATTATATGGCCTTTTTTGTGTTTTAGTCAATCCAGTCCCACGTGTAAACGGAAGAAGCAATTTAAACCAAATTTTGGAGTTATATGCTACTAAACATGACCAATACCTTAATTACCCTCATTTTTCCATATCGGAAATTTTTAAAAAAACTGTTTTTTTGAAAAAAATATAAAAAATATATTTTTTATTGAATCAAAATTTAAACTTCATAGCGAGGTGCAGATAGTTTTGAAGCTTATTTTCCAAAAAAATATCTGTTCTAGACGAAATCGTTTAACCGTGGGAGTGTTTTAAAAAAATTGCCTTACTCCTGCAAATGAAAAGATGCAACACGCAATCTTCTTTCTCTGTCTAACAGTCGCGCTCTCTCTTGCTCCCTCCCCTTCACCGGTACGTCAATTCCCCCACTACTTGTTCTCTCGCCACTGGCAATTCTCTTCTCCGTATACTTTTACTGTATCAATGTGTGCTTGTTTCGGTAATATAAATGGCTACTATGGAGTTGTACTATGTTTTGACGAATTAAATATTTTAGGAATACAGTATTATAAAATGTTGTATAAATAAAAACACGATTTATGCATTCATATTTCGATGTTTCTAACATTTATCTATTATTATTGTCTTACATTTATTTTTATTTATTGAATATTTAAACATTTATATAATAGGATCTAATAAAAAATTAAAATGTTATGAAAGTCGTTATATTAACATTTCTTTAACAGTCAAATGCCTATTTATGGGCCTTCTCAAAGAAAATTAATTTATCCTTCTTTACTAACTGAAATTGTTGTTTCTGAAAATTAAACAACGTAATGAAGTCGAAACAGCTGGTCTTAGAATCTGATTTGTTAAGAGCTGTTAATAGGGATTAAATTTACATATTATGCTTAACGCGATATTTGTTTAAAGTTCATAGTTAGCTGTAGAATACTTTATAATTATTATAGTTGGATGAGTAAAATATACTCGTACTTAAAAGCCTTGATATATCAAATTATTATGAAACTGTACGTTAATATTCAAGATGTGCCTTTCGAGATAACTAAATTTTATCTTCAGCTGAATTTCATCATATTTAAATTAAATCTTCATTGTTATAGATATCTGACAGCTAAGTTTATTAGATAAAAGTAATTTTTTTAACACCGGCACTTATAGCATAGGACAAATAGCATGTAAAATTAAGTTACGTCATTATTTATTGAACACACAGTACTTGATAAAACTCCATGATATCCTGGAAAATTAGAACAATTTTATTTTCACAATTGTTTTTTATTCAGTGACATATGTTTTGCCGTGAGGTATCTTCAGACATAGTGAAGTCAAAGATTATAGTGTGCTTATATCGTAATACAGTTGACGTTAAAACTGAAAGGAGAAAGTAAAGAAAGGCATGACTGACAGTGTAAAAGGTGACCAGCAGGGTGGGGCAAAACTCCTAAACAATAGGCTTGAGTAAAGGAAGGTGGTTGAAGTTACCCTTTTCATTTAATAAAAATTAAGGTTTTAGAAATAGATGTAGCCTATATATTTTCAAAGTTTGTGAATTATTTAGTTTTATACCTTTTGGTTTTATGGATTACACTTACATTGTTCAAATTAAAGGAATGACCAAATTCTAATAAATAATTTGCAAATTCTGAGTAATTTTTTTGTACTTCCAACAATTGAAATGTTGTTTTAACACGAGTTTTATAGTTCTTTCTGACTGTCCTACGTATTCACAGACAATTTTATATACACCACTGTTTAGTAAAAGATCTATTTTATTCTTATTGTTGACAATATGTTTTTCTAAATACAGTATACAGTATAAAGCTGGCTTACAATTAATTTTATCTAAAATTAAATTTCTAATTTTACGACTTATATTGTCTAAAAATCGTATTTTACAATATAATTGTGTTTCCTAGTTGACGTATTTACATTGTATGACATACTAGTTAAAAATGATTTCTGGTTTTTATTTAAAATTCTTTTCACAAGATCAAAGTTATATTTATTATTGACAGCAATCTGTTTGTTGGTTTTTAATTCAGAATTAAAGTTATCATTAGTTAAAGGTGCATTTAGGAGTCCGTAAATCATACTATGAAAGGATTTATTTGACTGTGGATGGATATGTAAGTAAAAAAAATGTGAAACGTAGAGAAACAAGGAAGTATATATGTCGTTTTACTAAGTTCCCGTGTCCTTTGTTGATGAGACACTCCCGCGACATTGCATCGTTACGTGTGTTGAGCCCAGATGTAAACAAACTTCTGATAGTAAGACATACAGGGTAAGAATACGCTACGTAGGCTACTAACTTACAACGTAGCTTACAACTTGCTAATCATTACTCAGTCAGCACTGGCCTCCGATGACGTTGCTTATTAGACCTGAGAATAGGGTACGTACTAAGAGTGAGAAACGAATAAGCACGAACAGACATAAATAACAGATTCTGGTAAGTCACACCACCCTTTATCCCTCTTTCACCATAACAGTACATTTGTGGGAATGAAAATCAGAGGTCCTATTTTTAGGTTAGGTTGTTAGTAGACTTTTTACTAGTGAAGTGTGTGGTGTCCGGTTACCGTATTGTTGAGTAAACTGTTTGTGAGTTTTAAAATTATTTTGTGATCTGACCGAAATGCCACCCAATCGGAGACCATTCAAACGAACAAAGAGGTCAATTATTGCAAGGAATATTGCTGCGAGAAAGAAAGCTTTGAAAGAGGAATCAACAACTTCAACCAATGTTTTTGAAGAAAGCAGCGAGGAAATTTTCGATAGACTACTTGCTGAATCACGGTAAGTCTTAACAAAGTTTCATTAGGCCTATCATAAATAGATAATGTTTTTGAGAACGATATCACATGCTCTTGTTCTTAGTTGTTACTGCAGATCGCCTGAGTGAAAACGTTCTACGTGTTTATGAAAATTAATTCTATAAACCTCCTGAACTTACAGGAAATTTCCTGCATAAATTTTTATGCCTAAATTTCCATCACTCAGATTGATAAGTAGATTCTACAAATAACTTCATTATAGTTGTACTCACGTGTAGTAAATTACAGTTATGTGTAGAAGAATGGTAGGACTACAGTTCAATTTACCTAATAAATTTAAGTTTTTACAATAATTACAGTCTCGGTAACTATTGGAATTACTTTTATTTTTAATAGTTTGTATTTTAGTATTTTTAATACTATTTTTTAATAAGGAAAATAGTATTTTTAATAGTAAGTAAGTATTTTATTTTACTTTTAGACAAGCTAATGTCCCTACGGCTTCGTTACGCGAAACTGACCATGATGCAGCAATCTTCATTGGCACTGACAGCAGCGATAGTGAATCTTCCAAAGATGACGCGTCAGAGTTTTTCTCGCCATTAGTCGTTGAAAAGTTTAATAATATCGATGTACAAGATACAAATCTATCAGGCAGACGAATAGTAGATATAGGTACAGTATTTTTACTCTACATTTTATGCATTATTTAAATATTCAGTCATAAGCATACCGCAAAAAAATTGCTTAGGTTATCATAGGCACATCTGTTTTTGACGTCACAGGAAACAGTTATCCATTTGGTTAATTATTTATTAATACGATTTCTATTGTAATTACTCTCTATTCATTTTTTTAAAAAGAATATATTATTTCACTGACCGTGTAATAGTGTAAAGGTAGAAAATCACACGAAAAATAAATCATGGTGTAGAATCTCCATTGTTGTTGAAGTTCATACAACAATGTTAGAAAATAGACCTATATTCCGATTCCAAAATCTAGATTTTTGAGGTTACGTTTAACGAAAATAAAATTAAATCAAGTAAAAAACTATATAAAAAAAATTGTTTACATCTTACGTGATTTTTTAATTTTTATATCTCTGTTACAGAACATATTTTTAAACAATTTGAACAATTAGCGAAACATCCTAAAACATGTACAATGGGTAAATACCAATTCAAAAGGGAAGTTAGAAGCGGATTTTTTTGTACATGGTTTTACTATTGCGATAATTGCAATAGAGAAGTTGCTGTCACATCTGATGATTCAAGCCAGAAGCAAGAAGTTAATGACGCTGTTGCATGGGGAGCTATGGCCATTGGGATTGGATTTTCTCAAGTAGAACAATTTAGCATTTTGAATATTCCACTCATGGGACATAAAAAGTTTACCCAACATGAATTGAAAGTTGGCTAGGTATATTCTAAGTAATCATACTGTTATAGTCATTTTCACACAGTTTTTAAAAATAAAGATCATTTCAATTATTATTGCAATGGAACTAACATGAAAAAAATATAACTGTTTAGTGTTTACTTATATCTAGATATTTTCAATGATATACTAAAAACATAAATTTTCTGTTATCAGGCTTGGGAAGAGACTTTATTTATAAAAATGAAAGAGAATGCAGAAGCAGAAAAACGCATCGCTATTGAGAAAGGTCGTTTGATGCATGGATTACCTTATATAACAGTTATCGGTGACGGCGGCTGGGCGAAAAGATCATATGGTCATGGGATGAATTCTCTGAGCGGAGTGGTAAGTAAATATATAAATGTTTTAAATCTTGTAATATTTTTGCCACACGTGTTTTTTATGCTTATGTTTGTGCGAGAATTTGTTTCGTAATATCACAAAAAAATCTTGTTTCAGAGTTATTGGAAAAAATTAAATATTTTTTAAAAATCGGTATATTAAATTTTACTCAAATTTTGGTCATAGAGTCAGTGAACATTGTAATTATAATGTTAATGAGGAAAATTAGAAATAAAAAAATACGATTTGGGAGTAAATATCGGAAAAAACTAAAACTAAACTTTGACCGCTGTCTTGTTTGTTCTGGTATTTTGATTTGTTTAAGAACAGTATTTTTTAAATTTCAAATTGATTATGTTAGATTTTGCAGTTTATTATCTGAAGTCTAATAACAATTTTATATTCACAGGGTGTTATTGTTGGAGCTGAAACAAACAAATTGCTCTACTTAGGCGTTAAAAACAAATTTTGTTTTGCTTGTGCCAATCCGAATAAAAAAATGACCATAAGTGTTTCAAAAATTATACTGGATCCTCTACTGGCATGGAATCCAGCGTAATTGTTGAAGGTTTTCAGAGCAGTGAAGAGGATTACGGTTTAATGTACCGAAATTATATCGGTGATGGTGATTCGAGCGTATTCGCTAGAATTCAAGAAGGGTGCCGATATGGCAGATACGTGCGGAAGGTAGAATGTGCCAACCACATGACTCGAGCCCTGAATGATAACCTGCACAAGTTGGTTGATAATACAAAGTATCCCCTAGCCTCCCGACAACTCCTGGGCAAACCATCCCCTGGAGAGACAATAAGCCGTCTTGAAAGGTTGGTTAAAGGGGTAAGATCAGCTATAAAGGAGGCTGGTGGGTCAACCAATTCACAAGCTGTTGGACAACTAAGAGCAGATTTGCACAATGCCATAGACCATGTGTTCGGACAACACAATAAATGCAGGAAGTTTTGTAAAAGAAATCTTCTGTTGAAGAAAACTACTTAGATCATCTTGACAAAGATTTCCTTTGCAAAATTCGTAGTCTTGTTGGAAATTTGGAAAACAAATGTGAAAGTTTAGTACTGAACAGAACCACAAACATTGCCGAAAAGTATATGGGATGTGTGGCCAAATTCACAGGTGGAAAGAGGCTAAACCTGTCAACTGGAGGTTCTTTCCAACGTAGATGTTATGGTGCTGCATTAGCACATACGGCTGGACCCAGTTGGCATATAAGCCCCTGGAAAACGCTGCAGCAGAAGAGCCCAGGTGCTATATTTAAAACCAAAATCATGGCTAGGGAAAAGAGGCGCGCAAAAAGAAAATTACTTCTTTCTGAGAAGCCTTCGCTCCCTAAAAAAGAAGAAAAAACACGGCGGGTTGTGACAGAGAATATGGACCACTTGCAATTGAAGCGGATATTGATGAAGAACTTCTTAAGAAGAAAGGTGAGAACATAGTTGAAAATCTGCGTAAAGATATAGAGAATGGCCAAGAAAAAGTAGAACGTGAGACAGTTGGCCAAAGTACAAATGCAGCTTGGCATGATAAAAAAATTAACAGACTAACAGCTTCAAAATTTGGCATAGTAACTAAGCGGCTTCCCCATACCTCTTGTCACAATTTGGTCAAGACAATTCTCTACCCAAAGACCATCAATACAGAAGCAATTGCCTTTGGTAGAGACAATGAAGATGTAGCTATTCAACTATATGAGGATAAAACACATAACAAGGTAAGTGTCGTTTGATATTGTATGTTTAAATGTTGTTTAAATAACAATCAAAATGTTTATTTTAAAAAAATATATCAGGAAAAATAGCGTAACAAAAATCCCATATTATATGAACTATCTGAATAAATCGTAAGTTCATTGGTCAACAAGTTCTTGTCTAAGAAAAAAATGATTGTGGTTGTACAGGTTGTAAAATGTGGCTTATTTATCGATAAAGAACACCCTTTCTTGGGAGCAAGCCCTGATGGCCTTGTTTCAAGGGAAGGGTTATTAGAAATAAAATGCTTACATTCTGTAAAAGAACTTTACCTTAGTGACGAAATAAAAACCAAGAAGAAAGACATTTGCTTGGAAATGAACAAAAATGGAATCCTGAAATTAAAAAAAAATCACAACTACTTCTATCAGGTTAGTTAAAAGTAAATCTGTGTTTAAATTTTTTTGCAAATTCTTTATAAACATAATGGCGGTAGGATTAACTATATATACATTTAAAAAAGATTACATTATTTTAATCTTTAAATTAATTCCTTTATCTTTAAATTTAAAAGATAAATTTAAATAAATTTGAAGATATCTTTAAATTGATTACTTAATTAATTAAAATAATTAATCTTTAAAAAAATTACATTATTTTAAGTGTAATCGATGTACATAGATTGATGCAATCTATGTTGTACACTACATTTAGTATTGCTATCTCTTTTTTGTGAAATCCTATGAATGTTTATCGAGTACTATAATTTGTTTAATATTGTTATCAGGTGCAAGGACAATTAAACATCTGCCAAAAAGAATGGTGTCATTTTGTTGTGTACACTAGAAAAGGCGAAATATTTATTGAAAAAATTGTTAAGGACGAAACTTTTTGGCGAAATAAAATGCTCCCAAAGCTTATTCAGTTCTACAAAGAATGTTTGTTGCCGGAAATTGTCGATAGCAGAATTGTGCGAGGGTTGAAAGTCAGAGATCCACCGTATATAATCGAAGCACAAGAACTACTGAAAATGAAGAAAGAAAAGAAAATATAAATACAGTGTAAATATTGTGAACGTAAATGGTGTTAAGTGTGTAGATAACCCTAGGTTATATAAAAGTGTTTATTTTTAAGAAAATATTTCCCCCGTTGTAAAAAACATAGTTATACCATACTCCTATTGGCACAATTTTTAGTACAATAAACACCATGAAAACCAACTGTTAATTTGAACAAAAAACTAATGTATTAGAGACCCAGGAAGCTTACGTGAGTACATTTTTTTAAAATTACAATTTACGGTGTTAAGTGGCTGAGAGATCATTGTAACTTCTTATGTGTATTGTAACAATAATGTATTCTTATTTATACAGTAATTTCATGTCAAAACAATGTTAGAATATAAAACAACATAACACTGGTTATATTATAGCACGGGTTAAAACAGGTTATAAAATAACACAACACTAAACACGGATGGAAACCTTTCAACCTTTGTGTTTTTTGGTTTTGTTTAGTGAAAATAACATTACCCTACACTGAAAGTGATCTTAATTAAAAATTGTATTGTATGATATATGTAGGCTATATTTATTTACAAGTGATCGTATTTAAAAAAATATGCCTTATAAGTTATTTTATGTTTTGTCTACAGAAGCTGCTAGATTATCAAAAATATTATTTTGATAGAGTCATTCATGTAGAAAATAACTTTTAAAACATTTGGTTCCAATTTTGATAAACATAAATTTTCTAATTTCATTTTATATAACACATTACAGAGCACACTTAGAAATATGATTTTTTAATTATTCATTTGATTCACATATGATGCTGTTCGAACTAGACTGTTTTAAATACAGTAATGATATGTTTGTTTAATAGGTAAAGTGCCATAAAAAATGTATAATTATATGACAAAAGTTAAGTGAATAAAGTTTTTGTTTTTTTATCGTCAGTAAAGTTGTGTCAGCCAAAAAATTATTGAATGAAATGATTTTATCGTTTTATTTATTTTTCTAAGATCATTAAAAGAAGATAATTGACGTAAGGAATTATAATTTCAAAAACATAAATACAAACATTAAAAATCGTATTTTTTTGAAACATGAAAGATGTAATATAAACTGAAAATAGTAGGTTAATAATGTGAAACTTTCTGAAAAGAGAATAATTGCAAATATGCTCAAGAACTAATGATTGCCAGACATTTCACTAGCCAGTGCTGGATCCTATCACATTACAATACTAACAGAAATTTTACTATAATCAATAGTTAGCATTGCAGGCGCAGAGTAGGCAATACGTTATTATGAAACAAATGAAACTCTCGGTCGACTATTCCATACTATTCGCTTTAATATAACGGCTAAATGTTACTGGGTTAACTTGTACATAGTGTATATATAAATACAATTTTATCAGTTCACTTATATTTTGGGCAGGCTTGCTATTAAAAGGTGAGCCTCAAAAACAACCTTTAACAAACTTATTTCAATTTAATATGTTTGTTTTACTCTGGTTTCCCTTTAAATCGTATAAATCTTTCGCCTTTTACTAAAGATTTCCGTGGAGGGGACTATTTGATGAGTGAAACAAATTATATAGAAAATCGAATTTCACAATAGTAATTTTAATGTAAATCTGTTTAAATTAATAAAAAAAAATTTCAAAATACTCAGGAAGTACGGAATACTGAGCTTCACGACGGTCGAGATTCATTTCGTACTATCAATTTAATTTTAAAGTTTTAAAGCAATACGAATATTTTAATGCTTATTGTGGTAGTGTAATCTGATTTCCAAAGTGTATGATTCAACAAATTATGTTTTAAAGTTCACATCCATCACGTTAGCGGGCCTGATGTGTGCCTCGATATTTTCAAATACCCACTAACTAATTAAAAAAAAAAAAACCAATTATTCGATTTTTTGGATGTATAGAACCTAATCCTTTTGTAGCCCTTCATTCTTTAGTCAGTTTACAATTTACTTTTCAAGACAATGTTTCGCTCTTTAGCTTAATGCTATGGTAGTTCACCGTAAATACGTATATAGCGCTGCTTATAACTATTCGATTTTTTGTTTGTTTAATTGAGTAATTAGTAATTGTTGTAAAATTAATTAAATATTTCCTTAAAAAAATATTTAAAAAGTACATTTTTAATTAAAAGTAGTTCAAATAATGCATAAAAGTGCATATTATTTCGATAAAAATTGATCGTTATTGGTAACCTCTCATCGGTGGACTTTCCATTCTATTCGCTTTAATATAACGGCGAAATGTTACTGGGTTAACTTGTACATAATGTAAATAGTAAAATATTTCATCAAACATTCAACTTATTTTTTGGACAGGCTTGCTATTAAAAGGTGAGCCTCAAAAACAACCTTTAACAAACTTATTTCAATTTAATATGTTTGTTTAACTCTGGTTTCTCTTCAAATCGTATAAATCTTTCGCCTTTTACTAAAGATTTCCGTGGAGGGGACCATTTGATGAGTGAAACAAATTTTATAGAAAATCGAATTTTTACAATAGTAATACTAATGTATGTCTGTTTAAATTAATAAATAAAAATTTTCAAAATACGCAAGAAGAACGGAATACTGAGCTTCACGACGGTCGAGATACATTTTCGTACTATCAATTTAATTTTAAAGTTTTAAAGCAATACGAATATTTTAATGCTTATTGTGGTAGTGTAATCTGATTTCCAAAGTGTATGATTCAACAAATTGTTTTAAAGTTCACATCCATCACGTTAGCGGGACTGATGTATGCCGCGATATTTTCAAATACCCGACTAACTAATTAAAAAAAAAACTACCACTTAATCGATTTTTTGGATGTATAGTACCTAATCTTTTTGTAGCCCGTCGTCATTCTTTAGTCAGTTTACAATTTTCTTTTAGAGACAATGTTTCGCTCTTTAGCTTATTGCAATGGTAGTTCACCGTAAATACGTAGATAGCGCTGCTTATAACTATTCGATTTTTTGTTTGTTTAATTGAGTAATTAGTAATTGTTGTAAAATTAATTAAATATTTTATTTTAAAAAAATATTTAAAAAGTACATTTTTAATTAAATTTAGTTCAAATAATGCATAAAAGTTCGTATTATTTAGATAAATTGATCGTTATTGGTAACCTCTCATACAAGGTTCTACTCATATTTTAATTGAATCCTGTGAATAATTTCGTTCTATTTAACTAATAGCAAACTAAATTGTTTTAATTTTTTGAAGGTTTGATGTTATCATCGAGCCGTAAGTAAAACAATATGTAGTCCCTTGATAATTGTGGATTATATTTACATTAGAGCTCACACGGTATGATACGGAGAGCTTTTTACAAATCTTAAATTGAACGTACATTAGAGTTTCATTACTACCATTACGTTCTCGCAAGTGTATTGTCTTTATGAACTGGCTGGTTGTGCGATCACGTCCGCTGACAAACTTTGTCCGCTAGATCGCAGGCCACTCGCTGTAGGAGCTATTTTTGCCAGTCGGACATTTCCCCTCCAGCCGCTTTGTGTTTCGTGGTTCCCCCTCCACGCTCCACACTTTTCTTGGCTCCATCGGTAACTGTGGGCTTTATCAGACCTTATGCTTACTTGAGCATTTTTTTCAAGGCTGGCTATATGCTATGACATCTTTCCATGCGATTTACGAAACAGAACTTCACATTCATGCGTTATATTTGTCTGTTTTTACAGAATGTCACTTTTTGACTTATATTGTTTTTTGCCTATTCCAACTTGTATTTGCAATTATAGCACGCTAATCGCTGACCTGATGGAAGCAAATTTCCTAAATATGCTGTTTTTGTTTAAAATAAAAACATTTTAAATTTATTAAATTTTTGTTCTACAATAAAAATACAAAAATGAAAAGTCGTGAATTTTGTAAGTTTTTTACGCAATACTTTCTATAAAAATTTGTTTTCGCTATCGTAATCAGTGTTAAAAACTGTATAAATTAGCATTTAAAAACATTAAAATTGTATTAAATGAAAATAAAAATGCAAAAATGAACCGCGACGTCAGGATTTGTGTGCATTTGTATGTACAGATAAATATGATTGGAGTAATAAACCTTGAACATCGATGATGTAATAAAAGCTTCTAAAATTTAAGAACCTGCCGAGTATGCTGATCAGAACGATCACTGTTCGTATAGGTAAAAAGGCAATTTGATGATATAAACCAAATTAATCAGCACGACGAAATAATTATATTGTGTATGATTAGGCTGAAGGAAAAACATTTAAAAAGTTTAACAATACAGGCTTTTCCTTTATCTCCAATCTAAAAGTACTTGTTTCCCACTTACAATTGCAGTACCTAGGCTACTAAAAATCTAAATAAAAACCACCAAGTGGTGAAAAGCTCTTCCCCAAGTCTACAGTTAAAAAGTTTGTTGAAATTGCCTTTTAATGCATCCCGAAAGCATTTAACAAGAAATTGTCGTATAGTAAATTGTATATATAACAAATTGTCATATAGTAAACAAATTGTCGTATGTAAGTATTAGTTCAGGCGGTCACCAAAAATGTGGAATTCAGTCAGTTTAAAGAACGCATTTGTATCTTTTAAATCTAAATATTTAGGTCTGCTGTAACGGAATCTCGGAAACTAATATATTAAAAACCATAATCTAGGCAGCGAGAAATAATAAGTTTAAAAGCGTGGGTTAGCGTAGTGGTGGGAAGCGGAGTCAGCATCAAAATCGAATGTAGACAGAGTCGAAGCTACATGGAGCGGAGCCCAGCGATGCCACTCGACTCTGCTTAGCTCCGTTATGTTTTCAGTGGCCGTACCTACATAAAAAATAAGTAAATTCGTTTTTGTATGCGTAGTCCGCTTCGTTCAGCGAAACTCCGCTCCGTATTTGATGGCCACATAGTCTTATGTAAATATCTTAAAGTAAAGCTTATATAGATATTACTAGCATTACCCATCGTGGCTTCGCCCACGAAGCTTAAACTGTTTCAGTAATGTAATAATTTAGAAACATTAAAAAAATGTATTAATAAAAGCGTGATCATCTAAACCCATGATTATTTTACAGTGAATATGAAAAAAATATTATAACCTGAATATGTTGTCTTCAAAAGTGTTCCATTCGAATTTAAGAAAATCTGATAAAAAATATTTTTCTCCAATGCAAATATTTAGCCAATACCTCTTTTATATGTTTATCCTTTTAGAGGATGAATTCGGGGAAAATGCTGAATTACGTGCATCAAAATTTGTGTTTTAGAATATTTTGTTTACTTTTAAGAAAATCCAATAAAAAAAATGTTTTTCTCCAATGCAAACACTCTTTTTTCTCCAATGACACCTCTTTTTTACATTATTATTCTTTTAGGGAATGAATTCGGAAAAATGTTGAAATATGTGTTTCATTATTTGTGTTTCAAAGCATATTTCTGAAATATACGATCAAGAAAAAAAAATTGTTTAATGCAAAATTGTATACCCTATTTTACATTTTCTACCCCTTTCAATCTTTATAGGGAATGAGTTTTGGGAAATGGTGAAAAATATATTTCATTACTTATATTTAGGAGTGACTGTGTTACGTTTTATGAAGGTCATATGAAAAACTTATTTTTCCAATAAAAATTGTTGTACTTCTTGTTTACCTCTTTAGGGGTTGAATACTGAAAAATCGTTTTTCAGTGCACCCCTACATGTGGTGGTAATCCTGAAAATTTCAATTCTCTAACTATAATAGCTTCGGCTGTAAATTTATTATTAAAGTTGGACTGGGTAAGTAGTTTAATGGCATTAAAATCAATTTTTTTCAAAATCCTTTCTTAGTGCACCTCGACATTTTGTAAGAAGGTACCCAAAAATTTCAAATTTAGCTATATTAGTTATGGCTGTACGTTGATTATTAAAGTTAGAATGGGTAAGAAATTTAATAGCGTTAAAATCAAATTTTTGCAAAATCCTTTCCTAGTGCACGCCTATATGATAACATAAATATAAATATAAATAGGTATTGTATGTAAATACCGTAAAGTAAAGCGTACATAGATATCGTAAGCTATGTATCGGATGTCAATATTGTAAAGAGTGTAGGTATTGTATGTAAATACCGTAAAGTAAAGCGTACATAGATATCGTAAGCTATGTATCGGATGTCAATATTGTAAAGAATGTAGGTATTGTATGTAAATACAGTAAAGTAAATCGTACATAGATATCGTAAGCTATGTATCGGATGTCAGTATTGTAAAGAGTGTAGGTATTGTATGTAAATACCGTAAAGTAAAGCGTACATAGATATCGTAAGCTATGCATCGGATGTCAGTATTGTAAAGAATGTAGGTATTGTATGTAAATACCGTAAAGTAAAGCGTACATAGATATCGTAAGCTATGTATCGGATGTAAATATTGTAAAGAGTGTTGGTATTGTATGTAAATACCGTAAAGTAAAGCGTACATAGATATCGTAAGCTATGTATCGGATGTAAATATTGTAAAGAGTGTTGGTATTGTATGTAAATACCGTAAAGTAAAGCATACATAGATATCGTAAGCTATGTATCGGATGTAAATATTGTAATGAATGTAGGTATCGAATGAATGGGTATGATTAAGCCTTAGTTTCGACGTCATATCCGTAAACCCATGTTTCGTCACCTGTAATACGTTTCAGTAATTCTGCATCGTCGTTGACTTTATTTAGTGACTCCTGAGCAACTTCCATTCGCCGCTGTATGTAAATACAACAATTTTGGAACTAATTTTGCTGCCAAGCGTTTCATACACAAAACATTGGAATCAATGTCATGATATGATCCAATCGATATGCCAACGTCATCAGCGATCTCTCTAATTGTGATTCAGCGATTGTTCATAACCATTTCTTTCACTTTTCCACGTTTTCATCGGTTGTTGATGTGCTGGGACGTCCAGGGCGTTCGTCATCTTCAACTTCTTCACGGCCTTCTTGGAAACACTTATACCACTCGTAAACTCTTGTTTTACTCATAGCAGACTCACCATAGGCCATTGTTAACATTTCACACACTTTGTTACACTTTATTCCATTTTTTACGCAAAATGTGATACAAATTCTTTGATCTATTTCTTTTAACAAACGAAAATCGCCGAGCTCATAAAAACACGTCTAACCTTAGTGGCTGTCGCAGACAAAGTCAACAATGAAAACAGCTGAAAGTTTTATCATACTTCAAGGGCATGTATACCAACATAATAAAAAAATGTGTGACAATCGGACTCTCCAAGCCCGCGAAATTTAAAAATTTTCGTTACTTTCTGAACACATCTCTTATACTTCCTGCTTCCTCTCATGTTTTCACATAATTCTCCCAAAGTCAAATAAATAATTATTTTAATTATTGCAGATTCTTAAAAATGATAAAAACCTATTATATTATATGGGTGCCATTTACGGTAATACAAGCGATGTGAAAATAATTTTCACCCTCCCCTTTTCATTTCCACTCTCGTAGTGATAGAATAGTCTTGTAAGAATCGAGTACTCGATTCTTTGATTTGAATGGAGTACTCGATCATTGTACACTACACGATTCTCCGAAATGAGTTATTTTCCCCAGATGCATTACGATTCCGATTAATGCAGTCGAATTCATTCAATATTCCTTCCCTCTCTTTCTACTCGATCTTAATGTTTATTATTTCAAACATAGCATTTATTTTATTTGAATTTCAAAACAAAAATCGATTCTCTATAAGTACCTTTATATATTGTAACTTTACCGCGAATCTTATATAATTATCAATTATAAATAATTATTCAATAATAATTGAAATAAATATTTAACATTTTCTTTTGTGAAATGTATTGTATATCTTTCCAACTAATGGTATCATGTCTATTATATACATATCATTTTATTAATGCAGTATTATTACAAGCGGAATGAACAGTATATCGGGAAAAATTTAATAACTGGGTGTAGAATCAAAATAAAGATTTAAAAAATTTCAGTTATATTCAGGACATCACGGATAACAATCACTGCAAAAGAGATTTTATCTCAAGAACTCTTGATCTGGTTTTAGTCAAAACAAAAAACTATGACAATTTTGTTTTGTGACATTATTCTCAAACAAATTGTATATATATTTTTTTTTTTAAGAATTAAATGTGTAATTGTTCAGGAAAAACCAATAAAGGCAATGGTGTAACTAAATTTATCACATTATTGTTCGTTTACTTTAACAATGAATCAAAAATGAGTAGTTTATAATGAGAAAAATCCAATTGTAGTGCAAATGAGGCAATCGGACAGTAACAGTAGAAGGTTCTAAGAAAACAACTGGTTGACGAATGTAGCGAGTGACCAAGTGGGGGAATTGATAAGCCGGTGGAGGAGAGGGAGCAAGAGAGAGCGCGAGTGTTAGAAAGAGAACGAAGATTGCGGGTTGCATCTTTTTATTTGCAGGAGTAGGCCAAATTGTTTTTTTAAAACACCCCCACGGCTAAACGATTCCATCTAGAACAGATATTTTTTTGGAAAATAACCTTCAAACCTATCTTCACCTTGCTATAAAGTTTAAATTTTGATTCAATAAAAAATATATTTTTTATATTTTTTTAAAAAAAACAGTTTTTTTAAAAATGTCCGATATGGCAAAATGAGGGTAATTAAGGTATTGGCCATGTTTAGTAGCATATAACTCCAAAATTTGGTTTAAATTGCTTCTTCCGTTTACACGTGGGTGTGGATTGACTAAAACACAAAAAGACCATTTAAAACCCCCCTAAAACGCTAAAAAAAATTTCTAAAAATTTCTCTGTGAAAATAACATGTCTCCAAACATGTATGAGTTATGTTAAGCCAAAATATCCATAATTGTTTTTTTGATCGCACAACCTTAAAGTTGACGTTGTGTAACGAAAAAAATTATATATATATATATATATATATATATATATATTTATTTATTTATATATATCCGCTAGCACTCCACACAAAAGCTATTTACATACAATACCTATTTGTATTACATACAATACCTATTTATATTTATATTTATGTTATCATATAGGCGTGCACTAGGAAAGGATTTTGCAAAAATTTGATTTTAACGCTATTAAACTTCTTACCCATTCTAACTTTAATAATCAACGTACAGCCATAACTAATATAGCTAAATTTGAAATTTTTGGGTACCTTCTTACAAAATGTCGAGGTGCACTAAGAAAGGATTTTGAAAAAAATTGATTTTAATGTCATTAAACTACTTACCCAGTCCAACTTTAATAATAAATTTACAGCCGAAGCTATTATAGTTAGAGAATTGAAATTTTCAGGGTTACCACCACATGTAGGGGTGCACTGAAAAACGATTTTTCAGTATTCAACCCCTAAAGAGGTAAACAAGAAGTACAACAATTTTTATTGGAAAAATAAGTTTTTCATATATCGGATGTCAATATTGTAAAGAATGTAGGTATTGTATGTAAATACAGTAAAGTAAAACGTACATAGATATCGTAAGCTATGTATCGGATGTCAGTATTGTAAAGAGTGTAGGTATTGTATGTAAATACCGTAAAGTAAAGCGTACATAGATATCGTAAGCTATGCATCGGATGTCAGTATTGTAAAGAATGTAGGTATTGTATGTAAATACCGTAAAGTAAAGCGTACATAGATATCGTAAGCTATGTATCGGATGTAAATATTGTAAAGAGTGTTGGTATTGTATGTAAATACCGTAAAGTAAAGCGTACATAGATATCGTAAGCTATGTATCGGATGTAAATATTGTAAAGAGTGTTGGTATTGTATGTAAATACCGTAAAGTAAATATAATACTCCTAAATATAAGTAATGAAATATATTTTTCACCATTTCCCAAAACTCATTCCCTATAAAGATTGAAAGGGGTAGAAAATGTAAAATAGGGTATACAATTTTGCATTAAACAATTTTTTTTTCTTGATCGTATATTTCAGAAATATGCTTTGAAACACAAATAATGAAACACATATTTCAACATTTTTCCGAATTCATTCCCTAAAAGAATAATAATGTAAAAAAGAGGTGTCATTGGAGAAAAAAGAGTGTTTGCATTGGAGAAAAACATTTTTTTTATTGGATTTTCTTAAAAGTAAACAAAATATTCTAAAACACAAATTATGATGCACGTAATTCAGCATTTTCCCCGAATTCATCCTCTAAAAGGATAAACATATAAAAGAGGTATTGGCTAAATATTTGCATTGGAGAAAAATATTTTTTATCAGATTTTCTTAAATTCGAATGGAACACTTTTGAAGACAACAAAACAACATATTCAGGTTATAATATTTTTTTCATATTCACTGTAAAATAATCATGGGTTTAGATTATCACGCTTTTATTAATACATTTTTTTAATGTTTCTAAATTATTACATTACTGAAACAGTTTAAGCTTCTTGGGCGAAGCTGCGATGGATAATGCTAGTAATATCTACATAAGCTATACTTTAAGATATTTACATAAGACTAGGTGGCCATCAAATACGGAGCGGAGTTTCGCTGAACGAAGCGGACTACGCATACAAAAACGAATTTACTTATTTTTTATGTAGGTACGGCCACTGAAAACATAACGGAGCTAAGCAGAGTCGAGTGGCATCGCTGGGCTCCGCTCCATGTAGCTTCGACTCTGTCTACATTCGATTTTGATGTTAACTCCGCTTCCCCCCCCACTACGCTAACCCACGCTTTTAAACTTATTATTTCTCGCTGCCTAGATTATGGTTTTTAATATATTAGTTTCCGAGATTCCGTTACAGCAGACCTAAATATTTAGATTTAAAAGATACAAATGCGTTCTTTAAACTGACTGAATTCCACATTTTTGGTGACCGCCTGACCTAATACTTACATACGACAATTTGTTTACTATATGACAATTTGTTATATATACAATTTACTATACGACAATTTCTTGTTAAATGCTTTCGGGATGCATTAAAACGCAATTTCAACAAACTTTTTAACTGTAGACTTGGGGAAGAGCTTTTCACCACTTGGTGGTTTTTATTTAGATTTTTACTAGCCTAGGTACTGCAATTGTAAGTGGGAAACAAGTACTTTTAGATTGGAGATAAAGGAAAAGCCTGTATTGTTAAACTTTTTAAATGTTTTTCCTTCAGCCTAATCATACACAATATAATTATTTCGTCGTGCTGATTAATTTGGTTTATATCATCAAATTGCCTTTTTACCTATACGAACAGTGATCGTTCTGATCAGCATACTCGGCAGGTTCTTAAATTTTAGAAGCTTTTATTACATCATCAATGTTCAAGGTTTATTACTCCAATCATATTTATCCGTACATACAAATGCACACAAATCCTGACGTCGCGGTTCATTTTTGCATTTTTATTTTCATTTAATACAATTTTAATGTTTTTAAATGCTAATTTATACAGTTTTTAACACTGATTACGATAGCGAAAACAAATTTTTATAGAAAGTATTGCGTAAAAAACTTACAAAATTCACGGCTTTTCATTTTTGTATTTTTATTGTAGAACAAAAATTTACGGGTTACTAACTATATATATATAGTTAGTTTAAAATCGAATTTAAAATGTTTTTATTTTAAACAAAAACAGCATATTTAGGAAATTTGCTTCCATCAGGTCAGCGAGTAGCTTGCTATAATTCCAAATACAAGTTGGAATAGGCAAAAAACAATATAAGTCAAAAAGTGACATTCTGTAAAAACAGACAAATATAACGCATGAATGTGAAGTTCTGTTTCGTAAATCGCATGGAAAGATGTCATAGCATATAGCCAGCCTTGAAAAAAATGCTCAAGTAAGCATAAGGTCTGATAAAGCCTACAGTCACCGAAGGAGCCAAGAAAAGTATGGAGCGTGGAGGGGGAACCACGAAACACAAAGCGGCTGGAGGGGAAATGTCCGACTGGCAAAAATAGCTCCTACAGCGAGTGGCCTGCGATCTAGCGGACAAAGTTTGTCAGCGGACGTGATCGCACAACCAGCCAGTTCATAAAGACAATACACTTGCGAGAACGTAATGGTAGTAATGAAACTCTAATGTACGTTCAATTTAAGATTTGTAAAAAGCTCTACGTATCATACCGTGTGAGCTCTAATGTAAATATAATCCACAATTATCAAGGGACTACATATTGTTTTCCTTACGGCTCGATGATAACATCAAACCTTCAAAAAATTAAAACAATTTAGTTTGCTATTTGTTAAATAGAACGAAATTATTCACAGGATTCAATTAAAATATGAGTAGAACCTTGTATGAGAGGTTACCAATAACGATCAATTTATCTAAATAATACGAACTTTTATGCATTATTTGAACTAAATTTAATTAAAAATGTACTTTTTAAATATTTTTTTAAAATAAAATATTTAATTAATTTTACAACAATTACTAATTACTCAATTAAACAAACAAAAAATCGAATAGTTATAAGCAGCGCTATCTACGTATTTACGGTGAACTACCATTGCAATAAGCTAAAGAGTGAAACATTGTCTTGAAAAGTAAATTGTAAACTGACTAAAGAATGAAGGGCTACAAAAGGATTAGGTTCTATACATCCAAAAAATCGAATAATTGGTTTTTTTTTTAATTAGTGGGTATTTGAAAATATCGAGGCACACATCAGGCCCGCTAACGTGATGGATGTGAACCTTAAAACATCTTTTTGTTGAATCATGCACTTTAGAAATCTGAATACACCACCACAATAAGCATTAAAATATTTGTTTTGCTTTTAAAACTTTAAAATTAAATTGACAGTACGAAATGAATCTCGACCGATGTCAAGTTTAGTATTCCGTACTGCCAGCGTATGTTGAAAATTTTTATTTCTTAATTTAAATAGACTTATCCTAATATTACTATTATGAAATTAGATTTTCTAAAAAATTGAACGAAATGGTTACGATAGTTTTTGTAGAGATTTGAAACGGGAGCCATTTTGTAATGTTTTTGTTTGTTAACAACCTTGTTCAAACCGTTATCGCATTAAATTATAGGGGTTTTTCAATCAAAGTTAGATCGAAATTACCACTAAAACAGACAGGCAAAACACACACAAGCTCCTGCTTTCTATATCTTTAGAGAGGAAGTGAGTGAGAGAGAAAGAGAGAAAAAAATATATATACATTATTTTTTTCGTTGTTCAACGTCTTTACTTTGAGCCAGTTCATAAAGACAATACACATGACTCGATGATATCATCAAACCTTCAAAAATTAAATATTTTTATTAAGATTAAGATAATGTGAATGATATTGTCTAAAGAATCCAATTAAAAATAGTTGAGCAACACTTGATAAGAGGTTACCAATTACGATCAATTTATCTAAATAATATGCACTTTTTTGCATTATTTAAACTAATTTTATTTTACATTGTACTTTATAAATATTTTCTTCAATAAAATATTTAATTAATTTTACAAGGACTACTAATTACGCAATTAAACAAACAAATAAAGCAAATTGTAATAGACAGCACTAAATACGAATTTACCGTGAACTACTACAGCATTAAGCTAAAGAGCGAAACATTGCCTTTACAAGAAAATTGTAAACTGACTAAAGAATGACGGACTACAAGAAGATTAGTTTCTTTACATCCAAAAAATAGATTAAGTGGTAGTTTTTTTTTAATTGGTTAGTTGTGTATTTGAAAATATCGCGGCACACACCAGTCCCGAAAACGTGATGGATGTGAACTTTAAAACATAATTTGTTGAATCATACACTCTGGAAATCTGATTATACCACCACAATAACAATTACAATATTCGTATTGCTTTTAAAAATTTAAAATTAAATGGATAGTACGAAATGAATCTGGACCGTCGTCAAGTTCAGTATTCCTACAATAGAATAAGAGGTTGGTGATAAAAAATTTCTTCCTGCGTATTTTGAAAATTTTAAATTTAAACAGACTTACATTATTATTACTATTGTGAAATTCGATTTTCTGAAAAACATAACGAAATGGTTACTATAGTTTTAGTAGAGATTTGAAACGACAGCTGTTTTTGACGGATTTTGTTTGGTAACAACCTTGTTCAAACCGTTATCACAAATGATTATAGGTGTTTTTTCAATTAAAATTTGATCGAAATTTCGACTAAAACAGACAGGCAAAACAGAAACACAAGCGCCAGCTCAAAATACATACATACATATATAAAAAACGTTTATATATATATACATATATATATAATGAAACGTATTATATATATATATATATATATATATATATATATATATATATATATATATAATACGTTTCATTACTTTTTAAAATTACTTAATAAAAAAAAGATCCAGGAGTCACATCACCCCCCTGAAGTAATACGAAAATTTTAATACTTATTGTGGTGGTGTAATCAGATTTCTATGATTCAACAAATTATGTTTTAAAGTCCACATCCATCACGTTAGCTGGACTGATGTGTGCCGCGATACTTTCAAATACACAACTAACTACTTAAAAAAAACTACCACTTAGTGGATTTTTTGAATTTATAGAACCTAATCTTCTTGTAGCCCGTCATTCTTTAGTCAGTTTACATTTACTTTTAAAGACAATGTTTCGCTCTTTAGCTTAATGCTATGGTAGTTCACCGTAAATTCGTATATAGCGCTGTCTATTACAATTCGCTTTTTTGTTTGTTTACTTAAATAATTAGTAGTTGTTGTAAAATTAATTAAATATTTTATTTTAAAAAATATTTAAAAAGTTCAATTTTAATTAAAATTTGTTTAAATAATGCATAAAAAAGTATTTTATTTAGATAAATTGATCGTTATTGGTAACCTCTCATTCAAGCTTTGTCTTCTATTTTAATTGGATTCTGTGAATAATTTCATTGTAATTAACCTTAACCGAACAAAGATTTTAAATTTTTTGAAGGTTTGATGTTATCATCGAGCCGCAAGCTGAAACAATATGTATTCCCTTGATAATTGTGGATGATATTCATATTAGAGATCTCACAGTATAATACGGAGAACTTTTTACAATTCATAATTTAACATACATTTGAGTTTCATTACTACCATTCCGTTCTCGCATGTGTGTTGTTTTATGAACTGGCTTAAAATAAAGACGTTGAGCAACGAAAAAAATTATATATATATATATATATATATATCTTTCTCTCCTTCTCCCATCCCTACCCCTCCCTCTCTCTCATTCTCTCTCTCTCTAAATATATATATTTATGTGTTTATATTTATATTATATTATATTTATAATATAAATATTATATTTATATTTATTAGCGGGACTAATGTTTACCGCGATATTTTCAAATACCCAACTAACTAATTTAAAAAAAACTACCACTTAATCGATCTTTTTGATGTATAGAACCTATTCATTTAGTAGACCGTCATTCTTTAATCAGTTTGCAATTTACTTTTAATGACAATGTTTCGCTCTTTAGCTTAATGCTGTAGTAGTTCACCATAAACTCGTCGATAGCGCTGTCTATTACAATTTACTTTTTTGTTTATTTATTTGAGTTATTAGTAGTTGTAAAATTAATTAAACATTTTATGCAAAAAAATATTTAATAAGTACGTTCTTAATTAAAATTATTTTAAAGAATGCAAAAACGTGCATATTATTAAAATAAATTGACCTTTATTGTTAAACTCTTATCCATGTATTACTCTCCTCTTTTATTTGGTTTTTTTGGATAATTGCATTCTGTGTAATTTTACAAGATTCAATTTTTAATTTTGGCCAGGTTTGATGTTATCATCGAGCCGCAAAATAAAACAATATGTAGTGTCCTGATAATTGTGGATTATATTCACATATAAAGCTCTCATGGTATGATACGGAGAGCTTTTTACTACAATTCTTAAATTTTATGTACATTGGAGTTTCATTACTATACCATTACGTTTTGGCATGTGTTTTGTTTTTATGAACTAACTTAAAGTTAAGACGTTGAGCAACGAAAGAAATAATATATATATATATATATATATATATATATATATATATATATATATATATATGCATATATATATTTATAATATTATTTATAAATATAATGTATAATTATAATTATAACTTATTATAATTATGTATAATATAATGTATAATTATATATATTATATATCTATGTGTATATATATATATATATATTTAAATTTTTTTTTTAGTGAAGTGGTCAACGGTCTCAATGGCGGATGAAGATGTATTTCTCAACGGCTAAGAGGGCGGAGGAACCAAGAACACCAAAATCCGGAGTGCGTCTGTAGTGGCAACCACCGGCAACCTGGACAGCGTCTGTTCATCCAGAGGATGCGGCTGTACGTAACGCTCCAGGAACTAACAATCCCTGGTTCTAAAAATCCCAGTGAAAACACTGGACTTTCAAGATTACAAGCAACTATGATTCGTGCAAGTAATGATAAAAATACCCCAGGTGGTAACCAATCCACCCGTCTGCGGGCGGCAACCAGGAACTCGATGATATCATCAAACCTTCAAAAAATTAAATATTTTTATTAAGATTAAGATAATGTGAATGATATTGTCTAAAGAATCCAATTAAAAATAGTTGAGCAACACTTGATAAGAGGTTACCAATTACGATCAATTTATCTAAATAATATGCACTTTTTTGCATTATTTAAACTAATTTTATTTTACATTGTACTTTATAAATATTTTCTTCAATAAAATATTTAATTAATTTTACAAGGACTACTAATTACGCAATTAAACAAACAAATAAAGCAAATTGTAATAGACAGCACTAAATACGAATTTACCGTGAACTACTACAGCATTAAGCTAAAGAGCGAAACATTGCCTTTACAAGAAAATTGTAAACTGACTAAAGAATGACGGACTACAAGAAGATTAGTTTCTTTACATCCAAAAAATAGATTAAGTGGTAGTTTTTTTTTAATTGGTTAGTTGTGTATTTGAAAATATCGCGGCACACACCAGTCCCGAAAACGTGATGGATGTGAACTTTAAAACATAATTTGTTGAATCATACACTCTGGAAATCTGATTATACCACCACAATAACAATTACAATATTCGTATTGCTTTTAAAAATTTAAAATTAAATGGATAGTACGAAATGAATCTGGACCGTCGTCAAGTTCAGTATTCCTACAATAGAATAAGAGGTTGGTGATAAAAAATTTCTTCCTGCGTATTTTGAAAATTTTAAATTTAAGCAGACTTACATTATTATTTTGAAAATTTTAAATTTAAGCAGACTTACATTATTATTACTATTGTGAAATTCGATTTTCTGAAAAACATATCGAAATGGTTACTATAGTTTTAGTAGAGATTTGAAACGACAGCTGTTTTTGACGGATTTTGTTTGGTAACAACCTTGTTCAAACCGTTATCACAAATGATTATAGGTGGTATTTCAATTAAAATTTGATCGAAATTTCGACTAAAACCTACGCGCCGGTCAACTGTAACCACACTTCGGTTAAATACAAACGTGTTATACAATACGTGTTTCCGCCGGCAAAACAAAATAAGAAGAAGACGACGACGACGAGTCGTGTTAAACAAGGTCAAGGTTACGCGTACTGGGACGATTCGAACGAATTGTGCGACAGATTAAAGCTTTTGCTCATGTCGTACGACGCCGGTCATACGGGTCACGCCAACGAGATAGCGTCCATTATAGAAGAACTCAAAGAGGCGGGACTGATAAAAGGTTCGGGAAATAGAAAAATACGAGCAGTGATACGATGAGTGTCGACAAGTTTGGACGTTATAGCGGCAGCGGCGGCGGCGGCGACGGCAGCAGAAATTCGGAACGCTGAGGACCACCCGGGATCGGATTCGCTCTTACTCAGGACGGAGATTACGATTTAAAACACAAAGCGTTACGTAATGTCTACACGCCCGACGACGATGGCAGCGACGACGAAGTTGCCGTAAATAGGGGTACGATGAAGAAACGTTGTTTAACATTCGACTCGGTGATTGCAAAATATCACGCGAAAAATAATCCTCTCGGCGGTCTATCTAAACCGACAGCTGCAGACGACGCCGTGACCAAAGAGTACTTGGAATCTTTAATCCCCATTAAACTGTTCGACAGTTATTCGTTTGAAAATTTTCGATTACGTAATGTAGGCCCGCCACAATTGGACGGAGATGCCGTCAACATCCCTTATGCGAAAGAAAATATGCTCGTGAAAGACGGTGGTGGGGGAAAATTTGACGCCGGCGGATCGGTTATCGGTAACGTTAAAACGCCCACAGCTAAGAATGATGCCGTTACAAAATCGTACGTATCCACGTAATAAGCGTTACAAGCGGTAACAGCTGGCATCTACAGAATAAACGTCTCGGTCACGTAGCGGAACCTGTACTTGCTAAAGACGCTGTCAATTTAGATTTTCTAATGCAAAATACGCTTTTTCTTACTCGACTGCCGACCGGTGATGTGTTCAATGCTAATAGTAAAAGAATCACAAATGTACCGGCGGCCGTAGATCCCGTTGACGCGGTAAATTTCGGTCAGTTGAATAAAGCTATCTACGCTTTAGAAGCTAAACTATTGACTAATACAATGCGCGCTATGGATCGTAATTTTCAAAACGAATTGATCGCTCTGGCGAAGGAAGTGAAAAAACAATACGGACACGTTAACGGTGGTGGTGGTGGTGATGATGACGATATAAGGACGTATCAGATACCTCATTGGCGTCACGTGTGGAGGACTTAGTACTTAGGTAAGCATTTCGCGCTTCAACGTTCAGTCGAGCGGTTGATTTTAAACATGAAGGTCGTCGCCGTCGTCGTGGTGGTGGTAATCGCGTTTGAGGCGTCACGTGTTGAAGCCTACAACAACACCTCAACATTTTGCTGTTACGTAGACGTACCTGATTCTCTATCGGCCGGTCGTATTTGGGACACTCACACGTTGACATGGTTTATGTACGAAAAAAGCGCGTACAGACAGATAGCGCAAAAAGCTTTCGACGTCTGGAGTAGATATTGCGACTTGACGTTTCATCAGAATCCGTTGAAACCGAACATTATCATATCGTTCGGCGAACACGATCATTTCCGTATGTCCACGGGCACTCAGTGTTCGTATAATTTCGACGGTATAGGCCACGTTCTCGCGCATACGTTCAAACCAAATTTACACGAATCACGGCAGGTGGACATTCATTTCGACAGCGATGAAAATTAGGACTTTACTCTCACTACACCGTCACATTCTCACACTTCGTTTTATCAGGTGCTCGTTCACGAAATCGGTCACGCACTCGGCTTATATCATATCGCCGATTCCGATTCCGTAATGTACCCTATTTCGTATTCCGTTTCGAATTTGTCCGCACTAGACCTTTCGCCGACCGATATTCGAAATATACAAACTCTGTACGGTCCTAAACCGACTCCTCCCCCGCCTCCACCTACTACTACTACTACGACGACAACAACGACAGCAAAGACTACGACAACCAGTGTAATGCCTACTACTACTACTACTACTACTACTACTACCGCAAAAACTACTACTACTACTATCGGGTCGGACAATGTCAGATATGTTTCGAGTAAACCGAACCTTTGTAAAATCAGACGCGAAATAAATACAGTGTTGATCGCGAATAAACATATCTACTTGTTTTACGGGCGTTACGTGGGGAAAGTTAGTTTGGACGAGTCGATTAGAGATCGCGCTAACGTGGAAGCCGAACTGATTACGGACTGGATGCCTTATCTAAATCTCGGTTCTAAAAATATTACGGCGATATTCCAAAACCCTAATGACGATATCGTCGTGTTTTTGAACAAAGTCGTTCACATCGTCGAATACCCTACTTTGAGACAAAAGTACAGGTTAACCTACGACGGATGGGCTAATATGGGCGTTAAAACGCCTATAAACGCCGTGCTCACTAATAACCGAGGACAGACGTTTCTGATCGATTTCAACTCTCGTGTTTTACGGTATTCGGAATACGATAGAGGTTGCCTTTACGCCGGTCTCACCGCCGATCTATTTAAAGGCGTACCGTTGACCTTCAAGGGGGCGTTTCGGTATACGGACGGTAATCTTTATTTTTTCCACGACAAAACGGTGATAGGATAAAACGAATTTTTAGGGCGCGTCGTGCGCGTCGAAAACGATCTTTTCAAAATATTAAACATCGTGTGCTTGAAAGAAAATCGTCTAAGAAATTTGTACTCTATGATGTCAGATATTTTTTATCTGTCTTCCACTTAATATAAGCGGATCGTTTACTCGTAACGCGTAAGTGATAAAATGGTCGGTAAACGTGCAACACGTGTCAGTCGTAAACGGAGAGCGATTAGGAAAGGTCGTGGATTGATTTCGTTGTTACATATTGTTACATATTTTTACATTATAAACATGTTTGTATATGACTATGTCTATTTATGAAACCTACATTAAACAGGTCGGTTAATTCTATATATAACAATTTATCTGTATTAAAAGTTGGTTCGTTACGTTAGTCCGTTACATATCCCGTTCGGTTTTTTTCCATTCAGTTTTCTCGCCAAAGGGAACATTAAAAACCTCGCTTCAGTAAGTACGTCATCGCATTAAAACAGATCATGGAAGAATTTAAGTAGAGATTCGTTGATTTGCAAAGCATTTTAGTGAAAAAGTATAGGATATTTCAGAAGGATATTCAAATGGAATTCACATATTTGCTTGGTAATACTTATTTGAAAGTTTTAATGGGGATTCAGAATTTTACTCCGAGCGCATTGATTACTTCTTCTCTAACATTCAAAAACATGCTTTGACATTCATGCCGCGGTTTAAAAATACATAGGCCCTACGCTTGTGAGCAGCTTTCCCTACCAACGAATTTTGAGAAGTAAAAGACACGATCAAGACTAACTGATACAATTCTGGAAAACGCACTAAGAATCGCAAAGTCCAAGATGAAACCAAATATCGACGACATCGCTAGATCTCGCATTGAGCTTAAATGATTTTTAGCATAATTCCTAAGTAGCCTACATGTCTACATTATTAATTCCTGACAAAATAATTTATTATACATATTCTTTACTTTTATAAATAACAATTTACCGCTGTTGGTATATTATTATAAGAATATTGCACCCCTATAAAAAAAATATTAACATGGGTGCAATAAATAAATAAATAAATAAATAAATTATATATATATATATATATATATATATATATATATATATATATATATATATATATATATATATATTCCAGCAGGGATGCAGACTAGCTGCACCTATTCAGAGGATTTAGTTGTTTCTCGAGGTACCCGAGTTTAACACATAATTACACTTGCAACGCTACACTTACAACCTTAACACTTTACTCTCACACTTACATTTAGGGAGGAGGCAATAGCGTTAATGAGCTTTTCGCCTTAAAATAAAAAAAAAAACGTTTCTATAATGACAGCGAATCAGCTGTGTACTGCGATTAATACCATTTTATTTGCGAACAATATTTTCTCTTATTTATTACTCTGACCCAAGTAATGCATCTCATCCATTTCTTCAATCTCCAGGTAAGAGAAGAACTAATTACGAAAACGGTATGCTTATTAAACGTGGACTGAACATGACGTCTAAAACACATATTGAGATATTGTTGAAACAATTGTACAAGTGGGATAAAAAAATACGCTTTAACTGTTTTGCAGAAATATTAAAGTAAGAAAATTAAAATTTAATAATTAATTGATTATGATTTGAAGAAGAATTTGTTAAAAAATGTGTACATTTCCTCCCAAGCTGTTCGATATTGAAGCGGTTTAAATGATTCACCTAGTATAACCGAAAATACAATGGTCTGTCTTTAGCAAAATATAGTTTGATAGTTAACCGTAAATGTATAGGTTGCGCTAGTGATTTACATCTTTATTTTTGTATTTTGAGACAATTATTGTTATAATATTAGAACATGATTTAAATAACTGAATTTTAAAGTAAAATAATTATAAAAAATGATATGACAAATTAAATATTGTGTAATGTCTAAAAAATATGTGTAATATTATGAGTATATTTTATCAAAAGATTCTAACCTCTCAATTGAATGTGACCAACCTATTTTCAATGGTTCAGTGAACAAGAAGTAAAAGCCATCTTTCAAATAATTCTATACCATTGAATCGTTAATTTTGGACAGGTTTGATGATTCATCGAGCCTAAAATTATAAAATAAATCCCATGATGGGTGTTTTAAAATATTAATAAAATAAAGTATGGTTGGACAGTAACAATTGCTGCATTTCCAATGAACGCGCCCAAATAATTATTCATAGTAAAATATACTAATGCCGTGCTTAAGACCGTTTTCCTCCTCGTTACGAATGCTCATAAAATTTTAGTAAATGAGCAATGATGTAATCGCAGATTGGAAAAAAGAGTATTAACATGTTGTCATACTCTGATGGATCCCTGCTCAGTTTGTTTTATTACGCTAAGAAGTGCCATATGAGAAATATTTATTATTACAAAATGTTACATTGAAAATATATGTATAACACAAAATTAGTAAAGTGAGTGCTTACAATTTATTATTGTGTAGAAATAATATATATATATATATATATATATATATATATATATATATATATATATATAGTTTTGTTTTAATTATTTTATAAATTTTAATATAATTAAATTAATCAATATGTCATTTAAACTTTATTTTGACCGCCATTTTGTTACAACAAAAAATCGGCAATTCTCATACTATTCCTGGTTCCTTATTTAAAAAGTATATATAGTATAAAAATGACTAATGCTTTTTTTTAAGTATTTGTTTAATGAGGATTAAGTAAATAATGGAGGATTAAAAGCGTAGACCTAAACCTCTGCGTGGGACACACCGTATATATTACATAGCGAACGAAACGCTTTTCCTCATAACCATGCGATTTGGCCGCGTTTGATTTAAAGACAACAATATACAGTATACTGAACGTACAATTCTGGAAAACGCACTAAGAATCGCAAAGTCTAAGACGAAACCAAATATCGACGACATTGCTAGATCTCGCATTGAGCTTAAATGATTTTTAGCAAAATCTTAATTAGCCTACATGTCTACATTATTAATTCCTGACAAAAAAATTTATTATAAATATTTTTTACTTTTTTAAATAACATTTTACCGCTGTTGGTATATTATTATAAGAATATTGCACCCCTATAAAAAAATAATAACAGGGGTGCAATAAATAAATATATATATATATATATATCCCAGAAGAAGGAGGCTTCGGTTCTATGGACACATCAGTAGACACCCAACAACCAGACTTGCCAACAGAAGCCTTAAGTATATACAAGGTGTCAAATCAACAACGTCGTGAATCGCACAAGACAGAATAGACCTACATTACGCAGGGATAGACTCAACAGGTGTTGAAGATAGATACGCATACAGGAGAAAGATGCTCGGTTGGAAGGTCCCAGAGAATGAAATCCCAAAGAGAGCAGTGGTTAAATGGACGGAGGAGCGGAAGAGGATCCATGGGGACAGGATGAGGGAGGTGTGGAGGATTAGAAGGAACAAGACATGAGTCGGAGTGCTTTGCGTGATCCAACAGGGTCTATGCGCAGATAATAATAATAATAATATATATATATATATATATATATATATATATATATATATATCCCAGCAGGGGTGCAGACTAGCTGCACCTATTGAGTTGATTTAGTCGTTTCTCGAGGAACCCGAGTGTAACACACAATTACACTTGCAACACTACACTTACAACTTTAACACTTTACTCTCACACTTACATTTAGGTAGGCGACAATAGCGTTGATGAGCTTTTCGCTTTAACATAAAAAAAAACGTTTCTATAATGACAGCAAATCAGCTGTGTACTGCGATTAATACCATTTTATTTGCGAACAATATATCTTCTTATTTATTACTCTGACCCAAGTAATGCAACCGATACATTTCTTCAATCTCCAGGTAAGAGAAGAAGTAATTTCGAAAACGGTATGCTTATTAAACGTGGACTGAACATGTCGTCTAAAACACATATTGAGATATTGTTGAAACAATTGTACAAGTGGGATAAAAAAATACGCTTTAAATGTTTTGCAGAAATATTAAAGTAAGAAAATCAAAATTTAATAATTAATTGATTTGAATTAATTATAATTAATAATTTGAAGGAGAATTTGTTAAAAAAAGTGTACATTTCCTCCCAAGCTGTTCGATATTGAAGCGGTTTAAATGATTCACTTAGCGTAACCGAAAATACAATGGTCTGTCTTTAGCAATATATAGTTTGATAGTTAACCGTAAATGTATAGGTTGCGCTAGTGATTTACATCTTTATTTTTTTATTTTGAGACAATTATTTTTATAATATTAGAACATGATTTAAATAACTGAATTTTAAAGTAAAATAATTATAAAAAATAATATGACAAATTAAATTTTGTATAATGTTTAAAAAATATGTGTAATATTATGAGTATATTTTATCATAAGATTCTAACCTCTCAATTGAATGTGACCATCCTATTCTCATTGGTTCAGTGTAAAAGAAGTAATAGCCATCTTTCAAATAATTCTATACCGTTCAATCGTTAATTTTGGACAGGTTTGATGATTCATCGAGCCTAAAATTAAAAAATAAATCCCATGATGGGTGTTTTAAAATATTAATAAAATAAAGTATGGTTGGACAGTAACAATTGCTGCATTTCTAATGAACGCGCCCAACTAAATAGTCGTAGCAAAAATTACTAATGCCAAGCTTAAGACAGTTTTCCTCCTCGTAAAGAATGCTCATAAAATTTTAGTAAAAGAGCAATGATGTAATCGCAGATTGGAGAAAAGAGTATTAACATGCTGTCATACTCTGACTGATCCCTGCTCAGTTTTTTTTTATTACGCTAAGAAGTGCCTTAGGAGAAATATTTATTATTACAAAATGTTACATTGAAAATATATGTATAACACAAAATTAGTAAAGTGAGTGCTTACAATTTATTATTATATATATATATAGATATATATATATATATATATATATATATATATATATATATATATATATAGTTTTCTTTTAATTAGTTTATAAATTGTAATCTTATTAAATTAATCAATATGTCATATAAACCTTATTTTGACCGCCATTTTTTTACTACAAAAAATCGGCAATTCTCACATACTATTCCTGGTTCCTTATTTAAAAAGTATGTATAGTATAAAAATGATTAATTTAGGATTAAGTAAATAATGGAGGATTAAATGCGTTGGTCTTCGTGGGACTCACCGTATATTACATAGCGAACGAAAACTTTTTCTCATAACCGTGCGAGTTGGCCACGTTTGATTTAAAGGCCACGTTGATAATACGTGTACTGAACGTATTAAGTATTATAGGCCTACATCAAGTATATAATTATTACCGACAAATTGTTATATATTTTTACATCATGAGTATGTTTGTATATGACTATGTCTATTTATGAAACCTAGATTAAACAGGCCGCTATAATTATATATATATAACAATTTATCTGTATTTATAAAAATTCGTTCGCCCGTTCGTTACGTTAGTCCGTTACCATCTCCCGTTCGGTTTTTTCCATTCACTTTTCTCGTCAAACCTAATATTAAAAACTTCGCTTCAGTACGTCACCGCATTAAAAGATATCATGGAAGAATTTAAGTACAGATTCGTTTATTTGCAAACCCTTTTAGTGAAAAAGTATAGGATATTTCAGAAGGATATTCAAATGGAATTACCAATTTTGCTTAGTAATACTTGCTTGAAAGTTTTAATGGGCTTCAGAATTTTACTCCGAGCGCATTGATTATTTCTTTTGTAACATTCAAAAGCGTGCTTGCAAAATCCAGATGAAACCAAATATCGACGACATTGTGAAAAGGAAACAATGCCAGATGTAGCATTGAACTTAAGTGGCTTTTAGCATAATTAGTAAGTAGCCCTACATGCCTACATTATTAATTATTGACAGAATAATATATTATAGATATTTTTTTACTTTATTAAATAACATTTTACTCCCGTTTATACCCTAATATGAAAAGATAATCAAAATTATAGAATAGAAAACGTTGAGTAGTCATTGTGAAAGAAAAATAAATACAAACATTTAACAAATATAAACTTATGTATCCGTAATATAAAGAATATGAATAAGAATTTTTATGATTTTTTTTGTAATTATTGGAAGGACCTGAACATAGTAGTTCACTTAATAAAACAAGTAGAAATATGTTTTTTTCTATTTACTTAAAAAAAAAAAAACAACTAGTTATATTATATTAGTTACAATAAAACAAACAATATGTTATTTATTAATAAATATTAATAATAGGCTAACTTCAATATCACGTAATTGTCAGTAATTGTGTTTTGTCGCTTTGCGCGTACATCCCCCGTACAACAAAGAAAATACAAGAAGGAGCATTGAGCAGAGAGCAGGATGGTTGAGGAGCAATAGCAACTGCTCATTCTCAGTGCTAAGAACAGTGTTCTCAGTAGCAGTGATAGTATTCATATTATTTTTTTAAATAATACTACTTGTTCAAAGAAAAGTAAACTTCACAGTATAATCTTAATCACATGAGAAATAAACATGCTGTGTCCAGCTCGTAACCTTTTACGCCAATTTTACTGGTTAACGTAATATTAAGGGAAAATATCACTGGGTCAACTTAATTGGAAACTATATGTTTGTCGCCATAAACTTCAAAATTATAATAAGTCATGCTTTTAACCAGTAGTGCTTTAAATAGCCGACAAATACACTCATCTTTGTTAAAATAGATGAAACCGTCTTCAATCGGAAATGAATGGAAAAAATCTATCAATTTCGTCGTTTGCATTATGCAACTTAACATTGTACCAAAATTTTAAAATAATCGGTCGGTGGGTTTTGCCAGAACTGATCACACTCCTCACTGTTAGATCACTGTAGAGGTGTGTCTCCACAGATTTATGTCGGTATTTACCTGTGGATAAATATTATATTAAATAAATATAAAGAAAATAGTATACTTTTTAATGGAGTTCTGTTAATAATGTAAATAAATATGATCTCAAAACATAAATACAAAATTCATAAAATATTTTTCGTTGAAGCACAAAAGAAATAATAAAGACTAAAAACCGTTGAATAATAGAATGATTCTCTATAATTTCTGAAATAGAATAATTGGATATATATATTCTAGAACTAATGATTGGTAGATAATTCACTGGCCAGAGACGGATCTTATCACATTACAACATTAAGAGAAATTTTACTAAAATCAATATTTAACATTGCAGACACAGAGTATGCAATACATTAATCAAATGAAACAAAAAACTCGGAGTAATTGGGAGCTGTTACTGGGTAATTATTAATTTTGTTTTAAAATATAAATAAGATGAAATCTCTAATAAACGGTAATTTTTTTGTAGATTTGCAATTAAAAGGCAATCCTCAAAAACAATCTTTAAATACTTCACATTTTTGTCAAAGCAAAATAAACATTAATTTAACATCAGATGTGGTCTTAAGAGTGTTACCTTGTTCACTATTTACTGCTGCTTATTAAGCTTCCAACAATTAAAAAAAAAAAATTTTAATAATTTTTATTTATATTCTTTATGTTACGGATACCTAATTTTATATTTGTTAAATGTTTGTATTTATTTTTCCTTCACAATGACTACTCAACGTTTTTTATTCTATAATTTTGATTATAAATCATTTTTATACTATATATACTTTTTAAATACAGAATCAGAAATAGTATGTGAGAATTGCCGATTTTTTGTAGTAACAAAATGGCGGTCAAAAAATAAAGTGCAAATGAAATATTGATTAATTTAATTATATTACAATTTATAAACTAATTAAAAGAAAACTATAAAATATATATATATATATATATATATATATATATATATATATATATATATTTCTACACAATAATAAATTGTAAGCACTCACTTTACTAATTTTATGATATACATATATAACATTTTGTAATAATAAATATTTCTCATAAGGCAATTCTTAGCGTAATAAAAATAACTGAGCAGGGAGCAGTCAGAGTGTGAAAACATGTTAATACACTTTTTTCCAATCTGCGATTACATCATTGCTCATTTACTAAAATTTTATGAGCATTCGTAACGAGGAGGAAAACTGTCTTAAGCCCGGCATTAGTAATTTTTACTATGAATAATTTTTTGGGCGCGTTCATTGGAAATGCAGCAATTGTTACCGTCCAACCATACTTTATTTTATTAATATTTTAAAACACCCATCATGGGATTTATTTTATATTTTTAGGCTCGATGAATCATCAAACCTGTCCAAAATTAACGATTCAATGGTATAGAATTATTTGAAAGATGGCTTTTACTTCTTGTTCACTGAACCAATGAAAATAGGTTGGTCAAATTCAATTGAGAGGTTAGAATCTTATGATAAAATATACTCATAATATTATATATATTTTTTAGACATTATACTAAATTTAATTTGTCATATTATTTTTTTTAATTATTTTACTTTAAAATTCAGTTATTTAAATCATGTTCTAATATTATACCAATAATTGTCTCAAAATACAAAAATAAAGATGAAATCACTAGCGCAACCTATACATTTACGGTTAACTATCAAACTATATTTTGCTAAAGACAGACCATTGTATTTTCGGTTATACTAAGTGAATCATTAAACCGCTTCAATATCGAACAGCTTGGGAGGAAATGTACACATTTTTTTACAAATTCTTCTTCAAATCATAATCAATTAATTATTAAATTTTGATTTTCTTACTTTAATATTTCTGCAAAACAGTTAAAGCGTATTTTTTTAGCCCACTTGTACAATTGTTTCAACAATATCTCAATATGTGTTTTAGACGTCATGTCCAGTCCACGTTTAATAAGCATACCGTTTTCGAAATTAGCTCTTCTCTTAAATGGAGATTGAAGAAATGGATGGGATGCATTACTTGGGTCAGAGTAATAAATAAGAAAAAATATTGTTCGCAAATAAAATGGTATTAATCGCAGTACACAGCTGATTCGCTGTCATTGTAGAAAAGTGTTTTTTTTTTTTTTATTTTAAGGCGAAAAGCTCATTAATGCTATTGTCGCCTCCCTAAATGTAAGTGTGAGAGTAAAGTGTTAAAGTTATAAGTGTAGTGTTGCAAGTGTAATTGTGTGTTACACTCGGGTACCTCGAGAAACGTTTAAATCCACTCAATAGGTGCAGCTAGTCTGCACCCCTGCTGGGATATATATATATATTTATTATTATTATTATTATTATTATTATTATTATCTGCGCATAGACCCTGTTGGATCACGCAAAGCACTCCGACTCATGTCTTGTTCCTTCTAATCCTCAACACCTCAATTATCCTGTCCCCATGGATCCTCTTCCGCTCCTCCGTCCATTTAACCACTGCTCTCTTTGGGATTTCATTCTGTGGGACCTTCCAACCGAGCATCTTTCTCCTGTATGCGTGTCTATCTTCAACATCTGTTGAGTCTATTCCTGCGTCATGTAGGTCTATTCTGACTTGTGCGATCCACGACGTTGTTGATTTGACACCTTGTATATACCTAAGGATTCTGTTGGCAAGTCTCGTTGTTGGGAGTCTACTGATGTGTCCATAGAACCGAAGCCTCCTTCTTCTGATATATATATATATATATTTATTGCACCCCTGTTATTATTTTATTTATAGGGGTGCAATATTCTTATAATATTATATCAACAGCGGTAAAATGTTATTTAAAAAAGTAAAGAATATCTATAATAAATTATTTTGTCAGGAATTAATAATGTAGACATGTAGGCTACTTAGGAATTATGCTAAAAATCATTTAAGCTCAATGCGAGATCTAGCAATGTCGTCGATATTTGGTTTCATCTTAGACTTTGCGATTCTTAGTGCGTTTTCCAGAATTGTATCAGTTAGTCTTGATGGTGTCTTTTCCTTCTCAAAATTTGTTGGTAGGGAAAGCTGCTCACAAGCTTAGGGCCCATGTATTTTTAAACTGCGGCATGAATTTCAAAGCATGTTTTTGAATGTTAGAGAAGAAGTAATCAATGCGCTCGGAGTAAAATTCTGAATCCCCATTAAAACTTTCAAATAAGTATTACCAAGCAAATATGTGAATTCCATTTGAATATCCTTCTGAAATATCCTATACTTTTTCACTAAAATGCTTTGCAAATCAACGAATCTCTACTTAAATTCTTCCATGATCTGTTTTAATGCGATGACGTACTTACTGAAGCGACGTTTTTAATGTTCCCTTTGGCGAGAAAACTGAATGGAAAAAAACCGAACGGGAGATGTTAACGGACTAACGTAACGAACGAACTTTTATAAATACAGATAAATTGTTATATATACAATTATAACGACCTGTTTAATTTAGGTTTCATAAATAGACATAGTCATATACAAACATGTTTATGATGTAACAATTTGTCGGTAAAAATTGTATACTTGATGTAGGCCTATAATACATAATACGTTTTGTATACTGTATATTGTCGCATTTAAATCAAACGCGGCCAACTCGCATGATTATGAGAAAAAGTTTTCGTTCGCTATGTAATATATACGGTGTGTCCCACGCAGAGGTTTAGGTCTACGCTTTTAATACTCCATTAATCATTTTTATACTATATATACTTTTTAAATAAGGAACCAGAAATAGTATGTGAGAATTGACGATTTTTTGTAGTAACAAAATGTCGGTCAAAATAAAGTTCAAATGAAATATTGATTAATTTAATTAGATTACAATTTATAAACTAATTTAAAGAAAACTATATATATATATATATATATATATATATATATATATATATATATATATATAAGTTATGGTATGGTTTCGAGGATGTCGCTTTTTAAAAAAACAACTTTTTAATAATTAAAATAATACTTTAATATCCACTTAAAACTTATAATAATTATTTAAGTTCGTCTCATATGCATTGAGATGCGAACTGAGTGAGACCTCGATTCACACTTATTAAATTAAACGGTTGGTCTTTTGTTCGACACTTCGGTTAACAGTTGAAACTGAAAAAATTATATGCACTAATTTTCCCGAAGTGTCCTACCGACTGCGCCAGTTATGGTATGGTTTCGAGGATGTCGCTTTTTAAAAAAACAACTTTTTAATAATTAAAATAATACTTTAATATCCACTTAAAACTTATAATAATTATTTAAGTTCGTCTCATATGCATTGAGATGCGAACTGAGTGAGACCTCGATTCACACTTATTAAATTAAACGGTTGATCTTTTGTTCGACACTTCGGTTAACAGTTGAAACTGAAAAAATTATATGCAAATTATATAAATTATATGAAAATTATATATATATATTTCTACACAATAAGTAATTGTAAGCACTCACTTTACTAATTTTATGATATACATATATTTTCAATGTAATATTTTGTAATAATAAATATTTCTCATAAGGTACTTCTTAGCGTAATAAAAAAAACTGAGCAGGGAGCAGTCAGAGTGTGAAAACATGTTAATACACTTTTTTCCAATCTGCGACTACATCATTGCTCATTTACTAAAATTTTATGAGCATTCGTAACGAGGAGGAAAACTGTGTTATGCCCGGCATTAGTAATTTTTACTATGAATAATTTTTTGGGCGCGTTCATTGGAAATGCAGCAATTGTTACTGTCCAACCATACTTTATTTTATTAATATTTTAAAACACCCATCATGGGATTTATTTTATATTTTTAGGCTCGATGAATCATCAAACCTGTCCAAAATTAACGATTCAATAGAATAGATTTATTCAAAGATGGCTTTTACCTCTTGTTCACTGAACCAATGAAAATAGGATGGTCACATTCAATTGAGAGGTTAGAATCTTATGATAAAATATACTGATAATATTATACATATTTTTTAGACATTATACAAAATTTTAATTTGTCATATTATTTTTATAATTAATTTACTTTATAATTCAGTTATTTAAATCATGTTCTAATATTATAACAATAATTGTCTCAAAATACAAAAATAAAGATGAAAATCACTAGCGCAACCTATACATTTACGGTTAACTATCAAACTATATTTTGCTAAAGACAGACCATTGTATTTTCGGTTACGCTAAGTGAATCATTTAATCCGCTTCAATATCGAACAGCTTTGGTGGAAATGTACACATTTTTTAACAAATTCTTTTTTAAATCATATCAATTAATTATTAAATATTGATTTTCTTACTTTAATATTTCTGCAAAACAGTTAAAGCGTATTTTTTATCCCACTTGTACAATTGTTTCAACGATATCTCAATATGAGTTTTTGACGTCATGTTCAGTCCACGTTTAATAAGCATACCGTTTTCGAAATTAGCTCTTCTCTTACCTGGAGATTGAAGAAATGGATGGGATGCATTACTTGGGTCAGAGTAATAAATAAGAAAAAATATTGTTCGCAAATAAAATGGTATTAATCGCAGTACACAGCTGATTCGCTGTCATTATGGAAAGGTTTTTTTTTTATTTTAAGGCGAAAAGCTCATTAACGCTATTGTCGCCTCCCTAAATGTAAGTGTGAGAGTAAAGTGTTAAAGTTGTAAGTGTAATGTTGCAAGTATAATTGTGTGTTACACTCAGATACCTCGAGAAACGACTAAATCCACTCAATAGTTGCAGCTAGACTGCATCCCTGCTGGGATATATATTATATATATATATATATATATATATATATATATATATATTTATTTATTTATTTATTGCACCTCTGTTAATATTTTTTTTTATAGGGGTGCAATATACTTATAATAATAAACCAACAGCGGTAAATTGTTATTTAAAAAAGTAAAGAATATCTATAATAAATTATTTTGTCAGGAATTAATAATGTAGACATGTAGGCTACTTAAGAATTACGCTAAAAATCATTTAAGCTCAATGCGAGATCTAGCGATGTCGTCGATATTTGGTTTCATCTTGGACTTTGCAATTCTTAGTGCGTTTTCCAGAATTGTATCAGTCAGTCTTGATGGTGTCTTTTCCTTCTCAATATTCGTTGGTAGGGAAAGCTGCTCACAAGCGTAGGGTCCATGTATTTTTAAACCGCGGCATGAATTTCAAAGCATGTTTTTGAATGTTAGAGAAGAAGTAATCAATGCGCTCGGAGTAAAATTCTGAAACCCCATTAAAACTTTCAAATAAGTATTACGAAGCAAATATGTGAATTCCATTTGAATATCCTTCTGAAATATCCTATACTTTTTCACTAAAAGTCTTTGCAAATCAACGAATCTCTATTTAAATTCTTCCATGATCTGTTTTAATGCGATGACGTACTTACTGAAGCGAGGTTTCTAATGTTCCCTTTGGCGAGAAAAGATAATGGAAAAAACCGAACGGGATATGTAACGGACTAACGGAACGAACAAACTTTTATAAATTGTTATATATAGAATTAACCGACCTGTTTAATGTAGGTTTCATAAATAGACATAGTCATACATAAACATATTTATGATGTAAAAATATATAACAATTTGTCGGTAATAATTATATACTTGATGTAGGCCTATAATACATAATACGTTTTGTATACTGTATATTGTCGCATTTAAATCAAACACGGCCAACTCGCATGATTATGAGAAAACGTTTTCGTTCGCTATGTAATATATACGGTGTGTCCCACGCAGAGGTTTAGGTCTACGCTTTTAATCCTCCATTAATCATTTTTATACTATATATACTTTTTAAATAAGGTACCAGAAATTGTATGTGAGAATTGCCGATTTTTTGTAGTAACAAAATGGCGGTCAAAATAAAGTTCAAATGAAATATTGATTAATTTAATTATATTACAATTTATAAACTAATTGATAGAAAACTATATATATATATATATAAATTTCTGCACAATAATAAATTGTAAGCACTCACTTTACTAATTTTATGATATACATATATTTTCAATGTAATATTTTGTAATAATAAATATTTCTCATAAGGTACTTCTTAGCGTAATAAAAAAAACTGAGCAGGGAGCAGTCAGAGTGTGAAAACATGTTAATACACTTTTTTCCAATCTGCGATTACATCATTGCTCATTTACTAAAATTTTATGAGCATTCGTAACGAGGAGGAAAACTGTGTTATGCCCGGCATTAGTAATTTTTACTATGAATAATTTTTTGGGCGCGTTCATTGGAAATGCAGCAATTGTTACTGTCCAACCATACTTTATTTTATTAATATTTTAAAACACCCATCATGGGATTTATTTTATATTTTTAGGCTCGATGAATCATCAAACCTGTCCAAAATTAACGATTCAATGGTATAGAATTATTTGAAAGATGGCTTTTACTTCTTGTTCACTGAACCAATGAAAATAGGT
>CM040182.1:10650114-10727614 GCA_022606455.1 Callitettix versicolor
TAATGCATAAAAGTGCATATTATTAAGATAAATTGACCTTTATTGTTAACCTCTCATCCATGTATTACTGTCCTCTTATATTCGGTTTCTTTGGATTATTTCATTCTGTGTAACCTTAAAAAAATTGAACTTTAAATTTTGGCAAGGTTTGATGTTACCATCGAGCCGCAAAATAAATCAATATATAGTTTCCTGATAATTGTGGATTATATTCACATATAAAGCTCTCATGGGATGATACGGAGGGCTTTTTACTACAATTCTAAAATTTTACGTACATTTTAGTTTCATTACTACCATTACGTTCTCGCATGTGTATTGTTTTTATGAACTGGCTTTAAGTTGACGTTGAGCAACGAAAAAAATAATATATATATATTATATATATATGTATATATATATATATATATATATATTATATCTATGTATATATATATATATATATATATATATATATATATAAATATATTTATAATTTTTTTTTCTCTCAACCTTTCTCTCTCTCTCTCCCTCTCCCTTCCTCCTCTCACTCTCTCTCTCTCTCTCTCTCTCTCTCTCTCTCTCTCTCTCTCTCTCTCTCTCTCTCTTTCTCTCTAAATATATATATTCATGTGTAATGTCTATATTAACTGGCTTGAAGTAAATAAGTTGAGCAACGAAAAACAATAATATAGTAATTATATAAAATTTAAAGAAATAACAAAACAATAATATGTTGGAAAATAAAAATATAATCGTTCTATGTCATAGTTAGCGCAATTTCAATAATACCTGAATTTACTGTATGATATTTGTTTATATTTTTGCAACTCGTTAGGCCAATTTATTCAATTTTAAAAATAATCACCGGACGCAGCAACGACAGCTTAAACAGAAAGGCGACCGCCTTCCTTGAGACAAAAGAAATTAAACGAATTTTAAAAATCCAATTTTACTTCCATAAAATGGAAGGATGTGCATACACTTCGAGGTGGAAAAGGATCAAGGAGTCATATCACCCCTCTGATTCAACAAATTATATTTTAAAGTTCACATCCATCACGTTAGCGGGACTTATGTTTGCCGCGATATTTACAAATACCCAACTAACTAATTAAAAAAAACTACCACTTTATCGATTTTTTTTATGTATAGAACCTATTCATTTTGTAGACCGTCATTCTTCAGTCAGTTTGCAATTTAATTTAATGACAATGTTTCGCTCTTTAGCTTAATGCTGTAGTAGTTAACCGTAAATTCTTCTTAGCGCTGTCTATTACATTTCGCGTTTTTGTTTGTTTATTTGAGTAATTAGTAGTTGTTGTAAAATTAGTTAAACATTTTATGCAAAAAAATATTTAATAAGTACGTTGTTAATTAAAATTATTTTTAATAATGCATAAAAGTGCATATTATTAAGATAAATTGACCTTTATTGTTAACCTCTCATCCATATATTACTATCCTCTTACATTCGGTTTCTTTGGATTATTTCATTCTGTGTAACCTTAAAAAAATTGAACTTTAAATTTTGGCAAGGTTTGATGTTATCATCGAGCCGCAAAATAAATCAATATATAGTTTCCTGATAATTGTGGATTATATTCACATATAAAGCTCTCATGGGATGATACGGAGAGCTTTTTACTCCAATTCTAAAATTTTACGTACGTTTTAGTTTCATTACTACTACCATTACGTTCTCGCATGTGTATTGTTTTTATGAACTGGCTTAAAGTTGACGTTGAGCAACGAAAAAAAAAAATAAAATAAATAAATATATATATATATATATATATATATATATATAAATTTATTTATTTTTCTTTCTCTCTCTCTCTCTCTCTCTCTCTCTCTCTCTCTCTTTCTCTCTATCTCTCTCTCACTTTCTCTCTAAATATATATATTCTTGTGTAATGTCTATATTAACTGGCTTGAAGTAAATAAGTTGAGCAACGAAAAACAATAATATAGTAATTATATAAGATTTAAAGAAATAACAAAACAATAATATGTTTGAAAATAAAAATATAATCGTTCTATGTCATAGTTAGCGCAATTTCAATAATACCTGAATTTACTTTATGATATTTGTTTATATTTTTGCAACTCGTTAGGCCAACTTATTCAATTTTAAAAATAATCACCGGACGCAGCAACGACGGCTCAAACAGAAAGGCGACCGCCTTCCTTGAGACAAAAGAAATAAAACGAATTTTAAAAATCCAATTTTACTTCCATAAAATGGAAGGATGTGCATACACTTCGAGGTGGAAAAGGATCAAGGAGTTATATCACCCCTCTGATTCAACAAATTATATTTTAAAGTTCACATCCATCACGTTAGCGTGACTTATGTTTGCCGCGATATTTACAAATACCCAACTAACTAATTAAAAAAAACTACCACTTTATCGATTTTTTTTATGTATAGAACCTATTCATTTTGTAGACCGTCATTCTTCAGTCAGTTTGCAATTTACTTTAATGACAATGTTTCGCTCTTTAGCTTAATGCTGTAGTAGTTAACCGTAAATTCTTCTTAGCGCTGTCTATTACATTTCGCGTTTTTGTTTGTTTATTTGAGTAATTAGTAGTTGTTGTAAAATTAGTTAAACATTTTATGCAAAAAAATATTTAATAAGTACGTTGTTAATTAAAATTATTTTTAATAATGCATAAAAGTGCATATTATTAAGATAAATTGACCTTTATTGTTAACCTCTCATCCATGTATTACTGTCCTCTTATATTCGGTTTCTTTGGATTATTTCATTCTGTGTAACCTTAAAAAAATTGAACTTTAAATTTTGGCAAGGTTTGATGTTATCATCGAGCCGCAAAATAAACTGAAATGTAGTCTCTAGATAAATGTGGATTATATTCACATTTGAGCTCACATGTTATGTATACTACACATGAAAATGGTGTAGTATACATATAGTATATACTAAATGTATAATATTATTACATATAATAGTATACATATTCATGTATAGAATATAATACATGTATTACTATTAGCTCTTTATGTTGTATGTATAGTGTAGTATACATGTAGTATATATTAAGAAAATAGTATATGTAAGAAACACACGCACACGCACACAGTATACTCCTAAATAATTAATACTGAAAATGACTTTTTAGATATACGTAACAATTCGTGATAAATTTAATTCAAAATTGTCTGAATAAATATGTACATTTCTTGATAATAATGTGTTCACCTTTACTAAAAATCTGATTTCATAATTGAGACCAGCATAAATTGGCATTTTTTAATTCCATTGTAAATTACTTCTGGTTTCATTTTCATTTATTGATCTAAATTTAATTTATTAATGCAGATTTTACCCTTTTGACGGTGAAATTTTTTTAAAAAAATTATAATAAAACGCTTATTGTAATTTTTCCGAGCTTTCTCCCTGTTTTGTAAGCTCACCTGGATATTATGTTAATTTAGGGGTGATACCCTGTTGAGGGAATAAAACAAGAAACAAGATAATTCCTAATTTGTTGTACATTTGAAACCGTGAAAGGGCTTGTTGGTTAAAGGGCGTCAACACGTTGTCAAAACTTTCACCCGTCATTAAAGGAAATACTGTTTAAAACTAAATTAATTAAATCGTTGAAAATGTTCTACACATGGTTTTTATTTTTAAAAATTTTATTATTTATTTGAGCAACATTTGTATAACATCTGATACTGTATTCTTTAAATGACGTTCTAACATTACACAATGAAAATACTGTCAATTACACACTAATTTACTTTTTTTAGCAAAAATCTTTAATACATCACTATAAACAGTTATATTATAGTTCGATAATAAATCAAGTGGAAATACAACACTTGATTATTATTGGTGTATATCTACTGTCGTGGTTTACACAGTGGTAAGGTATCATACTTTTATCGATGGTACTACCGTATATACTACACTCAAGCTCTATTCTACCTACGTAATACATGTTGGAGGTGATAGGGTCCTACCATCGAAGCTTAGCGAATGAAACATGAATCTCTGTGGTAGGGATGGGAACTTCTGCTATTTTTAAAAAATATCAACGAACTGTTTGTTGGAAAAAAATAACTGTTTGGAAAAACAGTTTGAAAAAACAGGTTTAGAAAAATGAAACTCGAAGTTGTATTAGCAGCTAAAACATAAGCACAAACGATCAGTTTTCTAAGACTACTTTTTCATTCCCATTACCACCATGTCCTTAACTGTTTTTGGGTGTAAAACATTTAGAAAAAAATAATTAAATGTAGTAATAATTAAATTACATTCTCAAAACGTAATATATATGTATGCCATTTTATATTTACAAAATGTAATGAATTTCTAATAGAAGCATTATTATTTTTTACTTAAAAATTAAATAGCCTTTGCATATTTACTGAATTGCAAACAATTTAGAATATTTTTAGTTGATTAAAAAATATTGATGATTGATAATAAATATAAAAAATACTTTTAAATAAAATTAGGTTATGTATTTACAAATTAGGTTATGTGAGATGTTACTGTCATATTTTTATTTGGGAGAAAGTAGGTTTTCATTTTTCAACACTGAAAAAAGTAACGTTAATAAGTAAAATATAGTAATAAGAACATAGGCCAAATATGTTTAAATAAAATTGGCTCTATATAGTTAAAAAATTATAGGTTATTACAGGTTAATGATAGGTTATTAACCTAAAATTATTCAAGATATATACAAGAGTAGATATTGTAAATTTTAAAAAGTTCACACATCCAATAAATAATTAAAAACTATGCACTTAATTCTAAAAACATAAAAAAAGTAAAGGAAAACTTTCAAAATTGTTCACTAAATAGTTTTAAATTTCTAAACACAAAGTAAACTACGGAGAAAAACTAACATATAACACAATTATGCTGTTTTTACAGTTTAAAAAATGTTTGAACAACAAATTTTACATTTAAAACTTTCAAACAACTCGTTTGAAAAATAGAGATAAACTTTGACAACGCCCAAACAGTTCTTACTTCACTACGTTCCAACAAGAAATAGAGGGAAAAAGTGTAGCAAGTTAAAGAAAAGGTGTTTGTACTGTTGTTAACAGTTTAACAGGCAAGAAAAATGTTTTAGCGCTTGCGGCAACGTTCAAATATAAACGTAGGTGTTGGGGAAGTCCAAACTGTTGTTCCTTGTTTAACAAATCACGATCCAGTCCAATTCAAACTGTTAGTTTCCGTTTGACAAAGCAGTTTGATTTTCGTAAATAGAATAACAGTTAGTTTTAACATTTTGGAGTTTTCTTACCCAATTCTAATCTCTACTCTGTGGTTTAGTATCGATTAATTCAACACTTCAACGCCAATTAGCCTATAATTTCAGTAGCCCACTTCAATTTCAATTTAGAAGTTTGAGTACGTTTAAATTAGAATTAATTGTACGGTATAGAAAGAAAAATACCGATTACCTATACATATTTTAGTTTTGTAATTTTTAAATAAGTAAAGAGTCAGGTAAAGATAGGTACAATACAAGTAAGAGATTTAAGAATAAAAATTTAAGATCATGTAATTTAAGTGTTAGCAAGGTTATGAAAATATGGAATGTTCTGCGGCATGTGCGTTATGATAAGAAGACTGATAGTAGGTAAAAGTGCTACTTTTAAATTATGTAACGCTAAATTATTATTATTATTATTATTATTAATATATATATATATATATATATATATATATATATATATATATATATATGTACAATAATAGAATAAAGAACAAAGTACTTCTATAAAAAACAAAACAATTTAGACCTAAATGAAGTTTGTTATTTTGTGTTTTAGTTTTAGCCTTAACTTGGTATAAAGTATAAACTGAAATTGTTACATGATTTTCAAATAATGAAGGTTTAAGTAGTTATACCTAGTAACTAATTAGATTCCATTTAAATCTAAACAAAAGTTATTGTTAATGGGAAATCTAAAGAAATTCACATAGTCAGTTACATAAGAAAATTCATTAACTTATAGTTTTTGGATGTTACTCCAGTCTAGAGCTTATTAAACAGCTTGACAAACTTAAAAATTTGTGTAAGTTTTTCCTTAAACAAGAACATACTTGTTTTTCTGGGTCAATGTAACTTTTAATTACTTTTGGCTGTTTTTGTAATTTTTATGTCAAAACACTTTGTTACATGCCCAATAGTAATAATACGAAAGTGCAGAAACTACGGGAAGTTTGAAAATAAAAGTTACTATGTTGCAAAAGTTGCTAATGTGATTTTCATTGTAAAAACAGTTAATTAGGTAAATATGCAGTGTAGATTGTTTTTAATTTTTCTGTACTTTTTTCACTAAAACGCTTTATTACTTGCCCAAAAGCAGTAATCCAAAATATGTGGGCGTGAAAAGCAAGGGAAGTATGATAAAAATCGAAAATAAAAGTGACCTGCATAATTTCAAAATTGCTACCAGGTGGAAGTACGTAACATGTTTTTGATTGCTAAAACGATGAAAACCTTTTATTTATTTATTTTAAAAAGTACTCAGTAACCTAACACTGTTGTTGAGTGGTGACCTAACTAACACGGTTGTTGGGTGATAAAAACACCTTTTTTAAATGAATAATCAATAACCTACCTGGCATAGCGTTTGGTTGAAAAGCTATTTAATTATACTAGTTATCCTGTAGGTAACTTGTTTTTGATTGCTAAAACAATGAAAGAACTTTATTTAAAAAAGAAATACTCATTGACCTGACATAGTTGTTGGGTTTTGAACCTGACACAAAAAGAGGCAAATCATGAAAATCACAAATAACAGATGCCATTTTAACAATGTTTTCATTACAAGAATGAACCATCAAAAAAGGAATAAACCTTAACATTTTGTAATAGCTGTCAGAATGTGTAACACGCATGAGCAATAAGTACATGTAGTTAGTAATAATGTGCATGACTGGTAAATCCGTGTATGAAATTTAATATGTTTAATGTATTATAAACAGCAATGATGTCACAATATAGTTCCTTAAAAACGGCTTAAAATTGTAAGTAATCTTTAAAGAAATTATTTTCGCGGATAAATGTGTTAATTAGATAACAAAGTATAAAAAAACATTCAAAAATCACTATTTAAAAAAAAACAACCTACACTGCATAAATACTGTGTGCATTAAATGTGTGATTAATAACAGAAATAATAGAAACTTTAAAAAAATACCTCAAGAACCTAATTAACATGTCTTTCTATGAAAATAGTATTTCATGAAAAACACTGTACAAAAGTAGGTAATATGTTTCTCATAATGAAAATGATTAATTAAATGTTGTAATTAATAGTAAAAACAGTAGGCTTTACATATTTTTTTTGTTAAATTACCTTAAGTGCTTAAGTGAGATAGTTTTGTATGAAAATAGTTGCGTGAAAAAACTTAACATGGTTTTTTATAAAAGTAGATTGCGTGAAAACTATCAACCTTGTAATGAATATTATAGCAGATATAAACCAGCCGAATACTACCTTAGTGGGTGACCTTGATGTAATAAATCTTAGAATGAATCATGCAATGAAAATGGCAATGACGTCAAAATATAGTTCAGTTAAAAATTTCATAAAATCTGAACTTATAAGAAATTTAATCTTCTGGGGATGAATATCCCTTAGTTGATTAAATTATTTAATAAAATAAAAAATATTTTAAATTCATGTATTTTATAAGATGTTTAAAATGTCATAAATATGCTACCTTTTTTTGAGTAATACAATAAACTATTTTGTGTTGGCCACACACTGTAGGCGTGATCAGTGCTATACAACAATTGTTTTAATAAAAATTTAAAACAAAAAATAAATAAAATATCGAGTTTTTCTTAATAAAATGGTGAAAACATTTCAATAGCAGTCTCAAAATTTGAGGTTGTAGTGATTTTTTTTAAACAAATTTTCCTAAGCTGACAATTTTATCACAGAATGTTTGTCTGTGGTATTCACTTCAATTTGACAACTAAAAAAAGTAAGTTTAATAACCATATTAAAAATACACTATTTACAATAAAATATATTCATTATATACAGTTATAAAAAACAGTTATTTTTAAAATAAAAAAATTGATAGTTGTAGTATTTTTTTAAATCTGAAAAAAAAACAATTTAAACATTACCATATATAACGTATATATCATTTGTATCTATATACCCACTGGTCATTAAGCAATAAACATCTCACTTCAAATTAGGTTAGAGTTTTCCCAACTAAAAATTACAAGGTCATTCTTTTAACTACCTATTTCAACTTTTTAACTTTTAACTACTTTTAATCTTTCTTTAAACTTATTAATAACCAGGAACGTTGAAAGTGGTTTTATCTAGTGGCTACATGTTCTCATATGAGCAGTATCATTATATGTAAACAAGTGGGTGTTTTTGTGCTGTGTTTTGTATGTATTATATACAGTATAATCTCTCTAATCTACATCCATGATGGAGGAATTATAGGGAGTGTCTGGACTACTGAGTTTCAATAGAAAAACATATATTGTATATTACTATGGTTGAACTTTAATGGAAATGAAGGCAAAAATACAAAATATATGTGCATTATAATACTAGCAAATCCCTTGCCAATCCTAACAAAACATTTTTATTGATTCAATCAATAAACTACTGAATGGAAGTGACAAAACAGACTCCATAAACATAAAAAAGTAACTCCTTTTTTTATTCTTATATGTACAAGAAATCTGTAATCCAATCAGTTAAAGGACATTATGCCTGTGTGCTTTTAATTAGCTGACCAACTGCCAGTAGAGTTTTTTTTGTTCTTTTCTATGCAATATTGACATTTTCATTTGAACATAAATAATACTTCCTCTTGACACTCATTCCTATCAACTCAGCTACCCTCTCCACTTTCTTTCTAACAGTAGGCATAGTATTTGAGTGTGCGAGATCATTATAATATTTGTTTATAATGTCCCACTTGACAGACAGACATAAAGTTGCACTTAGGGCTTATGCTTTTATTTTAATGAGGCTAACAATGTACATAAAACACAACAGTCAACCATCAATATATAGTAGGTTAATTAAGTTGATCCAGTCAACAAATATTTACAGATACAATTATTAATTACAGTCCGAGAGCTAAATGACTGAAAAATGATACAAATGTTTAGCAAAAAACACTGCGAATAAAGTAGACCCTATAGTAACTCATCACTGAGTCATGCCCATTTAAGAATTGATGTGTTGGACTATTGTCAGTGCCAGAGTAGTGAGTGTCTGAACTAATGAGACTGTACTGTACAAAAAAAAACCCCAAAAAAGATTGCACTTGATGTATGTACACATTATGAGATTAAGTGGGACTTTTTTTGTATTGTCAATCATTTAAATACTATACATTTATATTTATTATTATGTGTGTAATATATTTAGGTTTTTACATTTATTTATGATTTATAAATTTTGTTCTACTACAGTATTTATGTACAAAGTACCATACAATAAATACTTGATAAATGTCGGTCAATATGAGTAAACATTTTATTACTTTTATTGAGAGGAGGAAAATTATGTGAATGTTTTCCAAATCTTAAAAAATCCATAATTTAAAAAGTTAAGGACTGGTATTCACTTTAATAATTAATTATTGTATTTTCAATGTAATTTTAAAGTTTAGAATGCTACTTTGTGCAGATTTTGATGCCCATTAAGATGGTTAAATGAGATTTTCAAAAAAGTGTTATAAATAAAACGTTTTTAGAAATTTCCGATCTAAAACTCCAAAAATTCCGTGGAACCAAAACTCTAAAAAAAGGTAAAAGGACAATTTAAAAAATGTGTTCTAAGGACAAATCATTTATAAGTAATTTTTTTGTTAATTAATTTCATGATATAAAAATGTTTTTGTGTTAAATATCCATTAAATTAAATTTTTTTAATATTATATAATTTTAACATTTATAAAATTGTTAAATTAAATCAGTACTAACAGAGAGATAAAATTGTTAAAAGTATTTACATGTAAGTAAGGAATTAATTTTAAATACCAACCTATGTACGGGCACTTATGCCTCCTGTAGGTCCTTCATATTTTGTATTATATTATATAATTTTTGAAGGAATTTTGGAAATGCCTCCTGTAGGTCCTTCATATTTTGTATTATATTATATAATTTTTGAAGGAATTTTGGAAATGCCTCCTGTAGGTCCTTCATATTTTGTATTATATTATATAATTTTTGAAGGAATTTTGGAAATAAATAAATTTCTTTTTATTACGTCAGCAAGACAGGCTGTGTGTTGCTATTACTTAGTTTATGTATTGCTATGATGGTTATGTAGTAAATATTTAATTATATATTGTTGTTTAATTTATAGGTACCTTATTACATTTTTTTCTTATAATGTAGGGCCTGTATCAGGCAGTGATAGTTTATTTGTGTTCTTTGCCTTAAAAAAAGGCAACTGTATACAGTTAAATTTTAACAATACCAGTATATGATTGACATTTTTAAAAGTACAGTATCAATACTGCATTATATGTATAAAAATCATACATTTCTATTCACAATTGAATAATTTGTCGATACTTTAAAAATTGTTTGCACTATGAAAAAAATAATTTTTGCAATGAATAATTTTAGCCTGCACTGGGTAAAAATGAAAAAAATATGCAATCTTTATTTTCTTTTAGAAAGAAAATCAATTTAGGCTAAATTAATTTAAAAGTTAAAACATTTGTAGGAAGGCTGAATCATTGTCGACATGTATCATCAGGAGCACCACTTCGTTTGGAGCATGCACTCATTATATCCAAAATGACACGGTATGAAGTGGAGAAGTATCGTCATTCTGGTTTAAATGCATCTCAGCTGGAAAAACTCATTCGAAATCGAGGCTCTGATTATGATTCTCTTATGATGCATCATCAGCTTCACAAAAATTATGAGCGGGAGGTCACTGACAATTTTAACCAATTAGGGATCAAAACACGAATTATAAATAGGTAATTAAATTTAATTGAGTACAGTGATCATTTACTATTCACAAATGTAACATTTGTCAGTACTCAACTTTGATATTTGAGATTTTCGTGTACGGAATTTTTGTAGTACAAATTAACTGTTTATAGTATATGAAATAAGAAGTTATATTGTCAGTTCTCACTAAACAGTAAACATAAATAATAGTTTCAAGAACTGTATGACACCACAGACTGGCTTATTAAAAGATGCGTTGCACTGTTTAGGCCTACGCCTAAACCCTTGTGTAGAGGTAGATGTATGGAACCTGGAATATATGTTCCAGAACTAGTTTTAAAGCCAGTTTTTCTGGCAAAATGAACTAGAAGAAAATGCAAAAAAATGCCTTTCCTTCTAAAACAGAATGTACAACTCCTAAGGTCAAGCTGATGCTAATTTACAGATCACAAAATCCTTGCCCTTTCACAGGTAAAGAACCACTTGCTTATTTTCTATCAAGCAAATAAAGCATGAATGACTAGTGTGTGTTTCTGGGATGAATTAATCCAACTGATATGGCTGCACACTAAAGAAGGGGGTGTTACAGGGATAGGCGTTAAAGCTGTATTGGGTCGTGCTGGGAATATAACTGATTAATCAACTTGGAGGACTATCGGGAGTGTGATCACCATCTGAATATAACACAGCTTCCATTTTGTCTTCGGATGACGTGTAATTGTTGTCACAACCCGAAGAAAAACTCTCAATTTGCGGATCTTCCTCTTTGTCATCTGCCAGTTCAGGGTCATGGGCGTAATCAAAATAATCGTCTTCAATATCAATGATTTTAGGTACATTTCAGCATCAGAATCAATGTCCCTCCAAGACATGGCTGATCTGAGAACTGTACATTATTAGGCTGTTAGTTAATTTAGGCCTAATATTTAAAATATAAAAGTTATACTAAAAATTGATTGAAACAAACTAATTAAAAATAGGTTAGTTATAGCTGAACTTTAAATTTATTTTTATTACTCATTTTATATAAATATTAATTTTTATTTTACACTCTTCGTAAAAAACAAGACTTGAAATTGCAGCTTTCTATGAACTAGGTATTTCATAATGTCTTACTTCATTTATAAAACATAAATTGAAAAACCACGGGCCAAAGAAGTACATCCACCATTATAAAAAGCATATTTAATATCAGTGGCTAAGTCCATAATTGAACTACCTGCTGCTACAAATGCTGTAAGGTGGAGACTTTTAAAAAAAACAGACAGTACTATTATCTAATTAACTGTAGTTGAACACTACTACAAGCTGCCACCAACTGCAAGCACTCACATACATCCCGTAAGAGTTAGTAAGTTTATATTCAATGAAAATACCAACCAAAATCTCATAGAAAAATATTTACTTGGTCGAATAAATGTTTTAAAACTTGTAATCTGGCAAATTTGGCTCTTATTGTTGCAAGCAAAGTAAGCTCTTGTAATTAGTATGTTTGGCCGCCTCGGTGGCCTAGTGGATAGCGTACTAGGCTTTCACCCCGAGGACCCGGGTTCGATTCCCGGCCAGGGTTTGGCATTTTCGTACGCTGTAAATCATCCCATCGTCTGCATTAGCCCAAGTGTACACAATAGTCGGACGTTAAACACCAAAAAAAAAAAAAAATTAGTATGTTTATTTACAATGTTATTGTAACAAAAAAAAGCTAAATGTATAAAAAAGCTAAACATAAATTATACATGACACATAAAGCTTAAACATTTTTCATTTGAATATGGTAATTACTTAATAAGATTGGAACTGGATAAATGTATTAAAACAGGTTGTTAATGGCCCGATGTTTTCAAATGGGTTATAGCCCGCGTATTAATGATTGTACATTTTAACGTTTAACCCTTTAAGGAGTACTGTTGTTCCAGAACATCTGAATGTGTAGTGTCCAAATGAGTAACCATTACAGCACTAAAAGTAGTAAAACAAAATTCGGAAGGATTTGAAATCATATGCTGAAATGAATATGTTTATTATTCATAAAAAGAAATAAGTAAATACTTACAAAAAAGTAATAATTTTTCTTTAAATTGTGTTCTTCATTCACAAGATTATATTTATGGAACTCAAATGTATGTTTTTTTAAAATTATAATTATTGTATTTGCACAGACGAAACTTTTTTTTTGTAATTTCCTATTGTTTCTTTGTATTGGTTGCGGAAAATGCTATGACGTCAGACGCTGCAACATGTTATATAGCATTCTTCTCAACAGAATAAAACATAAAACATGGCAGTTTTTTCACATGTTACGCAAGATGACATGTGAATGCCCAAACTGTGATTTTGCCAAACCAAACACAAAGGGCTTGTTTGTGCTTCCCAGGACAAAATATACGCAAAATTCCATAGAATTGCACCATTATATTATTTTATGGCTGTGGACACTCAAAAAGCAGTTTTTTAAAAGATATACATCTTAAATATGAAATGTTCTAGAACAACGGTACTTCTTTATGCACTTTATAATAGGAACATTCCCGAACGTCCATGTTCATTTAGAGGTATTTAGTCATACTCGTTAAAGGTTGGTGAACATGTTTCTTTACATTTAATTTGCTTTTTTATTTTAAACAATTGTACACAACTTAACCCTCAGTTTTATCTAGAAAGATAGCTTCAAAATTCAACCGAACCCACATGAACGTTAAGGGATTACTATAATTTAAATATAAAATGATTAGCATTTATCGAGAATTAATGTCTACTTTGACTGTAAAAGGTAATTATAGTTAACATTTATTTACATTGCATGGAAATATTTCAACTGTTAATCTGAATTTTATTTGAGGGCCCTAAAATAATTTTATAATTTTAATTTTTTGAACAAAATATTTATTTATTCTTCTACATTGATGTCGCCTTCAAAGTAGTCCCTATTGGAGATTATGCACTTGTGCCAACGCTTCTTCCAATCCTCGAAACACTTCTCAAACTCGATCTTTGGGATAGCCTTTAGTTCTTTCAGTGATGCGCTTTTAATGTCATCTACGGCTGTAAAACGATGGCCCTTTAAGGTGCTCTTTATTTTTGGAAATAGGAAAAAGTCACACGGAGCCATGTCTGGCGAATATGGAGGCTGGGGCATCGTTACAGTACTGTTTTTGGCCAAAAATTCATGAACAAGCAATGAAGTGTGAGCTGATGTATTATCGTGGTGCAAAAGCTGAATTGTTTTTCCACAGATCTGGGCGTTTTTTCGGATTGCTTCACACAAACAGCGTTGAACTTGTAGGTAGTACTCCTTATTGACCGTTTCACCAGGTGGCAGGAATTCATGATGCACTATGCCATTAATATTGAAGAACACAGTGAGCATAACCTTCATGTTCGACCACACTTGTCGAGCCTTTTTCGGTTTTGGCGAGCCAGAATGCCTCCACTGGGATGATTGAGGCTTAGTTTCGACGTCATATCCATAAACCCATGTTTCATAACCTGTTATAATATGTTTCAGTAATTCTGCATAGTCGTTGACTTCATTTAGTGACTCCTGAGCAACTTCTATTCGCCGCTGTTTTTGTTCAAAATTCAACAATTTTGGAAGGAATTTTGCTGCCATACACAAAACACAAAACACTGGAAACAATATCATGACATGATCCAATCGATATGCCAGCATCATCAGCGACCTCTCTAATTGTGATTCGGCGATTGTTCATAACCATTTCTTTCACTTTTTCCACGTTTTCATCGGTTGTTGATGTGCTGGAGCATCTAGGGCGTTCGTCATCTTCAAAGTCTTCACGGCCTTCTTGGAAATGCTTATACCACTCGTAAACTCTTGCTTTACTCATAGCAGACTCACCATAGACCTTTGTTAACATTTCACACACTTTGTTACACTTTATTCCATTTTTAACGCAAAATTTGATACAAATTCTTTGATCCATTTCTTTTAACAAACAAAAATCGCCGAGCTCATAAAAACACGTCTAACCTTAGTGGCTGTCACAGACAAAGTCAACAATGAAAACAGCTGAAAGTTTTATCATACTTCAAGGGCATGTATACCAACATATTAAAAAAAATGTTTGACAATCGGACTCTCCAAGCCCGTGAAATTTAAAAATTCTCGTTACTTTCTGAACACACCTCGTATATCCATTTTAGAGGTTTTTGGTTTACAAGGATACTTAAAAAAATGTAATTTTTTTGCATATAGTACAGCATACCCCACTATATTTGTTTTATCACAAGAACAAGAAGAAGGAAATATATAGTTAAAATATAATTAAAGTACATGAGATCAGTGGTGTAGATATACTTTGGATAAGGGGAGGGGCGGAGGATTTCCCACTTGGAATAAACAAACTACCAGTGGGTCTAGCCCCCCATATAATGGTAACCCCCCCTTTACTTCTTAGCTGAAGAGAAGTGTGAGAGTCACCCTTGGGATTTTTTTTATACATCAGAACCTAAATTTAATGATTCATGTATGTTTAACAAAGATTACAAAATTGTTTATATTAAATATGCACATTATGCAAGATCCAAATTTGATTTTTTCCATTTTCCTTATTAAAGAAGAACTCATACAGTGCAAAAAAAACAAACAAAAATATGTCTCGGTGGAATGTAGAATAGTTGGAATGAAAAGTACACACTTCATTGACTTGTAATTACACTAAATATTGCTAAAAATTAACTCGCAAATTCATAAATGTAATAAATATGGTATTGCATAAATAATATTGTATAAATTAGATGTTGTAATATCGTATAATTTTTTTTTGTTTTGTTTCCCTTAATTACAATTTTTCCTTTATCAAGGTTTAAATGGAGGGGAATATATCCCTGTGATTTCCTACACCACTGGTTCAGATAATAACAGTCACAGTGACTGTTACTATTAAACTTGTAAGTTCAAATTTTAGGCTGTTATTTATTTGATTAATTTTATCTGAATCAATAAATCAAAAAACAAGAAATGTTTCAAATTAAAACTGTAAACTTGTTACTCAAAGGTTGGATTACTCAAAGGGCTCAATAGAATGGTGTGATGCTGTGTTCCCAGTTGGAGGGGATGGTACGTTTCTTCTAGCAGCCAGTAGGGTTAAGAATAATACTATGCCAGTGATTGGTTTCAATTCAGATCCTCTTCGCTCAGAAGGTTTTCTCTGCTTGCCAAAGAAGTATTCATCTGATACAAAAGAAGCCTTGAAGAAACTTTTAAACGTAAGATAATACAAGATTTTGTGAAGTCAGTAAGGGTTTATCTTCATTCATGTATCTTAGTTCCTGTATTTAAAATTTAATTTATAAATTTGCCTTTTATTATGAGACAGTGTTTTGTAAATCAAGTGTATACTTCTAGTTGATTTTATATTTGTCACTTTTTATACATTTAGTAATATGTAATTCTAAAAACAATACATTTTATCTTGTCATGTGCAATATTTAAATTTAGTAATTAATTGTGATTTTCCAGCAATATAGCTGTTTTCCATCCGGTCGAGTTACATATTGTAGATTTATTTATATCTGAGAACACAAACGTATATCATTACAATAATACTTTGTAATTACTTGTAATAAGGCTTTTTTCAACCTCTGATGTGGCATACTAAAAAGGAAAAATAATTTTATTAACAAAAGTTAACTAAGATATCAGTTAGTTTTTGATGTAACTGTCAGGATGGTTGAGACATTTGTCATAACAATGGACGAGCTTGAAAATACCCTCTTTATTGAAGTTTGCCTCCTGTGCGTTGAATTACATCCTTATGTCTTGAAGCTCTTTACCGGCTTAGAAGTGCAGTCCTCTCAGCCACGTCTTCAGCACTTTAAATAAAAGAAAATAAGTTGGACAAGTTCTGGGTTGTATGTCAGGTGATCAAAAACTTCCCATTGAAATTACGCAAGAAGCTGTTGGGTTGGGGCAACAATATGTGATCATGCATTGTCCTGAATCAAAACTATTCCAGAAGACAGCAAGTCTCTCCTTGGAAGTAATGTCTGATAGTGCATCCGCATTGATCGTAGTCCTTCATTACATGAAGTACACCAGCAATTTGCCTTTATGGACTCAAAAATGGTAGTTATGACCTTCCTGTTTTTGAACTTATTTTTGGGTTTGTTCAGAGAGTTTGTGTGCAACCACAACTGAGACTCTTATTTCGTTTTGGATTGTTGTAGTGAATCCAGGTTACATTTCCATTTATGATTGATTTTAAAAATTCTTCCCCATCATCGTTGTAATGCGTAAGAAAGCTCAATTCGTTTCTGGACTGTTGTAGTAAAATTTCAACTCCTGTTTTTATCACCATATCATGTGAGCAAGCTCAAGGATGAAAGCATTTGCCATATTTTATGGTTCTCTGTTAGCATTTTGGGAACCCAAGGAGCACAAAGTTTTTCTGTAGCCTAGGTGTTCCTGACAAATTGCAAAGAGAACACCCTGAAATTTCAGCGAAATCAGCAGACAGTCCACCTCTCGAACCACTTGGTCAACTCATTGAACAAGGTCATTACGGACAGACTTGCGTCCTTACCCACTTTAATTATAAACATCAGTTCAACCATCTAAATATATTTTCTGCACCGTTCTTGCACAACACTGTCACCTAGGAAGTGTTCACTGAATACTCGCCTCGTTCTGTGATATATTTCTGCTGTGTTAATATTTCTGCTGTGTTAATCCTTTCTTCCTAGAGAAAATGAATGACACTTGAAAAGTGGGTTGCATCACTTTAAGCGATTAAATATATATATATATATATATATATATATATATATATATATATATATATATATATATATATGTATAACAAACAAACAACATTAAACAACATTATTAAAAAAATAATTGTTTAATATATATATATATATATATATATATATATATATATATATATATATATATATATATATTAATTAATTTTTCTTATTATTGTTAATTTTAGTAATAAATTAATGTTGTTGCTAATAAAGGATTATGGCCGCCTCGGTGATCTAGTTCATAGCGTACTAGGCTTTCACCCTAAGGACCCGGGTTCGATTCCCAGCCAGGGGCTTGGCATTTTCATACGCTATAAATCATCCCATCATTTGCATTAGCCCAAGTGTGCACAATATTCAGACATTAAACACAAAAAAAAAAAAGGATTATGATACTTTTAGAGTTTCATGTGTTTGTCTGTGTGAATGTTCTGAAGCTGCTGAAAATTGAATACAACAAAATAGTAGGACAAACAATTACTTTTTTGAAGCTTATGAAATCTAGTAATTTTGGTATAACCCCAACCCACAAATCTGGTAATTTGTCCACTCCTAACCCACAAATTGACTGAGAACATGGGTGTCCAATATCAATGGCAGGAATTAAATGTTCACATTTTTCAATTTTATAGGTATAGTATAGTTAAAGTATAAGACCTATAAACAAACACAGTTTGGTAGAAAATATTTTTAACATTTTTTAATGATTATTATTGCCAAAATTTTAAAGAAAAATTTAATTTCAAATAATAAAATGAGTACAGTTAAAATTGTGACATTTCCTAATAGTATAAAATTATATAAGTAAAAAAAAACTTGGAAAAAAATCACTTTTTTAAAATAAAGTAAAAAGTAAATAAATTTCAATAAATCCATCAATCTATCGAGATTTATAAACCTATACAGATTCATAATCACACACAGATTGTCCTAAAAATTTGTGACAGTGAATTTTTATAGATATTTAAATACTTGTACAATTAAGAACAAAAAAACGTGGGGCGCATGAAATTAGATAACTACTACTACCTATTTGCCTATACGCGACCCATGTTTTTGTTTTTAATGGTACAAGTATTTTAATATCTATAAAAATTCACTGTCACACATTTTTAGGACAATCTGTGTGTGATTATGAATCTGTATAGGTTTATAAATCTCGATAGATTGATGGATTTAGAAGAACTTATTTTATACTTTTTACTCTATTTAAAAACAAATTTTTTTTAATTTATATAATTATTTTTAAAATACCAAAAAGAAAACGGAATGACATTATCGTATATTTTTTTTATTTACTGTATACTCTGAATTTCCAAAGGTAAAATTAGAACATTAGCATACTGCCAAATCCTTTGACAAGTCAATGCAACTGTAAATACTTTTTAAAAAACATTGGCTTCGCAACAAAAGCAAATTACATTTCTATTAAACTTGCCAATACGCTATAAAAAAAAAATTGGTCAGGGTGTTGGGTTCGAACCCACGCCTCCAAGGAACTAGAGCCTAAAGCTGGTGCCTTGGACCACTCGGCCATCCTAGCTTATACTAAACAAGGACAGCGTTACTACCTATAGCAATAAAACAGACGGAAGGTCGTTATCATACATTTGATCATGCCGAAATAATTGCAAAACAATTTCAGTAATTGTTCAACATTTATAAATAAGCCAATATTATTGTATTGTCATCGTGTTTAGAGCTTTATACAAAATTTCAAACCTCTAGCTCATCGGGAAGTTATTTTAAGATCGATCGCAAAATTCAACCTGGACAAAACCCATAGTGATATGATAAAAATAGGATAGGGGTAATTTTAATTTATTGCTCCAAATTAGGTCTTCTGTTTATTTTAGCACTTTACTTCGTTCCTACAGTATAAAATTGTTTTCACATTAACGTTGCAGGGAGACTTCAGTTGGCAGTTCAGGAGCCGCATACGCGTTACAATTAGTGGCAAGAAGTTTGAGCCCCCAGTGCAGTTGTATGAGAAACACAAACTAAAAGGTGTACTGAGGTAGGTCCATTAATTAATTAATTGTATTACAACTTCACTAATAGTTACCACTTGAATATGATAATGATTCTTGGTATGTTTACATTTTTATTCAAATGATATTTACTATATTAATAAGTATTAAATTTTTTATGTAGAAACATAGAAATAATAATCAGTTGCTTAAAGGTTAATAGGACTTTTAGTACCATTAATAAAATAATGTTTGTTGCTTAAATCAAAACATAATTGTAAATAAAAGACATTATTATTGTTGTAACTAACTACTGTAGGTCAAGTTGGTGATTGATGTGATAGTTGAAAGTTCACTTCAACTTGGAGCTGTTTATAGGTTTGAGTTAAAATTGCTAAAGTAGGCTTTTCCATGTGTAACATCAATCTCCTGTCAACATCCCTCAAACTGCAATACAGTATGTTCGTTAAAAAATTTATATAATTTGTGAACAGGGATGCCGCATGGGTCGATGGTGTCCGAGACGAGGTTCAACAAGTCGCCCCCTCACATCTCCCTAATAACCATTGAGAATGCGTACTCTTCATCCTCCCTCTGTCAGGTACCTTGATAAATGAAAAATGTACATAATTAGATTTAACATTTTATACTTAACTGTAAGAAAAATTGAAGTTAAAACTTATAAAAACGAATATTTAAAAAATAACAATCTTCACTAAGCACTCAATAAGAAAAATATTATCATGTACCAAAGTGCCCAAGGCGGCTGCCTCGCTCGCTTCCTTCTAACGGAAATGCTGTTTGTAAAACTTGTATAGCTTTCAGTAAAGAATACACATTTGTTGACTGCATGTATACATTTATCTTGATATAAAAAGATAACATCTTTTGAATATACTCGTATTAAATAAGAGTAAAATATTTTACTTTTATTCTGTAAAAAAATATATATAAAATACTTTATCATTTCGAAAATAACATTCTTATGTTTAACAGAAATATTACTGTCTACTATATAAAAGCAAATGTATTATTGTTTTAAAAATGATTGCTTAACTTGAGTACTAAAGCGTTGTTATAGTATTTTAATTAAATAAAAACTTGTACAACTTTGTGTAATATTTAAAAATGATATTTTAATCAGTTTATTTACTGATGTTAAATACAAGTCTTATTTGACTTGAGTATCTCCAATTTTTTTTTTTTTTTTGGTGTGCACACTTGGGCTAATGCAGATGATGGGATGATTTATAGCGTATGAAAATACCAACGCCGGGAATCGAACCCGGGTCCTCGGGGTGAAAGCCTAGTACACTATCCACTAGGCCACCGAGGCGGCTAGAGTATCTCCAAACATACTCCATGGTACGATAATCTTACTTTCATGGTTTCGATTCAGGAATTGCGTAATCACTATAAATATTCCAGTATAATTTGACTTCCGGTATTTACCCAATGAGGAGTAATGATGTCTTGGAATATCTTCAGATATAGTCTTCCTGTGACATTTTGCACTTAAAAATGTCAAAAAACCCTAAAAAATAAATATTCTTATTCAAATTCTTTTTGAATTTTTTCCTTAATCAAATGAGCATTATTAATTATGTTAAAAAAATATTAAATAAGTCACAAACATTTTAAACTAAGTATCATTCTTGAATCGTATCTGCATATTTTTTTCATTGCTTGTTATAGCGCCCAGCACATGACAAGAATTCTTAATCACAACTGTGATTAATTTAGTTATTGAATTTTGTTTGAATTGTGCTGTAACCAATTCAAAAACCCTTCAAAGTGATTCACGCCTTTTCTTAATTCTGTGTGTCAATCTAGTCACATGTAGTGTTTTCTAAGTATTTATAAAAACAAAACATTATTCAATACAATACACTTATAAAAAGTACATAATATGCGTAAAAGTAAAAAAAAAAGATCTGTACTTTATGAACTGTATTATAATGTTATATTTTTTCGTTAAAAATTTTGAATGTTGTAGTTTAGTTATAAAGTTGTAGGAATATTACAACGATATTTTTACAGTTAAAAAACATTTATAAATACAAATATGTATTCTCTTTTTTTTTAATAAAAAAGTGTTTTCTAAAAGCACTTAATTTAGTTTTTTAAAATAAATACCCTGTGCCAACATTTCAGATTGTAGTGAAAACAGTTCCGAGCTGTTGGCGCAACACAATCACTGTAGCACCCGAGCTAACAGGTCCACTCAGGCTGGTTATTCCACCTCTAAGGACTGTCAACTTTTTAAATATTCTTAGCTGACTGAGAGTAGACTGTAGCCAGCAGTACAGGCCATGAAAATGTAAAGGATTAACAAAAATAATTTAGAAGGAAATCCGTAAACCATTCATTTAAAAACAACTAATTCAATAAACAAATTTAGTTTTATTTATATACCTTGATTTATATTGGTTATGTAGTCACACTAAGCATATTAGAAAGTTCAAACACTACACTTAGAGAAAACACAAATGTAAAAATTCTGTTCGAATCCAGTCTTAGGTTTTAAACACTAGAAATTTTACAAGGTCAGATTGAACCTGGTGTTTGTCAGCCTGAACACCAAAATCTAGAGGACCAGGGGTCATACCTGTTAAAGGTTTATTATACCTATTGAGCCATTCTGTGGGGGGGGCGGTTCTGGTATGTAGTTTTTTTAAAAATATATAGTTTGGTTAAAGTTAGCAACCAAAATATATTTAAATTCCAAATGCTCAGCTCATCAAACGGCCCAAAAGAAACACATCTTCGAAATATCTGAATAAGTATTATTAAAATAATTCTTTGAACATGTTCACATGTCTCGATCTCAATGGTGCTAGTTGGTGTTTAATTCAGTTGAGAATAAGGTTATCTGTTGTTATCAATACAGTGCTGGGACAAGCAACAGCCACTAACAATACTATACCCACCATGACCAACCCAGGTACCTGACGAGGGAAAAGAAGATACAAGAAAAATTTTATACATGTATCAAAAAAAAAGACAAAATAAAGGAAATAAGAGTACATTTGAGTGCTGTGAATGTGACGTGGGGTTTTGTATACATCCTGGTTTTAAGGACTACCATTAAAAAAAATTTGATTTAGTAATATTTGTTTTTTATTCTTAATTATTTCATTTTTGTGTGGATAATAAACAAAAATAGTTTGATTTCAAAATGGTACGAAATATTTTCTGTTACACTCTTGACTACGTAAAGTGTTATGTTTACACATTTGGACACTGCACATTCAGATATTTTGGAATGACGGTAATCTACTACGTAAAGAATATTAAGCAAAACCAAAACACCTATTTTTGTTTCTTGACACTTTTCATTATATATTTTTCTTGACTACACATTAATTTTTGTACATTTTTATCACTATTCAATTATTTATTTTCATTAGTAACTCAATCATCCTTTCTGCAACAGGCCTGGGACTGATTGTAATTCAGAAACTAATTAAGGTATTATAGAACATGCTTTTACTTTACTAATCTTTATGAATTACGAACGATTATTTTTTTAGAATTTGTGAACATTTAAAGAGGGCAGGTACTTCTTCAACGTGTATTCATTATTTTATTACTATTTTAATTTTTCTAAAATTTAAATACTGTTGTTAATTAACACTTTTTTCCTCTTCATTTTTTCTGCCCCATTTTACAATTTTCAGATACAAGTTGGGTGTTCATTGGCAACTTACAAATAGACACTGTGAAACTGCAGCACCCCTCAGTTACACTTGATATTATCGATAACATTTAATATAATGAGTCCTTTTTTCTTTAATTATTTCTTTATACTTTTACAATCCTTATAATCCTTAAGTTTAATGGCAGTAGCCAATCCCCAGTTTATGAAAAATATACAAAAAGCTTCGTATAGAACTCTGCACTTCACAATTCCATTGGCAAGGTGTTTGACTGTAATGTCATTGAATATAGTCCTGTATATATTTAATGGTAATGTGCATGTGCACATAGGAAGCTACAAGGGACAGAACTGTGACCCTGGTGTGCTGGTGGAGGATAATGTTATTTTTTACTCTGTGTTTTGTGCTTCAAATTGTGTACCATATTCTTGAATGTAATAAAGAATAAAATTAGATTATTATCATGCTTCTAGCTATTCAGTTTGATTAAACTTTTTTTTTTTTTGAGAAAAGCCTTTTTTAAGAACTACTTTGAATTCAGAAAGACTAAACGTGCTTGCAGTCTTTTAATGGGGAAAAATTTCCTCAGTTATCCTCAGAGATCAAGGAGAAAATGCACACATCAAGGAGATCTTTTCGTGCAAATTGAAACAAGAAGAATGGATGTAATTTTTAAATGAATATGTTAAGTTTGAACTGTAGCAATTTAGGTTTAAATAAGGAAACAATTCTCGATTTTGTTCTTTTAAGATTTCATAAATTTTATTTTTTTTTTCTGGAGTATCATCCCCACTAATTTTAGTTACAAGTTATTACTGGGTAGGATGTTACTAAGAGGAGAGAGAGTGTGTGTGTGTGTGTGTGTGTGTGTGTGTGTGTGTGTGTGTGTGTGTGTCTCTCTCTCTGTGTGTGTGTGTCTCTCTGTGTGTGTGTGTGTGTGTGTGTGTGTGTGTCTCTCTCTCTCTCTCTCTCTCTCTCTCTCTCTCTCTCTCTCTCTCTCTCTCTCTCTCTCTCTCTCTCTCTCTCTCTCTCTCTCTCTCTCTCTCTCTCTCTCTCTCTCTCTCTCTCTCTCTCTCTCTCTCTCTCTCTCTCTCTCTCTCTCTCTCTCTCTCTCTCTCTCTCTCTCTCTCTCTCTCTCTCTCTCTCTCTCTCTCTCTCTCTCTCTCTCTCTCTCTCTCTCTCTCTCTCTCTCTCTCTCTCTCTCTCTCTCTCTCTCTCTCTCTCTCTCTCTCTCTCTCTCTCTCTCTCTCTCTCTCTCTCTCTCTCTCTCTCTCTCTCTCTCTCTCTCTCTCTCTCTCTCTCTCTCTCTCTCTCTCTCTCTCTCTCTCTCTCTCTCTCTCTCTCTCTCTCTCTCTCTCTCTCTCTCTCTCTCTCTCTCTCTCTCTCTCTCTCTCTCTCTCTCTCTCTCTCTCTCTCTCTCTCTCTCTCTCTCTCTCTCTCTCTCTCTCTCTCTCTCTCTCTCTCTCTCTCTCTCTCTCTCTCTCTCTCTCTCTCTCTCTCTCTCTCTCTCTCTCTCTCTCTCTCTCTCTCTCTCTCTCTCTCTCTCTCTCTCTCTCTCTCTCTCTCTCTCTCTCTCTCTCTCTCTCTCTCTCTCTCTCTCTCTCTCTCTCTCTCTCTCTCTCTCTCTCTCTCTCTCTCTCTCTCTCTCTCTCTCTCTCTCTCTCTCTCTCTCTCTCTCTCTCTCTCTCTCTCTCTCTCTCTCTCTCTCTCTCTCTCTCTCTCTCTCTCTCTCTCTCTCTCTCTCTCTCTCTCTCTCTCTCTCTCTCTCTCTCTCTCTCTCTCTCTCTCTCTCTCTCTCTCTGTGTGTGTGTGTGTGTGTGTGTGTGTGTGTGTGTGTGTGTGTGTGTGTGTGTGTGTGTGTGTGTGTGTGTGTGTGTGTGTGTGTGTGTGTGTGTGTTGGGGTGTTTTTCAAACATTCAATGATTTTTAAGCAAAAGATCCAGTTTGATTTCTTCAAAACTTTTAACTATATATTTTACTTCATTTTTTTTAACCAAGTTGTTTATATAATTATAATTATTGCAGTTTTATTCACATCGATGTCTTCTTCTTAAACACTTACTAATCCTAGTAAAATTGTACGTGGCTTGTTAAAAAATTATAAACCTAAAAGAAAATAATAATTTTTAATTAATTGCACCCGAATAGTGGAAAATGATAAATATTTAAAAATTATTTAGGATTTTTTAATTATTACTGCTTTATATAAGCATATTTACACATAATTACATGTTCAGGAATGCAGATGAAAATTCGCAGCAGAATGGTGACATCTTATGTGGAACGAAAACTTTGCCTGTACTTGCTTTGAATGAGGTGCTGTTTTAATATACCTAGTTTATGGTTTTTGTATTTTCATTTTAACACTAAGTATTAAAGGAAAATAATATTTTTTTTTATTATGAGTACATTTTGCTGCCAATCCTAGTGTTGTTTTCTCAACTTCATCATCATCATCTCGTGTGTGTGTATGTGTGTGTGTACACTCATACCTTAATTTTCAAAAACTACCAACGTACTGTAATTTGATTATCAGTTATGTTGACATTTTTCGAAAATGGGGTAGCCTATTTAAATGTGTCAAAAAGGAAGAATGGAAAACTGATTCAGTAGAATTAGCATTAAGATGTACTCATTATATATATATATATATATATATATATATATATATATATATATATATATATCCCACAGGGGGTCTGCACTAGCTGCACCTATTGAGAGGATTTAGATGTCCCTCATGATATCCAAGTCTAACACACACTTACACTTACAACACTACAGTTATGACTTTAATACTTTACACTCACTTTTACATTTAGGGAGGCGATAATAGCCTCAATATGCTTTTTTGTCTTAAAAATATATATATATGGGGGTGGTTTTATATATATATATATATATATATATATATATATATATATATATATATATATATATATATATATATATACAGTGGGCTCGGACAAATATTTTAAACTGAAGGGACCATTCAAAAGATTAAAATTATACAAAACATTGAATTAATGTTTTAAAATTAAAAAGTCCAGAATAAGACAAAAAAAATAGTTAATTTTTTTATTGAACATTATTACAGCTTCAAGAAAACACTTTGAAATCATGTTCTACATGTAAACACAGTAGATATTGTAAAGGTGAAGGTGGGGTTTTCTGGACATGGGGTTTTCAAGGTCTTGCTTTCAAGACCAAATGTGTTAATTCGGACAGTCTTTTTGGTAAAAATCTATTTTGAAGGAGTTTTTTGTAGTTGTATAATCTGTAATTATTTGAATTCTCCTAAAAAATATTTGAAATGTGACTTTTTAACATTGCTTCAATAAGAATTTCAAGGTATCAAATAAAAAAATCGAATTAAATTTGAACGAATTAGTGACACAGTCCACTGTGTAAAGGATTGTCATATTTTTGTCATTACAATCTAAAAACGTAGATATAAAAGTTTGGGGTGGACATATATCCTGTTTTGAGTGAAGCAAGCCAGTTTTTACTATAGACTTAGGCAGTGTTGTGTATGCTCCATTTTTATGAATGCAATAAATATATTTTTTTTTTTGTAACAATCAACAATTTCAAAATATTGAAACATTTAAGTTAAACATGTTGGAACTTGTGTAGTATTGATGTTTCAACACATTTAACTTCCATTGTAATCAGTAAAGCAGACAATTAAAATAAAAGAACCAATTTGTATTTCAAATTTTGCAACTTACGAGGTGCTACCCAAACGTTTAGAGAATTTTCCCATAAAAATAAAATTAGGAGTGTACCATAATTCCTAATTTTTACTGTCTTTTTCAAAATAGTCCCCTTAGGCACGGATACAGTGATTCCAACATTTTCCCGTGATTCCATGCATCCCTGGAAGTCTGCAAGTGCCAGTGGTTCAAAGCACAGTCTGCGTTTCTGCCTGGATCTTCTCAGTTTTGCCGAATTCAATTTCAACTTTATTTTGGGGTAACAAAAAAAGTTGCATGGGGCGAGATCAGGCAAATAGGGTAGGTGGGGAATCACTATCGTGTTTTTTGAGGCCAAACAATTTTGAACAACTAGCAGTGTATGCAAAGATATGTTGTAGTGGGGAATCCAGCTCTCTCATTGTTCTAAACATTTCAGCCTAATGCTGTCATGTAGCTGCTTCAGAACTTCACAATAAAACTTTCCATTGACAGTTTGACCAGAGGGATAAATTCCTTTTGAGTAATGCATTTGATGTTTAAAAAATGGCCTTTTTTAGCCATGGTGAAGAGGTGACTTTGACTTCCATTGCGACAACTGCTGCTTAGTTTCAGGGTCGTAATCGTAAACCCGTGTGTTATCAACAGTTACGACATTGTAGATGAAGTTGGGGTTATCTCTTGCCGCAATTTTCAGTTCAGTGTAGATAGCTACACGATAAACGTTTTGGTCACTGCTCAGCCTCGGTACAAATTTTGCAGCAATGTGTCTTATGTCAAAATTATCTGATAAGATGTGTTGCTTGGACCCGTACAACATTCCTACAATCATACAAACATCATGGCTTGTTCGTCTATGATCTGCAACAACAGCTTCTCACACTTTCATTATGTTTTTCGGTGTTTTACCTGTTGGTCATCCTGAACACCCATTATCATTGGCATTCATCCATCTTTAAAGTATGACAGAACAGTTTTACTTTAATTTACAGTATTGTCACCAAACGTATCCACAATCAGGTAATGGGTTTCTGCAGCAGTTTTTTCAAGCTTGAAGTAAAATTTGATGCAGATTCTTTGCTCCTTAAAATCCTTGTCGTTTACACAAGTTTAAAAACACTGAAGCACAATGTTACACAAACACACGAAACTTGAGAATGTAGCCTTGGCATATTAATTCATAAAGAGTACTATTTTGCCCACTCTAATAGCAGCAGGTCATATCACAAACAGTTCGCGCGCGGAATTCAAATTCCTTGAACTTTTGAGTAGTACCTCGTATAATAACATATATTTCTGTAAGTATTATTACAGTGGTCATTTGGGCGAACGCTATATTAATGTAAAATACAAACTTAAATTTTTTTTGCGGCAAAAAACCGATGTGGTTATCATCGCCGATTAAATGTTTTCTATTATTAAGTGTCAAAAGTCATAATATATCTGTTTTTTATTTTATAAATTTCTGGTTTTCGAAAATTTATAAAATTGCCTCCTTTCAAAATTTGCAGCCTTCTCAGCCCGACCATGACTCCACTATTCTGGGGTATACTACAGACTCTTCCCTGAGTATATTTGTTGCGTTAAAATGCCCAACTTAAAAAACATTGTGTTGAATGTTCTTTGTTTTTCACTTTCTTATTTATTAAGTAATTACATTTTTCATATAATTATTACAATACATGATTCAGAAAATTATATCTCATGACAATAGTGATAAATGATGATAATGTGTGTAGATTTTAATATTCTATGATAATGTCTACTAAAGAACAATAATCTGCTATATAATACATTTTTGTTTTTGGAAAAAAAGGTGTTCATCGGAGAAAGCCTTTCTGCTCAAGTTTCTTATTTTGAAGTACGTCTCGGTCCTGATGAAGTGAAAACGAAAGTAAAATGCTCCGGCCTGTGTATAAGTACAGGTACTGGTTCGACTTCGTGGCATTATTCGATAAACAGGATAACTAGCCAGGACGTATCACAGATTATGAAGTGTGCCAACATAAAAGTTGAAGATTGTAGTGAAATCGCCAGTAAATATAACAAAGAATTAGTTTTTAATCCTGGTAAGTAATAAAATGTAGAGAAATTGCCAGTAAATATAACAAAGAATTAGTTTTTAATCCTGGTAAGTAATAAAATGTAGAGAAATCGCCAGTAAATATAACAAAGAATTAGTTTTTAATCCTGGTAAGTAATAAAATGTAGAGAAATCGCCAGTAAATATAACGAAGAATTAGTTTTTAATCCTGGTAAGTAATAAAATGTAGAGAAATCGCCAGTAAATATAACGAAGAATTAGTTTTTAATCCTGGTAAGTAATAAAATGTAGAGAAATCGCCAGTAAATATAACGAAGAATTAGTTTTTAATCCTGGTAAGTAATAAAATGTAGAGAAATCGCCAGTAAATATAACGAAGAATTAGTTTTTAATCCTGGTAAGTAATAAAATGTAGAGAAATCGCCAGTAAATATAACGAAGAATTAGTTTTTAATCCTGGTAAGTAATAAAATGTAGAGAAATCGTCAGTAAATATAACCTTTTAAACCTGGTGAATTACAACTCCATTTACATTTTTATATGTACGGTTAGATTGAATTTAACTAATACAATCGTTTAAAATGTTTTCAAAATGTTTAGTGACTGATTCATTTGCTTGTAGAAGATTCAAGAGTAAGCTACACAATACGAGACCTGATTTCAGCAGGTGTGTGGCCAAACCCGCCTGGTTTGCCTCCTCGAGGGTTTGTTACTTCTATTTGGCTGAAGTCGCGCTGTCAGGATGCTGGTCTTGTCATTGATGGAGGCGTATCCTATCCTTTCAATGATGGTTCCATAGCTTTAATGGAAACTTACCCAGAAGATACATTAAGGACAGTCATTTTATCATAAAATAGAATAGGAAAATGTAATGTTTATATGAAATTTCACACTTACAAATCATTGAATTAAAGTCAAGAAAGAAATTTATATTGATGGATGTACACACTTAAACAACGATTGCTAAAAGCAATAGTAGTAAGTAACATGTGTCTTGTAAATTCAGTATGAACAGACTTTCATAAACGTTATTTCCATCATTGATCTGTTATTGTTATTAGTCAAATTGGAATCAGTTTTGAACAAAATAATTTCTTTTAAATTCAGAAGTGCCAAGTATCAAATCTAACAATTTGCTTTGCTCAAGAGTTACTCTTAAAAAAGTAGCAAAGAATTGAATGAAAACAATATTCTTTATTATTATTTTAGTTAGCAACCTGGTCAGTTAACCTACATTTCGAATATATTGCAGTGGAAATAAACGGAAAGGTGTAATAGCTTAGAGATTAACTTAGAGAATCGTTTTTCCTTCGAAGGTACCGTGTTATAAGTTAGAGATCGACCTGTGTAATAAGATAGAGGTTCTGTACTGTGTATTAACATAGAGACTACAGTGCCGTCAAATGTGTCGCACCGTATGTATATGTTGCCGACAACGCTGCTTGCAGGCGCTTCAGTATCTTTTATCTAACAAGTAGAACTCGCTTAGTTAAAGAAAGATATAAAGTTGATTTGGATAGGTTTTGTTCTGAAAGGCTTATGTGCAATGCTGTAAATGTATACTAATTTACATATGTATTAGTAATAGTAATAATAATATAAAAACATTGAAGGCTGCTTTATTCAAACCATATCCGAATTGAATTGAGAAAACAGCCCTAAATTAATGAATTCATATAAACTTATGTTGTTTTTTTCGATAAAACACCAATATTTCTATTTTTCTGTACAAACAATTGTCAAAAATAAACATTAAAACATTTAGATATGTTGTTGACCATTAAGTCCAACTGTTTCTTTACTAATTACCATGAACTTGGTTTTATTAATGTTTAATCCATACAAATGATTATTATTTTAAGGATTTTCTTGTTAAATCCTTTTTACCAAAAAAAATGTGTTATACTATCCTTCAGAATGGCAAAATAAAGTAATAATAAAATTTTAAAACATTATTTATGAAGTATTTTATTACAGAAAAATACTAGACAAATGAAAAAGATATGAAATTAAGAAATTCTACAGTTTTTTTAAAGATCCAAACCGGATTTGTTGAAAAATATAATTAAAAGCAAGAAATTTTGTGTAATATTTCTGAACTGTTTGTTTTATTTTCTAACACAGACACATAGCAACGTTTAAATAATATGAGAAAAATCGCAGCACGCAGCTGTCTCGCTGACGTGATAGAGCGAATTTCAAAAACAATTTTTCTTTATCTCACCCTTTTCGACATTCTGATTCTGCCATCGTAATCAGCTACAACTTTCAAATTACGTTGAAAACAACAAATTATGTAATGTGATGGCGTGTTTTATTATTTAGATATTTAATATTGAAACTATATATAATAATAAAAGAACTGTTTCTTTTTATGAGTTCTACTTGTTAAATAAAAGATACTGAAGCGCCTGCAAGCAGCGGCATCGGCAACATATACACATGGTGCAACACACTTTACAAAACTGTAGTCTCTAAGTTAATACACAGTACGGAATCTCTATCTTATTACACAGGTCGATCTCTAACTTATAACACGGTACTTTCGAAGGAAAAACGATTCTCTAAGTTAATAAATCTCTAAGCTATTACACATCCCCAAATAAACTATTATTCACATGTTTGTGAAAAGTATTTTGTATACTTGAATTTACACAATGGTAACATTTACTCTTCTTTCTTCACACCGTAACAATGAATTGTGCAAGGAAGAGTAAGAAGCACTGTCACGTTATTGTTGTAATCAGGCTTGGCAGATCTTGAACCTAAAAAATGAATTACACATTTTTATTTTTATAAAATATGTATAATTTTAAAAATAATCAAGTAGGAAAAGAAACCAAAGGTAATTTAATTTGACCATATTTAACCTAGTTAAAATGGCATCTAATAATATATTATGTAAAATCTAAACCAACCAAATGTGACTTAAGTATGATCAAAAAGAAATTTTTAAAGGCTTTGATTATGTATTCACTATTCACATTTTGATTAGAAATAATAATTTTAAAAAAATAATCAAATTGTAAAAGAAATTAGAGGTAATTTAATAATGCCTTTAAAATACCTTTAATAGGTAATGCAAGTTATGTTATATAAAGAAACAAATCAAGATTAATTTGAAAGGATTTATTTGTACAGTGTAATATTTACTTATTTTTATTAAAAATTGTTGTAATTTATAAAATTAATCAAATTCAAAAGTAAATTGCAGGTAATTAATTAACCAAAAATAATTTATATAATTAAAAAAGTAATTATGTTATATAATAAAAAAATAGACATATTTTTTACATTTTGACTAATTTCATTTAACTTTGAGTGGCTAAGGAAATATAAAAATATGAAACTATTAGTATGGGTTTTTTCAAATTATCATTCACACAACTCCTGATTGCTAGATGGAGCCACATATATTTTAAGTTATTTATTCTTAGCGTACGAAAATTATATAAAACCACAAAATTAAATAAAACATACATACTGCACTGAAAACGGTTTGTAGATGTATTTATATTTACTTTTTGTGTGTATATACTTATATGTATTTATGTATAATGGATTCACATATTAAAAGCTCTTATTTTTATAAATGTGTTTAAAATTTTTTTTTTTTTAATATTGTACAACCCCAGTTATCCAAAATAAAGGAGGGAAGCCATTTTGGATAGTAATTTTTTTGGGTAAGCCGTGCACATGTTAACTTTTTTGTTAACTAATTAATTCTAGAATATTTGTAAGGTCGAAAATTTCTAATCTTTTTTTTAGGTTATACGTGACTTAGGTTCATTTTGTTCATGTCCCTCACTAGCAGCAGTGTCCTGCCATCTTTCATTAGAAGGACTTCGGTTCACATTGATTCGTTACATTATTTAACAAATTTTAGCACAATTTAAAATGAAGTGTGATCTGCACTTCTGTATTGACAAGTAGTGACTATACACATGTCGCTATTGTGGGGTGAGAGTATAGCTGTATTTAGATTTGGGAGTCCCTGGCTAGGGAAGTCAACTCAAGGTCATGCATTTAATTCTGTGATAGCCAATATGATCTTACCCTTATATTCGTGTACATTTTATTCCCTGTCTTTTTTTTTTTTTTTTTTTTTTTTTTTTTTTTTTTTTTTTTTTTTTTTTTTGTTAACGTCCGACTATTGTGCACACTTGGGCTGATACAGACGATGGGATGATTTATAGCGTATGAAAATGCCAAGACCTGGCCGGGAATCGAACCCGGGTCCTCGGGGTGAAAGCCCAGTATGCTATCAACTAGCCACCGAGGCGGCTCCCTGTCATTTTAAGGGATTTGCAAATCTGATCTGGATGCACTTCTTATAACCCTGGTTTCTGTTGATCAAATGTTAACCAAGGTTTTACTGTATTAAATACTTTGAACACTGTTAAATACAGTAAAAATAAAAATCATATTTTTAGGGTTTTGTAGGTATCTGAAAAACAGAATATTGTGGTTTTATTTGTTTGCAGTATCAAATTTAAAATAAGACTTTTACCCTTTGCCGGCCCTAACGCTTCAAAGCGCTCAAAATGTAAATGCCCGCTTCCTGCCTAAACACTCTAAAGCACTTGTGTGGCAGCCTCAGTAAATCTATTGCGTAGTAACAAGGAAAAATAAGATATTTATTTTCTGACACAATCGAATTGCTTAGCATGCATGCCTGTACATTTATAAATATGAAGCTACCTCGGTGGCCTAGTTGATAGCGTACTGGGCTTTCACCCTGAGGATCCGGGTTCGATTCCCGGCCAGGGCTTGGCATTTTCATACGCTATAAATCATCCCATCGTCTGCATTAGCCCAAGTGTGCACAATAGTCAGACATTAAAAAAAAAAAAAAGATGAATCACAAAAAAAAATAATTTATGATACACACAGGTCACGTTCAACAGTTATTAATCTATTGAGCGCTCAGTTGAGTTGAGACAATGGCAAGTACATCGCGCATTTCGAGTAAAAAAGTAAGAGAGGCAGAAATTTTAGAAGAAAGTACTGAGTGATATTTCAGTATCCTCACCGTAAGAAGATGAAGATGATAATGAAACCTCCACTGAAGATGATCCGAGAGTGGAGGATAGCAACATTTTCATCTCATAAGCGTACAGGCAAGAAGAGAAGTTTACACACAGGTAAAGCATCCCCTAAAATGCTTCGCACCCTTGAAACAATTTTATGCTGTGCAAATGTGTTCAGAAAAAGATAAAAGCTTTATCTGGAAGGGGTAAACAGACAACATACAAGTGTTAACATTGTGTCGTGTGGGATGTTTTTTGGAATACCACCAGCAGCGAAATGTGGAGGTTCAAAATTAGGTCAGTAATTTACCACGCATAAATCTTTTGTGAATCAAATAAAAAAATGATTATAGGTCTATATCTTATAGTTTAATTATGATTTTTTTCCGAAGAGAGAGCATATTTTCTGCTATAGCTAGATGTCCCTTTAGAAAACAAAGCCATCTTGCCCTAGCGGTGGGACTTTAAATAGGAGCAGCAAAGGGTTAATGAAGGCTACAGTAGGTTTTGGCTATACTTGTGTCCTCTTCCATAACAAGAAAAAATATACATTTCTGGCCAAGTTTGTATCCTTTAGCATAAAAGCTTGGCGATGATAACCTTAGAGGTTTTTCACCCGAAAAAAAATTTAGCATAAATAACCAAAATCAATATATGTTGGCTCTAAAGAGCTGTGACAGAGTTTGTTTCTACTACCACAAATATGAATTATTAACCAATCACTATAGATTACAAAAACTAACCATGTTTTGAATTGCATACCACAAATAATAAACCAATTATGCTGGCTACAATTAACACAAATATGAATTATTAACCAATGACTATAGACTATTAAAACTGACCATGTTTTGAATCGCATACCACAAATAATAAACCAATTATGCTGGCTACAATTAACACAAATATGAATTATTAACCAATGACTATAGACTACAAAAACTGACCATGTTTTGAATTGCATACCACAAATAATAAACCAATTATGCTGGCTACAATTAACACAAATATGAATTATTAACCAATGACTATTAAAACTGACCATGTTTTGAATCGCATACCACAAATAATAAACCAATTATGCTGGCTACAATTAACACAAATATGAATTATTAACCAATGACTATAGACTATAAAAACTGACCATGTTTTGAATCGCATACCACAAATAATAAACCAATTATGCTGGCTACAATTAACACAAATATAAATTATTAACCAATAACTATAGACTCTGAAAACTGACCATGTTTTGAATTGCATATCACAAATAATAAACCAATTATGCTGGCTACAATTAACACAAATATGAATTATTAACCAATGACTATTAAAACTGACCATGTTTTGAATCGCATACCACAAATAATAAACCAATTATGCTGGCTACAATTAACACAAATATGAATTATTAACCAATGACTATAGACTACAAAAACTGACCATGTTTTGAATCGCATACCACAAATAATAAACCAATTATGCTGGCTACAATTAACACAAATATGAATTATTAACCAATAACTATAGACTATAAAAACTGACCATGTTTTGAATCGCATACCACAAATAATAAACCAATTATGCTGGCTACAATTAACACAAATATGAATTATTAACCAATGACTATAGACTATTAAAACTGGCCATGTTTTGAATCGCATACCACAAATAATAAACCAATTATGCTGGCTACAATTAACACAAATATGAATAAACCAGTTAATGTTGACTATAAAAAGCCAGCAGTTGCTCAGTTTATAAAACCTATCACAAATAACAAAACAAGGGAGAGGTGTACTGGCCCACTATGCAAATTGTTTTATGGACACCGTGCTTCTCCCATAATATCATCAAACAGTTATTTCTCAATTGAATGTGTGTGTTATTAAACATTTACGCTCTAAGGTTGTAAAACAACAAAAAGCAGATTGTAGATAACAGAGCCATTTATTCTCATATTGTATTACCATGAATATGAAACCCTTAAATCAAAAAATGAAGACATTTCAACAGAAACTGCATTATAAAATTGTTTACATCATGCTTTAGCAAAGTTTATTTTTGATTGGTTTTCATTAAAATTATTGCATGTGATACCTATGTGTACCATGTACCATTACCATGGTACTATGTGTACCATGTACCATGATGCATCTAGTAAAATAAAATGTAATGTGTATAACATGTAACTTGACATACATGTAATGTGATAAAATGTAATCTGATCGTCTGTATTAGCCCAAGCGTGCACAATAGTCGGACAAACACAAAAAAAAAATTAAATAAAATGTAATCAAAAAAATTGGTAATGTGATATAATTCAATTTTTAAGATATTTTTCTCCGACCTGGATCACTATGCATTTTACCTCTTTTTGTATAGATTATAAAAAAAGTAATTTAGTTTCTATTTTTGATTAAAAATGAATGTACACTGCTATAGTGATAATTTGTGTTATGGGTTCACAGTTCAATGAATCCCAAACAAATTGATTAAATAATATATTATTTCAAAGACCAATAACGTAATTATTTCCAAATGATATACATGTGTAATTTTTTTAATACTACATTACAATTAGAAATGTTTAGTTTTCACAGTACAAACTGTCAGTTATAACATCCAAACGTTAATACTCAATTGCGGATCACAATTCAGAACTGCATACACACTAGGGTTGAGGGGTATAAAGTGCTGTATCATTGCTATAGTCATTAAATATATTTTGATAGCAAGTGTACATCCAGTTGTTGACCAAAAAAAGCTGAATGCTACTAAAGTCCATATACAAACTTCCACGAACAAGGCAGGAACTGCATTTGATAACTTATAAGTATTAATATTAACCTAATGAACAATTGATTGCATAAAATGCCAAGATAAACTAACATTAATCCTGTAATATTATTAATTTAATATGTACAATGAACTATGTTCAGTATAATGATCTGCCTTCACTAGCTTCGTCAATTCTACTTTCGTTGATGCGTTTCGGAGAACCTGCATCTTCAAAAACTATATCTATACTCAAGTAGAATTGACAAAGCTAGGGAAGGCAAATCATTATTCTGAACATAGTGATAATAATCCTAGCAGAAAAGAAGAAGAATATAAAAAGAATGTACAGTGAAACTTTGATTAACTATCAGGGTCTGTATTGGTTAATTGATTAGATGGAGATGGATAACAGAAAATTCCTAAAAAAATACTCCAATTGCTTATGAACAAAAATTAAAAAATACATATTTATGAACTGTATATATGTCCTTCAATAAAATATAAATGCTACAACCACTAATACCAGGAACTACTCTTGTATCGAAGTAATATAATCTAATGACTTAATCATTAGTCTATATGATGATGACTAATCATTAGTTCTAATCTGATGACTTAATCTTTGCTGAAACAGCTAAGCCATTACTCTCTGTAAGCAACAAATAATGTAAACAACACCAATCACTACATCACACCTTATAGTAGCTAACCAAAGCATGATGATGCTTTAATACTTCAGCAATAAAACACAAATGTTAAAACCACTCAGCAATAAAGTAAAAGTTATTTTTCACTGCAATTTGGTGAAGTGTATATATATATATATATATATATATATATATATATATATATATATATATATTATTTGCAGTATATGTATTATACATACAAGTTATTATTTATACTTTAATTTATTTGTTTGCTTTTATTTTTTCTCTAAGAGCTATTTATAAAGGTTTACAGCTTAGTAATACTTTTGTAATGAACCCTTTCAGTACCAACTTACAATTTTACCGGACATCTGTTTTATATAAGTACTAGCATTGCCTGTCGCGGCTTCGCTGAAACTTAAACTGTTTCAGTAATGTAATAATTTAGAAACATAAAAAAATATATTAATAAAAGCGTGATTATTTTACAGTGAATATGAAAAAATATTACAACCTGAATATGTTGTTTTATTGTCTTCAAACTTGTTCCATTCGAATTTAAGAAAATCTGATCAAGAATATTTTTGTCCAATACGTTTGTACCTATACCTATTCTATTTATACCTATTCTACATTTTTGTCCTTTTAGGGGATGAATTCGGGGGAAAATACTGAATTGTGTGTATCATAATTTGTGTTTTAAAATATTTTGTTTACTTTTAAGAAAATTTGATAAAAAATATTTTTCTCCATTGCAAACACTCTTTTTTCTCCCATGATAACTCTTTTTCCATTTTTATTCTTTTAGGGGATGAATTCAGAAAAATGTTGAAATATGTGTTTCATAGCATATTTCTAGAATATAAGAAAAAAAATATTTTTTCAATACAAAATTGTACCCCTTTTTTATATTTTATACCTTCTTTCAATCTCTTTAGGGGATGTGTTTTGGGGAAAAGTTGAAAAATATATTTCATTACTTATACTTAAGAGTGACTATGTTACATTTTAAGAAAGTCAGATGAAAAACATATTTTTTCCAATAAAAATTGTTGTAACTCATGTTTACCTCTTTAGGGGTTGCATACTGGAAAATCGTTTTTCAGTGCACCCCTTTTTCAGTGCATCTCGACAATGTTGTTTGAAGGTACCCTGAAAATTTCAAGTTTCTAGCTATAGGTAGCTATAATTGGCTGTACGTTGATTATTAAATTTGGACTGAGTAAGTAGTTTAATGGAGTTAAAATCAATTTTTTGCAAAATCCTTTCTTAGTACGCGCTTACATATTACAACGAAGGTAACCTCAAAATTTCAAGTCTCTAGGTGTTATAGTTTGGGCTGTATGTTGATCAGTCAGTCAGTCAGGACATTGCCTTTTATATATATAGATAATGCCAGAATTTAGGCTCTGACAATGTCTTTTTTAAATAAGTTAAAATATAGCAAGCAGTAAACAATAAGTTAAAATAACAAAACAATAATAATACATTATTTAATGACTTATTAGACTTGTTAAATTATGCTGTTTCAGACTAGTCAAACAGCTGAGCGCTATACCAGGCTAGTACCAGGTGTATTAGGTGTGAGCGGGTTTGAACCCTGCATCAGCCATGGATTTTTCTGTGCATTCGGCCATGGATTATTTAGAGTTTGCCTGTCTATTGTAATAGGAAAGGTGAGGCCAACCTTTAATGGTGGACGTTTCAAATGGAAACTGACAGATACAGATGAATTATTTGCGAGTTGCATAGCTGATCAAGAGTTTGGCTACATTTTTCTTACTATATAGTATGTGTGTGTCCACTTGAAAATAAAATGTTGATATATTCATGTAGCTTAAAATATATCCAAAAGTAAAAACCAAGAAAATATTAAAAATTTGTTTATGTAAAAAAGTTAATGGCACTGAAAAGGTTAACTTTTAATAATGGACTTTTAATAATTGGCTGTTTAAAGAGTGATGTGTAATCAAAGTTTCACTGTACTATAAAATTTGAACCTGCTAGTTTTATGTACAATTTCTTCAAAATCATCATTTTCATAGGTGCAGTTTTTTATCTCTAATTTAAAAAAGTTTTCTAATTTTCTTTGATGATTTTCCATACTTCCCAGATCCTTGATAGATATAAACACCCCGACTAATATCCTTCGAGCCTTGGCGTAGGGCTGTCATGTATATATATATATATATATGTGTGTGTGTGTGTGTGTGTGTGTGTGTGTGTGTGTGTGTGTGTGTGTGTGTGTGTGTGTGTGTGTGTGTGTGTGTGTGTGTGTGTGTTATTTTAAGGTGAAAAGCACATTAAGGCTATTATTGCCTCCCTAAATGTAAGTGTGAGTGTAAAGTGTTAAAGTCACAAGTGTAGTGTTGTAAGTGTATGTTAGACTCGGATACCGCGAGGGACGTCTAAATCCTCTCAATAGGATTTACAATTGAGGGGGGTCTGCACCCCCTGCAGGGCTGTCATGTATATAATGGGGCTTCCATGATATTTCTGAAACTACGCCTGGTATCTTGTAAAGATTTTTAGTTTTGTATTTCAGTAAACTCAAGATTTGAGCCTGAGAAATTTTACTTATAGGCATCGTTATTGTGTGTATCTAACCTTACTTGTACCTCATAAGTTAGTTTATATTTCTTTAAAAATGTTCGGTCAGAAGTTTTTATCATAAATGGTAACAATAAGAAAATTGTATGAAGCTAAATATTATGACATTGTTTCACAGAATTTTCTTCATGTATAAACATTTTTTAATTCATGACAATGTACAAATATGAGAAAGTAAAATTATGATTAATGTAACATGTAATAGCCTATCGTCAGGGTTTATTTTCTAATATGCATTTATTTATTATTATTATTATTTTAATAGCTTCAGAATTAGAATTAAGTTTTGGGGAGTAGGTAGAGAATATCAATAAGTTATATTTTAAACCTTAGAGATCATAAATATTATAAGAGGGCAAAGTTTAATTAAAATATGTAGAGCCAACTTTCAGAAAGTATAACAACTTAACAGAACATGCCCAGATAACGTTTTGATCGAAATTTATCCACTCATTTGATCTACTATATATAGTAGACAGGCACAGACAATGAAAAGAGCCACAATTTTGATTTCTTCCTTTACAAAACTTGCTACATATTTGCTTATGTAATTTGGAGAATCTACACAATAACGAAAAAGTCAAGCTGTAGTTTGACTTTTTGCTAAAAAGGGAATGTGAATGCTGAATGCAATTTTTTAAAACTGAATGGAAAATATTTAAAACTACATACTTTAAAAGTAGTTTTAAATATTTTCCATTTTAGTACTAGAAAACATACTCCATTAGAAAACATAGAAAACAAACTGCATTAGGTTAACAATCTCCTATTTAGTATTGTTATTCATGTGGATATTAAAAATAATTATAGAGAATTGTTTATTAGTAAAAGCCAGATTTCTAAATTTCTGTATCATTGTTTACAAATAGTTATCTAGTCTATACAGATTATTGGAACGATTCCTGCAATAATGTCTTGAAATGTTTATGCTGAGTTTATAAGGTACTTTTACAAACATTAACTTCTTTAAACCGATGAGCAGGGAGCTATTTTCACCTTGCTCTAGAAACACTTAACGTTGTTTTGGTCAACCCTGTTGGCATGGAGGGGGTAGCCTGGGTATGCTTACTGTATGTAGTCCCTTTCAGCTTAGTGTTTGTCAGTGTTGACTATGTATCGCGTTTACTGCATCGAATGTGAAGTTTTAAATACTAGAATACTGTATTTGTGATAAGAGTTCTAGTGAATAAAAAAGGTTGAATTCAACTTACTAAGGTAAGTTATTGATTATGGATTGTATTTTTAGTGAACATGTCACAAAAGATATCTAGTTATTGATCGATTTGAGGTTATTTACAATAAATTCATTAAGAAGTGTAGTTTGAGGTTAACGTAACTTAATTTACTGTTGTTTTTTTTTTTTAAATGTGATTCCCCTTCTTCTTTTTGATAAAAAAAATTGATATAACTTAACGTAAAAGGTCCATCACTTCTATATATTACTTCGCAATGACTATATATTGTCAATCGTGCAGCATTGCAGATGGGCTTAAGATGTTACAAATATTACTTTATTGTATAATTAGTTTATTCTATTATGATTTAATAAATGAATTAAAGCGAATGGCGTGTTGCATTTCACGTGTTTTAGTGTGCAACGCCTGTTTTTTTTATATTTTATATTTAATGGTTTCACTGAACATGCTATGTCATTGATTTGGTAGCTCCTTTTTGGGGGGAGGGATTTTAAAATTTACACAAGCCTAGTAATTTTCTGCCGTATATCGTTTGATGGTTTTAGTTTTTTAAAATAAATTTCAGCTTATAATTTCTTTACACATTCTTCCTTTTGCCTTAGCCTGCTGTCCAGTAACTTTGAACCGCGTGTAATTGTACTTTTTGTGTGGAAAGATTATTTTAATTAACAAATAACTGATAAAAAGCTTAAATTGTGTAATTACCAACCTAATTCCTAACAATTTAACCTATAATGTTTACATATCAATTTTGTATTCGAGTGGACAAGTTTTGTGGTACAATTCTTTGTTAAGACGGACGAGTTGCAACATGTAACAGTTTATCTGTTACTGACAATAAAAATCTTAACATTTACGTACAAAGTAAAGCTACGGACTTCAAAATATTCGAACTTCTACTTTTACAGGCGACAACGATTAAATTTTATTAGAACGGTAAACAGATTTCATTCAGTAAAATGTTTTTTATTTAATCTATAGAATGGTAGGCCTACACGTTTCTTAACTATTAAATTAAATAATCTAAAGGAGTATTGAAGGGGTTAATTATTCTGAAATTATAAGATTTATTTTTTGAAGTATGCTTTGATAGAGGCATAGGTAAACAAAAGCTTTCTTTTAAACAAAAAACGGTAATAATGAATCACAGCAAAAGAAATGCATGTATTTGAAAAAATATTAGAAAATTCTGTATTCATGTTTGTATTTATAATTTTAGATTTATATTTATCGATTTTTTTAGTATTGAACAAAAGCCGTGGATCGAGGAACTATTTTTCCCATCCGGTTTTGAACTATCGAAGGTTGAATTTTGTTTCTTTGTGAATGTTTCGGTTTTTAAACTTTTAATCGTTAACAGATCAATAAAAATTGTATTGCGAGTGTGTTTGAACAATAACAGGAGTAAAGCACGTGTCTAACTGCACCGTCCATATGGCCAATGCCCTTGATGAATGAGGGTAGAGGGGGAAAGGGGTTCCAACCCTTAGGGAGTAATAAAACATATTGTGATTCTAGTTTAAAAGAATTTTTACAAAGAAATATATGTTATGAAATTATATAGTTATTTTTATACATTCGCGCAATGTTACACTTATAAAAATCGCTGAACGCAGCTGTCTCGCTGACGTGATAGAAGTAATTTTCCAAAAGTAATTAATTTATCGACGTATTTTTAAAATCTTGATAACACAATCATAACTAGCATTAAAATTTGCATATATTAGCACTTTAAACTTTTAAATTACCGTACACTGAACCCTGACAGCCATTAAATTATTTCAGCTGATTCAAAATCCTAAATTATGCAGTTTTTAACAACGATTACTATAGTGAAATTAATAAAAAATTAAAGTTTAGAATTTTTAAACATTTTAAAAGGTCACAATTTTTTTTATAAAGTAATATTAGCATAAGAACTTCTTTTCTACCTGAGATCGCCGCCTCGGTGGCCTAGGTGATAGCGTACTAGGCTTTCACTCCGAGGACCCGGGTTCGATTCCCGGCCAGGGTTTGGCATTTTCATACGCTATAAATCATCCCATCGTCTGTATCAGCCCAAGTGTGCACCATAGTCGGACGTTAAAAAAAAAAAAAAAAAAAAAAAAAAAAAAAAATCTACTTGAGCCATTACTGTATGTATGTACTGTAGTATATCTTAGAGCATTTTTTTAAATATGATAGCCTGCTCTTTTTACCTGCTCATGGTCTTTTTTTAACATGGGCTGACTATCTGAGGGCTAATTTTTAATATGGTGTAGTCTGACTATTTCAGGCTAATTTTTAATTAGTGTAGTCTACCTTGGTGCCATTTTTTAATATGGTGTAGTCTGACTATCTCTGACCTAATTTTAATGTGGTGTAGTCTGAATGTATCATTGCCACTTTTTTAATAGAGTATGGTCTCATATCTAATTGTCTGTTTTCAATATGATGTAGTCTGACTATATCAGTCTCATTTTAATGTGGTTTAGTATGACTACTGAGGGCTACTTTTTGATAAGGTGTAATCTGAATATCCCAGTACCATTTATTAATATGCTGTAGTATGACTACTACAGTTTAATTTTTAATATTGTATAGTCTATTTCAGTGCGATTTTTAAATACTGTGTAGTTTTACTATCTTAGTGTTATTTCTTAATATGGTGTAGTTCGAATATCTCAATGTTTTTTTAAAATATTGTGGTCTCATAACTCATTACCATTTTTTAAATAGGATGTAGTCTAATTATCTCAGTGCCATTTCTTAATATGGTGTAGTGTGACTAATTCAGTGCCATTTTTTAATGTGGTGTAGTCTGCTTATCTCAGTGCCATTTTTTAATATGGTGTAGTGTGAGTATTTCGTCGCTATTTTTTAATATGGTGTAGTCTGATTATTTCAGTGCTATTTTTTAATATGGTGAAGTGTGACTATTTCAGTGCCATTTTTTAATATTGTGTAGTCTGACTATCTCTAACCTAATTTTAATGTGGTGTAGTCTGAATGTATCATTGCCACTTTTTTAATAGAGTATGGTCTCATATCTAATTGTCTGTTCTCAATATGATGTAGTCTGACTATATCAGTCTCATTTTAATGTGGTTTAGTATGACTACTGAGGGCTACTTTTTGATAAGGTGTAGTCTGAATATCCCAGTACCATTTATTAATATGCTGTAGTATGACTACTACAGTTTAATTATTAATATTGTATAGTCTATTTCAGTGCGATTTTTAAATACTGTGTAGTTTGACTATCTTAGTGTTATTTCTTAATATGGTGTAGTTCGAATATCTCAATTTTTTTTAATATATTGTGGTCTCATATCTCATTACCATTTTTTAAATAGGATGTAGTCTAATTATCTCAGTGTCATTTCTTAATATGGTGTAGTTTGACTAATTATGTGCCATTTTTTAATGTGGTGTAGTCTGCTTATCTCAGTGCCATTTTTTAATATGGTGTAGTGTGAGTATTTCGTCGCTATTTTTTAATGTGGTGTAGTCTGATTATTTCAGTGATATTTTTTAATATGGTGTAGTGTGACTATTTCAGTGCCATTTTTTAATATGGTGTAGTCTGCTTATCTCAGTGCCATTTTTTAATATGGTGTAGTCTAACTATTTCGTCGCTATTTTTTAATATGGTGTAGTCTTCTTATCTCAGTGCTATTTTTTAATATGGTGTAGTCTGACTATCTCAGTGCCATTTTTTAATATGGTGTAGTCTAACTATTTCGTCGCTATTTTGTAATATGGTGTAGTCTGATTATCTCAGTGCTATTTTTTAATATGGTGTAGTCTGACTATCTCAGTGCCATTTTTTAATATGGTGTAGTCTAACTATTTCGTCGCTATTTTGTAATATGGTGTAGTCTGATTATCTCAGTGCTATTTTTTAATATGTTGTAGTCTGATTATCTCAGTGCTATTTTTTAAAATGGTGTAGTCTAACTATTTCGTTGCTATTTTTAATATGGTGTAGTCTGATTATCTCAGTGCTATTTTTTAATATGTTGTAGTCTGATTATCTCAGTGCTATTTTTTAAAATGGTGTAGTCTAACTATTTCGTTGCTATTTTTTAATATGGTGTAGTCTAACTATTTCGTTGCTATTTTTTAATATGGTGTAGTCTAACTATTTCGTTGCTATTTTTAATATGGTGTAGTCTGCTTATCTCAGTGCCATTTTTTAATATGGTGTAGTCTAACTATTTCGTCGCTATTTTTTAATATGGTGTAGTCTAACTATTTCGTTGCTATTTTTTAATATGGTGTAGTCTTATTATCTCAGTGCTATTTTTTAATATGGTTTAGTGTTACTATTTCGTTGCTATTGTTTAATGTGGTCTAGTTTGATCCTTTCATTTCCAATTTTTTAATTAAAAAAAAATGTTTTCTGCCCTTTTATGGTAAAAGTATTGCTCCAAAATAATAAATATCAGTAGTTTTCAGAAATAGCTTTGAAATTTTTGCGCAAATGTAGTCTATAAATACCGTAAACATAGATTAATATCTTCCCCAAAAAATTCTACCGAAGAACTCTCGATAAAAATCGGACTGTTTCTCAAAGATCATCGCTTCATTCTCAAATGTTTGCCATGTATGATTATAAGTGAAGTCAGTGTAGCAAATTTGAAATTTAAAATTAAAAGAAATCGGGAGTGAAGCAAAAATATTCCTGACGTCTGTCTTCATATGTGAAAATTTTGAACAAATTCTGATAAGCCGATGTTGAGTAATTAGACCGATTTCTGTACTGCATTTTGGGTGAATAGCAAAAGGGAAAGTTTTTTTCCATTCGTTCACTTTTCTGATGGTTTTATATAAACGTAAATTAATTTTAAACAATACTAGACTATTTAAGAATTGATAGATTGATTATAAATATTACATTCTGGTGTTTAATTTTAATTTAACATTTTAATAAGGAATCGAATGTCTTTAATTAAATAAACACAAACGGAGGGACAGGTAATTTGTTATCACTAATTTATGTACATAATAGTAAAACAGGAAATAGCTGCCCGATATCTGTGTGTAATTTATTATTCGGCCTAGTTAAATATAATTATGTTACACCTAATCGGAAACTAAAAACATTCACGTGTTTGTTTTACGGTCTGTACAGGCAAGGTTGCCAACCGTCTGGGTCGCCCCACACACTGTACAGGCAGGGTTGCCAACCGTCTGGGGCGCCCCACACACTGTACAGGTAGGGTTGCCAACCGTCTGGGTCGCCCTACACACTGTACAGGCAGGGTTGCCAACTGTCTGGGGCTCCCCACACACTGTACAGGCAGGGTTGCCAACCGTCTGGGTCACCCCACACACTGTACAGGCAGGGTTGCCAACCGTCTGGGGCGCCCCACACACTGTACAGGCAGGGTTGCCAACCGTCTGGGTCGCCCCACACACCGCAGCAACATCAGTCTAGACCAGTGGTCGGCAAACTTGTCATCCAAAAAAGCCAAATATAAAAAACAGAAAATTGAAGTTTATTCAAAGTGCCATTTTTTAAAACTTAAGCTTTACTTTAGTAGAGACATTTTTTAGAAATAATTAGAATTGAAATTACACTCTCGAGCTTGCCTTTGCTAAATATGTATTAGTTTAACTAACGGTACATTAAATAAAACTTCGTACCGTACTTATATAAAGATAATATTTATTTAAAATATAACAAGTTAAATAATATAAAAGGTTTCCTTAAAAAAAACTACAAATACTCCACTAATGTGAACAACGGCTTTGCATTTCCTTGGAAAGTAAGGGTGTCAGGTTTGTATGTTGTCTCTAAGTCGGTATAAAGACGCTCGAATTTTGAGCTACGAAATTCTTTATTTTTTAAATCCAGCCACTGCATTTCAAAGTTACCAATATCAATATGAAAGGGCGAAAATTTTATTTCTGTTTGTTTTTCATTCAGAGGTTTTTTAACAAAGACTACCGTCGCGTTGCTGTTTTTGAAGCCTTTGAACCTGACGAGAAAAGCTTCCTTCATACTTAACAGTGTTGTTCTAAAATAGCAAATGCCAATATTGGACTTATTTTCTTGACAATATTTCAATAGGCATGGAAGTGTATTAGAGTTTCTCTTTCAAAATCTTCGGCAAAAGGCAACAATTTGTTTTCGAATGAAATTACTTCTTCTAACATCGAAAAACATTTCTGTAGGCTTCCGTTTCAAAACGTTTACTCATCTCTTACAAGGCGAGTTAATAAATAATATTCCGTGTCTGCACTAAACATTTCGTGGAAGAGCCGCAGCCGAGGAGTCAAAGAGCCGCAGCCGAGGAGTCAAAGAGCCGCAGCCGAGGAGTCAAAGAGCCGCATGCGGCTCGCGAGCCTCGGCTTGCTGACCACTGCCCTATACAGGTCTACAAGTGCAGTTGATAGGCTTACACCAAACTTTTTTTTTGCTTGAAAAAATAATAGTAAACATATGAACATTGAAAAGCAAGATGACAGTAAAATTTTCTGTGAAAGGGTTAAAGATAAAGTTTTACCTAGGCGACCTGCTCAACGAACAGTAGCAGAACTTCATATTTAAAATATGTAGTTCTATTTTAGACAGAATTTAATAATTTCAATTACAGTCGAAGTGTTAGTCTTAATAACTCCTAATGCTCTCTTAGGTTATATAATATAATAAATATTATCAAAAATGTTAATTAAAACACAATTAATTATAATAATTTTTTAGCTGTATTCATCTTAGTCAAACGAATAAATATTAAGAAACAATTAGTAATGGTTTATATATAACTATGTGAGGAACATTGTGACGCGATGTACAAACACAATAAGGAAACCCTTTTGCCACAAAATGAGATATAATCTGGTATGAAAAGAATGAATACCGATCTAGTCAAATTACTTTAATCTGATCTAGCCTACATTGCAGTAAAATAGCTACCATCTTCAAAGGATACAAGGCATACGTAACAAAAGTATAATTAGATTGGAGTAATTTTCTTGGGTTTATGGTGCTTCTTGCCCCTGGTACCGTGATCAAAGGACCTATTGTACAGCTTTTAGATTCTAGTTCTGGTGCCCTCAGTGGATTTTGCAGTGACTTGCTCATTCTGCCTGACATCATTCTGGTGCACCTTTTATCTCAAAAAAAAAAAAATATATATATATATATAGCCGCCTCAGTGGCCTAGTTGATAGCGTACTGGGCTTTCACCCCGAGGACCCGGGTTCGATTCCCAGCCAGGGCTTGGCATTTGCATACGCTATAAATCATCCCATCGTCTGCATTAGCCCAAGTGTGCACAATAGTCGGACGTAAAAAAAAAAAAAAAAAATACTCGCCTCGGTGGCCTAGTGGATAGCGCACTGGGCTTTCACCCCGAGGACCCGGGTTCGATTCCCGTCCAGGGCTTGGCATTTTCATACGCTATAAATCACCCCATCGTCTGCATTAGCCCAAGTGTGCACAATAGTTGGACGTAAAAAAAAAAAAATACTCGCCTAGGTAGCCTAGTGGATAGCGCACTGGGCTTTCACCCCGAGGACCCGGGTTCGATTCCCGTCCAGGGCTTGGCATTTTCATACGCTATAAATCACCCCATCGTCTGCATTAGCCCAAGTGTGCACAATAGTTGGACGTAAAAAAAAAAAATACTCGCCTAGGTAGCCTAGTGGATAGCGCACTGGGCTTTCACCCCGAGGACCCGGGTTCGATTCCCGTCCAGGGCTTGGCATTTTCATACACTATAAATCATCCCATCGTCTGCATTAGCCCAAGTGTGCACAATAGTCGGACGTAAAAAAAAAAAATACTCGCCTAGGTAGCCTAGTGGATAGCGTACTAGGCTTTCACCCCGAGGACCCGGGTTCGATTCCCGGCCAGGGCTTGGCATTTTCATACGCTATAAATCACCCCATCGTCTGCATTAGCCCTAGTGTGCACAATAGTCGGACGTAAAAAAAAAAAATACTCGCCTAGGTAGCCTAGTGGATAGCGTACTAGGCTTTCACCCCGAGGACCCGGGTTCGATTCCCGGCCAGGGCTTGGCATTTTCATACGCTATAAATCACCCCATCGTCTGCATTAGCCCTAGTGTGCACAATAGTCGGACGAAAAAAAATACACGCCTCGGTGGCCTAGTGGATAGCACAGTGGGCTTTCACCCCGAGGACCCGGGTTCGATTCCCGTCCAGGGCTTGGCATTTGCATACGCTATAAATCATCCCATCGTCTGCATTAGCCCAAGTGTGCACAATAGTCGGACGTTATAAAAAAAAATATCTCAAAAATGAATCGTACACGATAACTCGAGCTCGTTGCAGTTAACTGGTATTAGCAACTTCCTTAATACTGTTTATTGAACAGTCATATCTGATGTCACGATTTAAATGTTTGAGAATTCAAAAACATTTTATTATCAAAAGACAGCTGTATAGACATAAACGTGCCAACAGTAAATGTATACAAAGAACGTTGTCTTTAATAATACATTAAAGAGATCAGATTGCCGTTTGCGGCTATAAATTTGATAAGGTTAAGGGCAAAGATAAGAGTTGATATCCAAGGAAGAGAGGAAAGTAGGGAATTTAAATGTAAGCAGTCGTTCAAGGAATTACTATGCAAAGTTTAGTGTCTGTACGACAAACGTTAAATTTGTACAATGGATAAGTGATTAAGAATAGAAAAGCGCTAATCAAGGCGTAATTATTTAGTACGTATAATATTGATTTTCAATTAACATTCCAATAAAATTCAAAAATGTATAAATCAAATCGTAAATATTTAGTAAGATTTTTCTTTCCGATCTTCCATTATACATCCTTGCTACAGCACTTATGATTACCACTTACCATGACTTTAATTGTTAACTTTTTTTTCATATATGTACCACTGAATTTCACTCTCTCAATTTCGCTGTCACAACTCTGTATGTAACTGAGTAGTCATTTTCAAATCGCCGTTATTAAAAGTTGTTACTTTATACTCCTTGTCAGTAATTGATTGCGTCAATCCCGTATTATCATATTCTGTCACGCAAGTTAAGTTTATAGGTGTTGGTGTTGTTATTTTGGATTTGGTTGAGTAGCATTTACAGTTTTTTTCTCAAATTTTATTTTATTTTTTTATGTCTGGTGAATATTTTCTTTTTTTTACTCGGTCTGTCAAATAACAAAATTCAATAATGTAAAAATAAAATCGTAATTACGTGGTACAATATAATAACAATGCCAAGTCAGTTATCGTAACAATGGAATGTAACAGTGCACAAATCAAACCGTAATTATGTGTTACAATATAATAGCAATACCAAATCAATTGTCGTAACAGTCGAATGTAACAGTGCACAAATCAAATCGTAATTATGTGTTACAATATAATAACAATGCCAAGTCAATTATCGTAACAATGGAATGTAACAGTGCACAAATAAAATCGTAATTATGTGGTACAATATAATAACAATACCAAGTCAATTATCGTAACAATGGAATGTAACAGTGCACAAATCAAATCGTAATTATGTGGTACAATATAATAACAATACCAAGTCAATTATCGTAACAATGGAATGTAACAGTGCACAAAGCAAATCGTAATTATGTGGTACAATATAATAACAATACCAAGTCAGTTATCGTAACAATGGAATGTAACAGTGCACAAATCAAACCGTAATTATGTGTTACAATATAATAGCAATACCAAGTCAATTGTCGTAACAGTCGAATGTAACAGTGCACAAATCAAATCGTAATTATGTGTTACAATATAATAACAATGCCAAGTTAATTATCGTAACAATGGAATGTAACAGTGCACAAATCAAACCGTAATTATGTGGTACAATATAATAGCAATACCAAATTAATTGTCGTAACAATGGAATGTAACAGTGCACAAATCAAATCGTAATTATGTGGTACAATATAATAACAATACCAAGTCAATTATCGTAACAATGGAATGTAACAGTGCACAAAGCAAATCGTAATTATGTGGTACAATATAATAACAATACCAAGTCAGTTATCGTAACAATGGAATGTAACAGTGCACAAATCAAACCGTAATTATGTGTTACAATATAATAGCAATACCAAGTTAATTGTCGTAACAATGGAATGTAACAGTGCACAAATCAAACCGTAATTATCTGGTACAATATAATAGCAATACCAAGTTAATTGTCGTAACAATGGAATGTAACAGTGCACAAATCAAACCGTAATTATGTGGTACAATATAATAGCAATACCAAGTTAATTGTCGTAACAATGGAATGTAACAGTGCACAAATCAAACCGTAATTATGTGGTACAATATAATAGCAATATTAAGTCAATTGTAACAATGGAATGTAACAGTGCACAAATCAAATCGTAATTATTTAGTTCAGTTCAATAACAGAGAGTAAGTTAAATGGAAATGGAAATTGTTAGCTTTGTTACGTCAGCTTTGATACGTCAGGTATCACAATACACGATCACTTCACCACCTTGCACCCCCCTAGCTACACCTATTGAGAGGATTTATACGTCCCTCGCGGTACTCCAGTTTAACACACATTTACAACACTACTCGTACGACTTTAACACTTTACACTCACACTCATTTAGGGAGGCGATAATAGCCTCAATGTGCTTTTCGCCATAAAACAATTAAAAAAAAATCACCCTGCGTGGGTAACCGGTTTCCTTTTCCCATCAGCTTTAAACATCCATATCTTAAAAACTGCATAGTAGGTCCCAGTATAGTTGGAAGGCTCGAGTTTTGTTTTAATATCAAAATCTACGAAATACGATTACTCAGAACTTTCTACGATTTGTTAATAGTTCCCTTGGATGTCTCAATGTCTGAGTTAAGTAAAAACTTGTTTTCTGGGTTTCCAGGAATTGCTACGCAAAGTGAAGTATGTCCACAGCAAACTTTGAGTAGTTAGTTTGATTTTTTTTATTACTATTAAGGCGAAAAGCACATTGAGGCTATTATCGCCTCTCTATCGCCTCTCTAAATGTAAGTTTGAGTGTAAAGTGTTACAATCGTAAGTGTATTGTTGTAAGTGTAAGTGTTGTAAAACTCGGGTACCGCGAGGGATGTCTAAATCCTCTCAATAGGTGCAGCTAGTCTGCACCCCTTGCAGGGGTGTGGGTTTGTATAAAGAGTATGTGTGTGTGTGTGTGTGTGTGTGTGTGTGTGTGTGTGTGTGTGTGTGTGTGTGTGCGCGCGCGTTCGTGGTGCGTGCGTTGTGTGTTAATATGTATTCCTTCACGAATGGAAAAATGTGAATCACGTTGAAAACCGATGTACATCTGTTACACAATTGTTTCGAAAAGAAATACCGTTCCAATGTTTTGCCGTAATTGTATGCGGCATCTCGAGGTTGTTCTAGCTCCAAATCTGAAGTCGAATTGGAAGAAACTTTTATCTGCCATCTCCTTTTATAACCACCTGAAGACGTAAATAGAAAATGGGCTGGCTTTAGCTGACGTAGATTGACACTCCGTTAACGCACATTAAGTAGGCGTTAATGTCAGGTCATGTGAAGAGCACTGATTTCACAAATTTTCACTGGATCTAATCAGCCGGTGTAATGTGCGTTAATGGCTGGTTGATCTACGTCAATTAAAGCCAGCCTACTTTTTACTTGCGTCATACGGAGGTTATAAAAGCAGCTGGCAGGTAAAAGATTCCTTCATTTCGACTTCAGACTTGGAGAATGAACTACTTCGAAGATGGCAGATTTTGGGAAATTATTGGCTACGTAATCCATGTTGTGAGGCTTTGAGGACCCCGAGGACCACTAGCAGGAGTCAGTGGACTGCTAAAACTATTGATGGCACCAATCTACTGAATCAGAGAGGCTTAATTGCAAAATAAGTTCTTTGATAGCAGTTCCAGGAGCCACCAAATCCTATAACCTCAAAAAAAAAATGTAATTAATAATCACATGGACATTTAATTAAAAGAAACACTTTTAGGCTTAAGGGTACTGAAATTTAAGAGTCATATATACGGATATATGTATACAGGATATACGGATATACATAGAAATATCAAGATCTATAGTTAGATGTAGCGAGGCGTGGAAGCGTGATGGCGTGATGGTGGTACCACTATCAGTACGGCACCTGTTTGCTAATTAATTTGAGTTAGGTAACAAATACAGTTTATTAATATGCATTGTGTTCCCGATTACCATCTCGTTGCCTGTAGGATATTATGCTATCAGTTAATGTTGCTGTTACACATCAAGGACCTGTGTTTTTTTCGCAAGAGACGGTCGATGACGCAACTCTCGAGCCTGAAATCAAAGTTGGAAAGTTATGAAAGGTTTTGACAGATGCCCGAGTCCGAACCTAGAAAAACTATAACGATAACAAGCAAATAATTACGACTTTCCATTTGAAAAAAAGCTATTGGAACACCGTCATGGTAAGGTGATTATCGTTCCAGATGGGAGGACCCGAGACTTTGGAATGAGCGCCGATTGTGATGGCTAAATCGCTTTTTAAAGGGAAGTTAAAGTTATATATAGTCTGTATCAGGCCCGGCCTAGGAGATTGGCTACCCTGGTTGATTGTTTTATTGCCGCCCCTACATTGCCTTTTTTTTTATGTTAACGTCCGACTATTGTGCACACTTGGGCTAATGCAGACGATGGGATGATTTATAGCGTATGAAAATACCAAGCCCTCTCCGGGAATCGAACCCAGGACCTAGTACGCTATCCACTAGGCCACCGAGGCGACGCACATTGCCTTTGCGTAATAATTTCAACGGCTTTATTTTGTTGGAAAAATGTGTAAAAGTTACATTTCGGATTCAGTAATAATTATCCTAAGCAATCAGTAAAGTTTGTCTAAGCTTCCTCGATAATTGTTATAAGTAATAATGTCTTAGTATTAGTTTAGTAGTAGTAGTAGTAGTAGTAGTAGTAGTAGTAGTAGTAGTAGTAGTAGTAGTAGTAGTAGTAGTAGTAGCAGTTTAGTTGAATATTTTAGTCATAAAGTTTTGTCCCGTAGTTTAATCGAGCAGTTTAGTCGAATAATTTAGTCTATTATTTAGTAGGTTAGCAGGAGGAGCAACAGTAGAATAACAGTTTAATTTAGTAGCAGTATTAGTAGCAGTGTAGTAGTAGTTTAGACGAGTAGTTCAGCGGTGTTATTTATTCGAGTAGTTTAGAAGCAGGAGCAGCAGCAACAGCTCGACTAAACTACTTGCCTGAACTACTCGACTAAACTGCTACTACACTGATGTGCAAGTGCTATTGCACTGCTACCAAATTTAACTTCTGCTCCTGCTCCTATACTACTAAACTACTTGAATAAACTACTCGACTAAATTACTCGACTACATTATTCGACTTGACTAAACTGCAACTAAACTGTTACTAAACTGAACACCTACTCTGCTGCTAAATTACTAAACTACTTGACTAAGCTATTCGACTAAACTACTTGCCTAAACTACTCGACTAAACTGCTACTACACTGATGCGTAAGTGCTATTGCACTGCTATTAATACTGCTACTAAATTTAACTTCTAATCTGCTGCTCCTGCTCCTATACGACTAAACTACTCGACTGAACTGCTACTAAATGGTAGTAAATTGCTAGTACTAAACTAAACCACTAAACTAATAAACTAAACTACTAAAATACAGTGCAAAAAACATATTTTCAAAATAAAAGGAAGCAACATATATATATGAATTAAACTGAATTTATTTACCATATAGTTTTTGCCGTCTGTGAACTATTGAGGGCGACGAGGGCTACTGCACATACTGACACTCGCTGGGCGGCGTCGCCTGGTTTCAGGTCGTCTTGAACTGCTGGTGTTCCTACGCCGAATCCAGAAGCAATTCCTCCGGCATATTGGTGTACAATGAAGGGGCCTTCCAACGACTGAAGAATCCGGCGTGTTGTTTCTTTGCAGCACCTGACTGGTTATGAACTCGTATCATAACTGGCATAATCGCCAGGAGAGAAACGAGACGGAGACGGTGGCTGATAGTGAGTTTGATATTTCGCCTGCTGGCTTCGCATAACTTCGTGTCGCTTTTCAGTCATTTGTTTTAGCGGCTGGGGAAGTTTCCACTCTCCGGGTCTTCGAAGGTTATATCTCAACACGGCTTCACTAGGTGACGTTTCTACTAGTCCGGAAGTTGAATAGCACCATGGACAAGTGATGGCTTCGCTTTGGAGATGTAGGTGAAGTCCGACTTTGATTCCTTGGTTTCTCCTTACTGTCGGGTTAGCTTTTGGATGATAGATTGGCGTCGCCCATGGGGTGATTTGGAGCTCAGTAATTTAGCAGCAGAGTAGGAGTTCAATTTAGTAGTAGTTTAGTAGCACTTTAGTAGCAGTGTAGTAGCAGTTTAGTTGCGGTTTAGTCGAGAAGTTTAGTCGAATAGCTTAGTCGAGTATTTTAGTCGAGTAGTTAAGTAATTTAGCAGCAGAGTAGGAGTTCAGTTTAGTAGCAATGTAGTAGCAGTTTAGTCGAATAGCTTAGTCGAGTAGTTTAGTAATTTAGTAGCAGAGTAGGAGTTCAGTTTAGTAGCAGTTTAGTTGCAGTTTAGTCGAGTAGTTTAGTCGAATAGCTTAGTAATTTAGTAGCAGAGTAGGAGTTCAGTTTAGTAGCAGTTTAGTTGCAGTTTAGTCGAGTAGTTTAGTAATTTAGCAGCAGAGTAGGAGTTCAGTTTAATAGCAGTTTAGTTGCAGTTTAGTCGAGTAGTTTAGTCGAATAGCTTAGTCGAGTAGTTTAGTAATTTAGTAGCAGAGTAGGAGTTCAGTTTAGTAGCAGTTTAGTTGCAGTTTAGTCGAGTAGTTTAGTAATTTAGCAGCAGAGTAGGAGTTCAGTTTAATAGCAGTTTAGTTGCAATTTAGTCGAGTAGTTTAGTCGAATAGCTTAGTCGAGTAGTTTAATAATTTAGCAGCAGAGTAGGAGTTCAGTTTAATAGCAGTTTAGTTGCAGTTTAGTCGAGTAGTTTAGTCGGATAGCTTAATCGAGTAGTTTAGTAATTTAGTAGCAGAGTAGGAGTTCAGTTTAGTAGCAGTTTAGTTGCAGTTTAGTCGAGTAGTTTAGTAATTTAGCAGCAGAGTAGGAGTTCAGTTTAATAGCAGTTTAGTTGCAGTTTATTCGAGTAGTTTAGTCGAATATCTTAGTCGAGTAGTTTAGTCGAGTAATTTAGTAATTTAGCAGCAGAGTAGGAGTTCAGTTTAGTAGCAATGTAGTAGCAGTTTAGTCGAATAGCTTAGTCGAGTAGTTTAGTAATTTAGTAGCAGAGTAGGAGTTCAGTTTAGTAGCAGTTTAGTTGCAGTTTAGTCGAGTAGTTTAGTCGAATAGCTTAGTAATTTAGTAGCAGAGTAGGAGTTCAGTTTAGTAGCAGTTTAGTAGCAGTTTAGTTGCAGTTTAGTCGAGTAGTTTAGTAATTTAGCAGCAGAGTAGGAGTTCAGTTTAATAGCAGTTTAGTTGCAATTTAGTCGAGTAGTTTAGTCGAATAGCTTAGTCGAGTAGTTTAATAATTTAGCAGCAGAGTAGGAGTTCAGTTTAATAGCAGTTTAGTTGCAGTTTAGTCGAGTAGTTTAGTCGGATAGCTTAGTTGAGTAGTTTAGTCGAGTAATTTAGTTGAGCTGCTTCTGTTAAACTACTCGAATAAATAACTCGATTAAGCTATTCGACTAAACTGCAACTAAATTTAACTTGTACTCTGCTCCTGCTACTGCTAAACTACTGAACTACTAGATTAAACTACTCAACTAAATTACTCGAGTAAAATACTCAACTAAACTACTCGACTAAAATACTTTACTAAACTTCTTGACTAAACTGCAACTTAACTGCTATTAAATTTCTACTAAACTGCTACTAAACTACTAAACTACTAAACTAAATTACACTAAACTAACTGCAACTTAACTGCTATTAAATGTCTACTAAACTAAATTACACTAAACTAACTGCAACTTAACTGCTATTAAATTTCTACTAAACTAAATTACACTAATCTAACTGCAACTTAACTGCTATTAAATGTCTACTAAACTACTAAACTAAATTACACTAAACTATCTGCAACTTAACTGCTGTTAAATTTCTACTAAACTACTAAACTAAATTATTCTAAACTAACTGCTACTAAACTGCTATTAAATTGATAATAAACTGCTACTAAAATCCTTTAAGATTGCTACTAAGCCACCACCCAGGTGACACTTCTTGTTCTTATTGAGGTGTTCTCTCGATCTAAGTTCTTTTCCTTACACAAGTCACATGAAATCAGTCTAGCCGCACTTTGGGCAACAAGTGTGAAATAACTATGATGAGTCTGTCGTTTGATGTCGGATCATTTCTCGTGTTACTTAGGTGGGCGCTGAACTTTATATTCTCTCCTTCGTCTGATCCTGTACCAACAGCGGCGCCTAGATAATTAAAATCATTCAAGTCGAGCGATTTCTGCGTAATGCGTTATAGGTATAACCTTATTTATATGTAAATCTATAAAATATATTGCATCGCTGCAATATGTTAACACTTATGCAGATATGTAACATTGAAACTCGTCTTTGTTTGGAGAATGAACAGTGTAATTTAGCGTCATTATTTTGCACTTAAAGTAGAGCACACGTTAGCGGTTATGTGGATGGTTCGTGTTTAATTAATTTTTGTCCCTTATGTTCATAAGGAGTAAAATAAATGTACATTGTTTCAGGTGCACTTTACCCTACATAACCTAACCTAACCTAAACATAACATTACCTAACGTACCACAACGTAACCTAAACATAACATTACCTAACGTACCACAACGTAACCTAAACATAACATTACCTAACCTACCACAACGTAACCTAAACATAACATTACCTAACGTACCACAACCTAACCTAAACATAACATTACCTAACCTACCACAACGTAACCTAAACATAACATTACCTAACCTACCACAACGTAACCTAAACATAACATTACCTAACGTACCACAACCTAACCTAAACATAACATTACCTAACCTACCACAACGTAACCTAAACATAACATTACCTAACCTACCACAACGTAACCTAAACATAACATTACCTAACCTACCACAACGTAACCTAAACATAACATTACCTAACCTACCACAACGTAACCTAAACATAACATTACCTAACCTACCACAACGTAACCTAAACATAACATTACCTAACCTACCACAACGTAACCTAAACATAACATTACCTAACCTACCACAACGTAACCTAAACAACATTACCTAACCTACCACAACGTAACCTAAACATAACATTACCTAACGTACCACAACGTAACCTAAACATAACATTACCTAACGTACCACAACGTAACCTAAACATAACATTACCTAACCTAGGACAACGTAACCTAAACATAACATTACCTAATGTACCACAACGTAACCTAAACATAACATTACCTAACGTACCACAACGTAACCTAAACATAACATTACCTAACCTAACACAACGTAACCTAAACATAACATTACCTAACCTACCACAACGTAACCTAAACATAACATTACCTAACGTACCACAACGTAACCTAAACATAACATTACCTAACCTACCACAACGTAACCTAAACATAACATTACCTAACCTACGACAACGTAACCTAAACATAACATTACCTAACCTACCACAACATAACCTAACCTATTTGAAAATTATTTTTCACTGTGGTTTACAATTTTGACCAATTGGCGTACGGTGTTTAATTTAAAAAAAACAAAGTTAGAATTTTGAATAATATACGTAATCGTGTTGTTGCCACTACAAAAATACTTAATGCAATCTTTTTTAAATCTCGTCACGCTGCTTTCTCAACGACGTTGTGTAGATGATTTTCGAAAGTCATAAAATTTTATTAACATATAAACGAACATTTTTGTACTTGCAATGAAAATATAAAAATGATTTCAGATCGTAGTAGCAATGTTAAAGGGTTTCCCTTACTCTTGACTGCGTCTGCTTAACTTTGTATTTTAAAGTTTCTAATCGAATAATTTTACGAAAATGTATTCTCACCGCTGCCTGGTTTGTTTTAATGCAATATTCTTGCGTCGCTGCTTTGCCGACGATTCCCAGGCACTCTTCTGTATAACTTCCGTATGTTATACTAAACGGTTTAGTTACATGCCTGGTTTAAAAGTAAATCTTTGAGGTGGAATTTTCGAGAGCCGTTTTTTGTGCGTCCACAAAGTTTTATTAATTGAAGGCTCCGGACCTACGCCTTCCTGCCTAACTAGGAACAACATTCCCAGTTTTAAATATGAATAATGGGTTATTCTTTTGTAAATTTTAATCTCTATTTCAATCCCAATTTAGATTTTTGTTTGAAACTTTCTCTTGATTTTTTTTTTTAACGTTTGACTATTGGGCTAATACAGACGATGGGATGATTTATAGCGTATAAAAATGCCAAGCCCTGGCCGGGAATCGAATCCGGGTCCTCGGGATGAAAGCCTAGTACGCTATCAACTAGGCCACCGAGGCGGCTATATAGTATATATATTATACTATTATTATTATATTATTATTATTATTATTATAGTATTATATATATATCGATAAATTCCGATCGTTTTTTTCAACACACATTGAAATTACATATGGGGTACCTACAGGTTCGTTAGAACACCAGGCAAGTCTCATGTCGCATACGTTTTCATTTTAATGCATTCCAATAAAATAAAACCAACTTAAAACCGATGAAAGGTTTGTAAACAAAATTACAGCTGTATACGTGATCCCGTGAGGGTGCAGCACAATGCTGGCGTAGGTGACAGAAATAATTGTATGTGTACCAATACAACTGATTGCTAAGAAAAAATTGTTCTAACGAAACATACATATATCCAAAATCACTTTCACTTGAAACTTTCTCTTTGCAACCATCTGGAAATCAACATTCAACTGCAAAGTCCTCAAGATTCGACAGATTGTATTTTGGCTTTTACGAATATCAGCTTTTTAACCCTTGGCTGGGCGCGCCGCGGCAACTTGGCCGCAATACCTACTTCCGCTTTTGTACCCGTGTAAACTAATTTTAAGTCGACATATTGCATTATTTTTTATTATAGCTACTTTATTTCTAATTGATTTATTTTAATATTTAGTTTTTTAATAGTTATATTTATTTTTAAAAAAATTAATATTTGAAACATAGACAATAGTTAATGAATACAAACACTTGTCTGAAAAAGGATTTCGTTTTATAAAAAATGGCCATTGTCCAACGTCCCGTGCTTCGGGATGTCGAGTAACTGGCACACATTTGATCAAAAGTATCAACACATTTTGTAGCGTTATAATCCAAATTTACAATAGACTTTTTGGAATCTTCGTCAATAGAATAGAAACACGGTAAAAGCTACTAAACTAAAACACTAAACACACAAAAAAAGAAGGGTAAAAGTGACTACGTATGCACAGATATAGCGAGAATAACACTACGAAAGCAGCTACATGATTGGGCGCGCCGCGGCAACCATGCCTTATTTCCAGACGGACTGAAGATAAGGTGGTATTATTTTTATACAGTTGGTGTCCCTCAAGGTGGTCTTGACAAATACTCAAAGCCTATTACGTTCCCGTAATAAATCTTTAATTATTTGCCAGCTACAGAGGAGAAGGGGTGTGGGCCATAACTAATTTTGTATCTTATTTTATTGTATCATTTGTTGAGCGCCACGTTGTCTTTAATTTTAATATAATTTATACCCCATTGTTTAGGCCAAGACAACGAGAATGCCTGTGCAAGGTTACAATGCTCAGGTGACCAAAGAAATCAAAGTTGTTGCTTTTCAAAAATTTATAATTGTCTTTTTTTTTAATATGACACATTAAAAGTTAAAAAAAAGTAAGTACTGACAGGAAAAAAATATTTAAATTAATTACTTCTGTTTTCGTATAAAATTGAAAGGGAAACAATAATAATTAAAATATAGCACACTTATATTGATAAATTAGTTCAACTTTCAGTAAGGCAAAAAAAAAAAAAATCAAAACTAAACTTAAACTCAACAACTAAACTTAAATCTTTACCAACCTTTTTGAATATAACATCTTGCACAATAAATGTCAGTTATCCACCAAAACAAACTTAACAAAACAAAAATAACTCTTGAACTAAATTATATTCTTCTGGAAGATATAATATTCACAAAAAGTAACAAATAATATTATTAGTGACGTCACTGTGACTAACTAAAATAATAATAAACCAGGTCCCCTATACAAAAATATATTAGTGAAAAAAAATGAATTAAAGATACAGACTTTAATGGTATTAAACAGCTTGATTGTTTGTTTTTCCGCTAATCAGAGTTTAGTGGTTATCCCCTAGGGTAGTCGATATTTGTTTTCTTAACAACGGAGCTACAAGATCAGTGAAAACACCAAAGTTCGCACTGTCAAAATTAAAAAAAAAATCTCTCCTTACTGGTACAAAAAAAATAGGCCTTACGCATGAAATTTATGACGTTCGCGTGTTCGCGAGAGTGTTCTATATCCAAAATCACGATGCACAATTTCGCTTATCTGAGCACAGTAGCCATGCGTGAACTAGCCTTAGCCTAACTCCAGAACAAACTCGGTCGTTTCAATTGTTGCTTCAAATAAACAGCTGTTTATTTAGCGAATCGTCTTATTGATATTACACAATTCAACTTCTATTTACCTTAGGTAACTAATTAAGGATCTGAGATGTCTCAAGCCCTGAACACATTTCTCCAGCGATACCTACCGTAAGATGCGGAAATAAAATATGGCGGCCAATTTGCCGCTAGCGCGCCCACTTAAGGTTGTGCGATCAAAAAAACAATTATGGATATTTTGGCTTAAAATAACTCACGCATGTTTGGAGACATGTTATTTTCACATATAAATTAAAAAACATTTTTTTAGCGTTTTGGGGGGTTTTAAATGGCCTTTTTTGTGTTTTGGTCAATCCACACCCACGTGGTTTTTACTAGCCTAGGTAAAACTCCTATATACTGAAATTGTTAAATGGGAAACAAGTAATTTTAGATTGGAGATTAAAGAAAAGCCTGTATTGTTAAACTTATTAAATGTTTTCCTTCAGCCTAATCATACACAGTATAATTATTTCGTCGTGCTGATTAATTTGGTTTATATCACCGAATTGCCTTTTTACTTATACGAACAGTGATCGTTCTGATCAGCATACTCGGCAGGTTCTTAAATTTTAGAACGTTTTTATCACATCGTCAATGTTCAAGGTTTATTACTCCAGTCATATTTATCCGTACATACAAATGCACACAAATCCTGACGTCGCGGTTCATTTTTGCACTTTTATTTTACATTTTACTTTCATTTAATGCAATTTTAATGTTTTAAATGCTAATTTATACAGTTTTTAACACCGATTACGATAGTGAAATCAAATTTTTATAGAAAGTATTGCGTAAAAAACTTTAAAAAATTCACGGCTTTTCATTTTTGTATTTTTATTGTAGAACAAAAATTTAATAAATTTAAAATGTTTTTATTTTAAACGAAAAAACAGCATATTTAGAAATTTTGCTTCCATGAGGTCAGCGAGTAGCGTGCTATAATTACAAATACAAGTCGGAATAGGCAAACTATAATATAAGTCAAAAAGTGACATTCTGTTTCGTAAATCGCACGGAAAGATGTCATAGCATATAGCCAGCCTTGAAATAAAAATGCTCCAGTAAGCATAATGGCTGGTAAAGCCCACAGTTACCGAAGGAACCGAGAAAAGTGTGGAGCGTGGAGGGGGTACCACGAAACACAAAGCGGCTGGAGGGGAAATGTTTGACTGGCAAAAACAGCCCCTAGAGCGAGTGGCCTGACAGCGGGCGTGATCGCACAACCTTAGGGTTAACGCACACACGCATTTTAATGATCTTTCAAAAATGATCTAGACGTCACATTAAGCGCTAATTTCATAGTCACGGGTCTGGGTCTTACCATAATGGCTGATATAGTAGCTCATTTTCCAATGGAAATTAGTAAAAAATGGTCCCGAGATTGAGGGAAAAGCGACCTGAATGATAAATTTCGTCAAAATCGTCAGTTGGTTTAGTTGCCAGCGGCGTGCGCGTAAAGAAACAGACCGACATCCAGGTCACCACTTTTTTGGCCTATAGGTTGATTTTTTCGCAGTCACCGAACTGTCTTTATACGTCTTATGTTGAGAAGGTATACAACAACAAAAAATAATCTAAAAACAGAAAATTGTGTAAGACGACGTTGAAATCTTACACGATACCAAATACATTTTGACAGATAGCTCTTTTTTTATTTAGTTACAAGTAGCCTATAAGTATTTAGGCATCATAAAAGAGATTATTATTTTTTTATACGTCCGACTATTGTGCACACTTGGGCTAATGCAGACGACGGGATGATTTATAGCGTATGAAAATGCCAAGTCCTAGCCGGGAATCGAACCCGGGTCCACGGGGTGAAAGCCCAGTACGCTGTCAACTAGGCCACCGAGGCGGCTTTTTTTTTTACGTCCGACTATTGTGAACACTTAGGCTAATGCAGACGATGGGATGATTTATAGCGTATGAAAATGCCAAGCCCTGACCGGGAATCGAACCCGGGTCCAGGGGGTGAAAGCCTAGTACGCTGTCAACTAGGCCACCGAGGCGGCTTTTTTTTTTTACGTCCGACTATTGTGAACACTTAGGCTAATGCAGACGATGGGATGATTTATAGCGTATGAAAATGCCAAGCCCTGACCGGGAATCGAACCCGGGTCCACGGGGTGAAAGCCTAGTACGCTGTCAACTAGGCCACCGAGGCGGCTATTTTTTTTTTTTTTTACGTCCGACTATTGTGCACACTTGGGCTAATACAGACGACGGGATGATTTATAGCGTATGAAAATGCCAAGTCCTAGCCGGGAATCGAACCCGGGTCCACGGGGTGAAAGCCCAGTACGCTGTCAACTAGGCCACCGAGGCGGCTTTTTTTTTTACGTCCGACTATTGTGAACACTTAGGCTAATGCAGACGATGGGATGATTTATAGCGTATGAAAATGCCAAGCCCTGACCGGGAATCGAACCCGGGTCCACGGGGTGAAAGCTTAGTTCGCTGTCAACTAGGCCACCGAGGCGGCTTTTTTTTTTACGTCCGACTATTGTGAACACTTAGGCTAATACAGACGACGGGATGATTTATAGCGTATGAAAATGCCAAGCCCTAGCCGGGAATCGAACCCGGGTCCTCGGGGTGACAGCCCAGTACGCTACCAACTAGGCCACCGAGGCGGCTAAAGGAGATTAGGTATAATGTATGGAAAAGATATAGTGTATTAAAAACAATATAAAAACATCTTTACTTGACCAATTTTTGACGAAATAAGATTCATTTTTATAAGTTTTGTGAAACATTTGTTGTTTTAAATAAAAAAATTAATAAATATAAAATTCTTCAGGAATTAAAGAATCACTTTTTTGATTATGAATCATTTAATCGTGTACTCTGCATTTTATCGTGTACGTTTTGTTTCACTACAGCGTAAAACTTTTGAGACGGCTTATAGCGTGAAACTTTTGAGACGGCTTATAGCGTGAAATCTTTTCACAGGCAGTCAACCACCTCAATATTTTTAATTAACCGGCGCCAGTGTCGACTTACAGACACAAATGTCCTCGGTTATGGGCTACTGTACTAAGTAATGTATTGTGTAAAATAAACGTGCATCGGTAGGTGTGAGGTTCATGTTAAGCCCCTATTGTTCTTCCACGAGGGTATAATGTACAACAGTACTCGTAGGGATGTGTGAATACTGCCAAGCCGCGACTTTTAGCACATCAGATCAGGTTATTTCAAAAGCTTTCTATTGTCAAGTTAAAAATACATTTTACTGCTAAGTATTTTTATTTCACTAAAACTGAAGTCACTGACTTCATGTCCATGTAAAGAAAAAGTTTGAAGAGCTTAGAATAAAATATAGAAAACTTTACTGGCTGCTTGGACGTAACTGAGCTTTCAGTGCAGAATAAAATTTTAATATATAAACAAATATTGAAACCAGTATGGACATATGGCTTGCAATTGTGGGGTTGTACAAAACCGACGAATATAAAAATAATTCAAAATTTCCAAAACAAAGTCTTGCGAGGAATAGTCAGTGCCCCGAGGTATATTCGTAACAATGATTTACATACTTGAACATCAGGATTGTCACAGAGGAAGTTAAAAAATGTGCAACTAGTCATAATCTACGGCTTCTTACGCATGAAAATTGTGAGATGGAGGCAGTACGTGAAGTGGCCGGCAACGTTCGCCGCCTCAAAAGGATTGAACCTCATGAACTGCTCCACTGATGTGAAGGAAGTTATTAATGTAATAGCTATCCTACAAATGTGATTTTGTTGTAGATGTAAACCATTAGTCGATCTTGTAAAGATTGGTTATGAGTATTAAAAAAAAAAAAAAATAGTGACTTCATACTTCCATACTGAAGTCATAGTGACTTCATAGTCTACCATACTTCCGAGTGCCCATTGTGCGAGCGTCTCTCGACTGGTATCCAGCGGTCTGAGTCGGTGATGGATTAACAAATTCCCAATTGTTTGTTGATTATCAAATTCTCAATAGCTTGCTGATTATAAAATTCCTAATTGTTTGTTGATTAGCGAATTCTCAATTGCTTGCTGATTATAAAATTCCTAATTGTTTGTTGATTAGCGAATTCTCAATTGCTTGCTGATTATAAAATTCCTAATTGTTGATTAGCGAATTCTCAATTGCTTGCTGATTATAAAATTCCTAATTGTTTGTTGATTAGCGAATTCTCAATTGCTTGCTGATTATAAAATTCTTAATTGTTGATTAGCGAATTTACAATTGTTTGTTGATTAGGAAATTTCCAATTTTTTGTTGATTAGTAAAATCCCAATTGTTTGTTGATGGCAGATTCCCAATTGTTTGTTGATTAGCAAATTCCAAATTGTTTGTTGATTAAAAAATTCCAATTGTTTGTTGTTTAGCAAATTTCTAATTGTTTTTTGATTAGAAAATTCTCAATTGTTTGTTTATTAGCAAATTCCAAATTGCTGTTGATTAGAAAATTACTAATTATTTGTTGATTAAAAAATTCCAATTGTTTGTTGTTTAGCAAGTTCCTAATTGCTTGTTGATTAGCAAATTTCCAATTGTTTGTTGATTAGGAAATTCCATATTGTTTGTTGATTAGAAAATTCCCAATTGTTTATTGATTAACAAATTCCCATTTGCTTGTTGATTAAGAAATTCCCAATTGCTGGATGATTAGCAAATTCCCATTTGCTTGTTGATTAGCAAATTTCCAATTGCTTCTTCATTAGGAAATTCCCAATTGTTTATTGATTAACAAATTCCCAATTGCTTGTTGATTAGGAAATTCCCAATCGTTTTTTGATTAGCAAATTGCAGTACCTCTTTGCAACTTCTATTCATTTAATAAACAAAATATTACATGTTAACATTGAAATTTACAGTTCATTTTGATAACAAACTTGTCCTTTAGAGAAATTTAAAAAAAATACTAGAGTGATTACATACATTAAATCTTTTGCTCTTAAAGCTTACGATTTCCTCCCAAGTTTGGTATCAAAACGAACAGAAAATTTTGATTCAATGTAAGCTTTTTAAAATTCCTTGAAATTGTAAAAGTTTTGTTCTGGTACTCCCAAGTTTTCACTGGCTGTCAAGGGGCGCTAGCACAATAAGGTCGTCCAAAGTTTGAAAGTTTTAACTGATCCAACATCCAAGTATTTAACAACATCCAAACTCAGCAACTTGCCCAAAACCGCCCTTACCTTCAATAACCATCTCCGCAACTAGCGGCAGGCCTGTGATAAATACTTTGAAAATCAAAGAATGTGAATAACATGAGGCAGCTCATGTTCATTTTTTTTTTTTTTTTTAACGTCCAACTATTATGCACACTCGGGCTAATGCAGACGATGGGATGATTTATAGCGTATGAAAATGCCAAGACCTGGCCGGGAATCGAACCCAGGTCCTCGGGGTGAAAGCCCAGTACGCTATCAACTAGGCCACCGAGGCGGCTACATGTCCATCTACTAGAGTGCAACCCTTTTAAGCTAAAACAGTACCATACATTTTTACAAGGAGTTAAACTATTGTTGTAAATGCCATAACTGATGGAATAATAATAAGAAAAAAAATTAAGACATTTAGAGAAAGGAGAGAAATAATAACGAGTTTCAATTGCACATAGTTGTCCAAGCGAAGCGAGGTCGTTGTTTCAACTCGTTTGTTACGCAATTTTGGGAAAACGCATTTATATTACGGTTACCTGTTAAATTGGCGGGAAATATCGCGACGCGTCAGTGCGCTGTCGCGGAGCGGTGGACAGGAAATTAATTAAGAATACTGCGAGGTCTGTTGTTCTTTGAACTGCTGGTTATAATTTTGTAGATATACGTTTAAATAGTTTTGTTTACAATTTGTTCGTAGAAACGGTGCCAGTATTACAGGAAATAGTAAACAACTATTTCAATCTTGTACAATGTAGGCCTATCCAAATGTTAATGGCAGCAGTTGGCTGCCATTTATGAATAATTGGTATGGCTAGACTGGCATTTAGTAATAACGGCGTTCATCGATAATTCAAAAACAAATAAATATTAAATGTTAAAAACGCAAACGTCATACCATGACGTGGACTCACGTCTCTTAGTTTCGCAAACATTCCGAGTACGAATGCATTACAAAGACGTTTTTGCCCCACTTAAGGCCTAAATTCACTTCATATACTTCCTAAAGCCTAGGTTTGTAAGACCTGGAGTCCAAACGTGATTACGCCATTCACGCTAGACCAGAGCATTGGAATAGTCTCTAAGACCATCCGAACTACTGACGCGTCGGTTCTGTAAATGTCCGTCGGTTGTGTAAAGGTCCGTCGGTTGTGTAAAGGTCCGTCGGTTGTGTAAAGGTCTGGCGGTTGTGCAAAGACCCGTCGATTGTGTAAAGGTCCGTCGGTTGTGTAAAGGCCATCGGCTGTGTAAAGGTCCGTCGGTTGTGTAAAGGTCCGTCGGTTGTGTAAAGGTCCGTCGGATGTGTGAAGGTTCGTCGGTTGTGTAATGATCCATCGTGTGTGTAAAGGTTCGACGTTTGTGTAAAAGTCCGTCGGTTGTGTAAAGGTCCGTCGGTTGTGTAAAGGTCTGGCGGTTGTGCAAAGACCCGTCGATTGTGTAAAGGTCCGTCGGTTGTGTAAAGGCCGTCGGCTGTGTAAAGGTCCTTCGGTTGTGTAAAGGTCCGTCGGTTGTGTAAAGGTCCGTCGGGTGTGTGAAGGTTCGTCGTTTGTGTAATGATCCATCGTGTGTGTAAAGGTTCGATAATTGTGTAAAGGTCCGTCGGTTGTGTAAAGGTCTGGCGGTTGTGCAAAGACCCGTCGATTGTGTAAAGGTCCGTCGGTTGTGTAAAGGCCGTCGGCTGTGTAAAGGTCCGTCGGTTGTGTAATGGTCCGTCGTTTGTGTAAAGGTCTGTCGGTTGTGTAAAGATCCGTCGGTTGTGTAAAGTAAGTCGTTTATGTTAAGGTCCGTCGTTTGTGTAAAGGTCCGTCGTTGTGCAAAGATCCGTCGGTGGGTAAAGTCCGTCGGTTGTGTAAAGGTCCGTCGGTTGTGTAAAGGTCTGGCGGTTGTGCAAAGACCCGTCGATTGTGTAAAGGTCCGTCGGTTGTGTAAAGGCCGTCGGCTGTGTAAAGGTCCGTCGGTTGTGTAAAGGTCCGACGGTTGTGTAAAGGTCCGTCGGGTGTGTGAAGGTTCGTCGTTTGTGTAATGATCCATCGTGTGTGTAAAGGTTCGATAATTGTGTAAAGGTCCGTCGGTTGTGTAAAGGTCTGGCGGTTGTGCAAAGACCCGTCGATTGTGTAAAGGTCCGTCGGTTGTGTAAAGGCCGTCGGCTGTGTAAAGGTCCGTCGGTTGTGTAATGGTCCGTCGTTTGTGTAAAGGTCTGTCGGTTGTGTAAAGATCCGTCGGTTGTGTAAAGTAAGTCGTTTATGTTAAGGTCCGTCGTTTGTGTAAAGGTCCGTCGTTGTGCAAAGATCCGTCGGTGGGTAAAGTCCGTCGGATGTGTAAAGGTCCGTCGGTTGTGTAAAGGTCTGGCGGTTGTGCAAAGACCCGTCGATTGTGTAAAGGTCCGACGGTTGTGTTAAGGCCGTCGGCTGTGTAAAGGTCCGTCGGTTGTGTAAAGGTCTGTCGGTTGTGTAAAGGTCCGTCGGTTGTGTAATGGTCCGTCGTTTGTGTAATGGTCCGTCGTTTGTGTAAAGGTCTGTCGGTTGTGTAAAGATCCGTCGGTTGTGTAAAGTCCGTCGTTTATGTAAAGGTCGTCGTTTGTGTAAAGGTCCGTCGTTGTGCAAAGATCCGTCGGTTGTGTAAAGTCCGTCGGTTGTGTAAAGGTCCGTCGGTTGTGTAAAGGTCCGTCGGTTGTGTAAAGGTCCGTCGGATGTGTGAAGGTTCGTCGGTTGTGTAATGATCCATCGTGTGTGTAAAGGTTCGACGTTTGTGTAAAAGTCCGTCGGTTGTGTAAAGGTCCGTCGGTTGTGTAAAGGTCCGTCGGATGTGTAAAGGTCCATCGGTTGTATAAAGTCCGTCGTTTGTGTAAAGGTCCGTCGGTTGTGTAAAGGTGCGTCGGTTGTGTAAAGGTCCGTCGGATGTGTAAAGGTCCATCGGTTGTGTAAAGTCCGTCAGTTGTGTAAAGGTCCGTCAGTTATGTAAAGGTCCGTCGGTTGTGTAAAGTCCGTCGGTTGTGTAAAGGTCCATCGGATGTGTAAAGGTCCATCGATTGTGTAAAGTCCGTCGGTTGTGTAAAGGTCCGTCGGTTGTGTAAAGGTCCGTCGGTTGTGTAATGGTCCGTCGTTTATGTAAAGGTCTGTCGGTTGTGTAAAGATCCGTCGGTTGTGTAAAGTCCGACGTTTATTTAAAGGTCCGTCGTTTGTGTAAAGGTCCGTCGTTGTGTAAAGGTCCGTCGGTTGTGTAAAGGTCCGTCGGTTGTGTAAAGGTCCATCGGATGTGTAAAGGTCCGTCGGTTGTGTAAAGTCCGACGTTTATTTAAAGGTCCGTCAATTGTGTAAAGGTCCGTCGTTTGTGTAATGGTCCGTCGTTTGTGTAATGGTCCGTCGTTTGTGTAAAGGTCTGTCGGTTGTGTAAAGATCCGTCGGTTGTGTAAAGTCCGTCGTTTATGTAAAGGTCCGTCGTTTGTGTAAAAGTCCGTCGTTGTGTAAAGGTCCGTCGGTTGTGTAAAGGTCCATCGGATGTGTAAAGGTCTGTCGGTTGTGTAAATGTCCGTCGGTTGTGTAAAGGTCTGTCGGTTGTGTAATGGTCCGTCGTTTGTGTAAAGGTCTGTCGGTTGTGTAAAGGTCCGTCGGTTGTGTAAAGGTCCATCGGATTTGTAAAGGTCCATCGGATGTGTAAAGGTCCGTCGGTTGTGTAAAGGTCTGTCGGTTGTGTAAAGGTCCGTCGGTTGTGTAATGGTCCGTCGTTTTTGTAATGGTCCGTCGTTTGTGTAAAGGACTGTCGGTTGTGTAAAGATCCGTCGGTTGTGTAAAGTCCGTCGTTTATGTAAAGGTCCTTCGTTTGTGTAAAGGTCCGTCGTTGTGCAAAGACCCGTCGGTTGTGTAAAGTCCGTCGGTTGTGTAAAGGTCCGTCGGTTGTGTAAAGGTCCATCGGATGTGTAAAGGTCCGTCGGTTGTGTAAAGGTCCGTCGGTTGTGTAATGGTCCGTCGTTTATGTAAAGGTCTGTCGGTTGTGTAAAGATCCGTCGGTTGTGTAAAGTCCGTCGTTTATTTAAAGGTCCGTCGTTTGTGTAAAGGTCCGTCGTTGTGTAAAGGTCCGTCGGTTGTGTAAAGGTCCGTCGGTTGTGTAAAGGTCCATCGGATGTGTAAAGGTCCGTCGGTTGTGTAAAGGTCCGTCGGTTGTGTAAAGGTCCGTCGGTTGTGTAAAGGTCCGTCGTTTGTGTAATGGTCCGTCGTTTGTGTAATGGTCCGTCGTTTGTGTAAAGGTCTGTCGGTTGTGTAAAGATCCGTCGGTTGTGTAAAGTCCGTCGTTTATGTAAAGGTCCGTCGTTTGTGTAAAAGTCCGTCGTTGTGTAAAGGTCCATCGGTTGTGTAAAGGTCCATTGGATGTGTAAAGGTCCATCGGTTGTGTAAAGTCCGTCGGTTGTGTAAAGGTCCGTCGGTTGTGTAAAGGTCTATCTAATGTGTAAAGGTCCATCGGTTTTGTAAAGGTCCGTCGGTTGTGTAAAGGTCCGTCGGTTGTGTAAAAGTCCATCGGATGTGTAAAGGTCCGTCGGTTGTGTAAAGGTCCGTCGGTTGTGTAATGGTCCGTCGTTTATGTAAAGGTCTGTCGGTTGTGTAAAGATCCGTCGGTTGTGTAAAGTCCGTCGTTTATTTAAAGGTCCGTCGTTTGTGTAAAGGTCCGTCGTTGTGTAAAGGTCCGTAGGTTGTGTAAAGGTCCGTCGGTTGTGTAAAGGTCCATCGGATGTGTAAAGGTCCGTCGGTTGTGTAAAGGTCCGTCGGTTGTGTAAAGGTCCGTCGGTTGTGTAATGGTCCGTCGTTTTAGTAATGGTCCGTCGTTTGTGTAAAGGTCTGTCGGTTGTGTAAAGGTCTGTCGGTTGTGTAAAGATCCGTCGGTTGTGTAAAGTCCGTCGTTTATGTAAAGGTCCGTCGTTTGTGTAAAAGTCCGTCTTTGTGTAAAGGTCCATCGGTTGTGTAAAGTCCGTCGGTTGTGTAAATGTCCATTGGATGTGTAAAGGTCCATCGGTTGTGTAAAGTCCGTCGGTTGTGTAAAGGTCCGTCGGTTGTGTAAAGGTCCATCTAATGTGTAAAGGTCCATCGGTTTTGTAAAGGTCCGTCGGTTGTGTAAAGGTCCGTCGGTTGTGTAAAGGTCCATCGGATGTGTAAAGGTCCATCGGTTGTGTAAAGTCCGTCGTTTGTGTAAAGGTCTGTCGGTTGTGTAAAGGTCCGTCGGATGTGTAAAGGTCCATCGGTTGTGTAAAGTCCGTCGTTTGTGTAAAGGTCTGTCGGTTGTGTAAAGATCCGTCGGTTGTGTAAAGGTCCGTCGGTTGTGTAAAGGTCCGTCGGATGTGTAAAGGTCCATCGGTAGTGTAAAGTCCGTCGTTTGTGTAAAGGTCTGTCGGTTGTGTAAAGATCCGTCGTTGTGTAAAGGTCCGTCGGTTGTGTAAAGGTCCATCGGATGTGTAAAGGTCCATCGGTTGTGTAAAGTCCGTCGGTTGTGTAAAGTCCGTCGGTTGTGTAAAGGTCCGTCGGTTGTGTAAAGTCCGTCGGTTGTGTAAAGGTCCGTCGGTTGTGTAAAGGTCCGTCGGATGTGTAAAGGTCCGTCGGTTGTGTAAAGGTCCGTCGGTTGTGTAAAGGTCCATCGGATGTGTACCTCCGGCGCGAAATCTCAGCGTGGTGAAGTGGAATGTGCATGAAAAAGAAAATACAGTTCTCTTTTGTTTTTCTAATAAAAATTACAAAGACGTAATTGTAAAAAATTATTGTTATAAAACTCGGAAAAGACAGTAAGTCTATTTTTAATTATAATTCTTAAAACTGTGTAAAAATTTAGTTTTTATTGGCCTACCAAATAAAACAAATTATAAAACATAGTGAATTGTGAAGCATAATTTTTGTATTGCTGAAATGGGTGCACGAACTTCAATGTATGGTTTAGATTAAGTGTCTTGTTTATTATACGGAACAACTCACCAGTAAACTTTGATTCATCATTCATGAGATGTTTCAAAATTAAAATTTCAAAACAATCTTTATTTTCCCTCTTGTTGAATATTGCGTGATTTTATCTCTTGATTCAAATGTCCTTGTTCTTCTTCCTCCATTAACAACAACAATATAAATGATGCAGAATAACACAAAAGTAGGACTAGTACGCTAGAAAACTATGCAAAGTACATTCCCGCCGAGGAGTGCGTTCTACAAACCACTGCCGTGCTGGACGACAGCTTCGCCGATGTTACGTCTTTGTACAGCTCGACGTGGTGAGACGACGCGGTCTTACAAATCGAAGTTCATGGGTGAGTCATAGCGTGACGAGTTTTTCATGACCTGACGTTAAATACGAATTCACTTCTCATCAAAGTATCACACGCTTCTAGAGAAGTTTTCAATTAAAAAAAAGGAAGGAAATGAATAATAACAGCTGAAAGAATCGCTTTCACCGCGCTAACATTACGATATCTACTTTTAGTGGAAGCGTTTTGTTATACCGAAACTATGCGTCAAGAAATCACCCTCGTTACTTGCGTCACGGGCTTTGTAATAAGCACCGTCCCTTGCACGCTAATCACACTCCACCCCTACATCAGACGCTACCAGATCGTTGTGGTCGACAAATGACTCACCTAAATGATCCGAGATCTGCTAGCTTATTGAGCAACAGCCGGATCACTTGGTGTGGCTTTCGTCGGTCAGATCCGTCTTTTATGGCTCCACCGAGACAGTAGATCTTTAGATCATTTAGATCTGCTATCTGTTAACAGTGGCCGCCAATACAGTATTAAGACTGGTTAAATATTAACGAATCATCCCAATCAGATTTTTTTGTTTTACTTACAATAACGTTTTACCCGTTATAACTGTTAAGGGCCGTTAGATGTTTAAGTTATTTGCTTTAAGAATACATGGCTACTCCATGACGAAAAGCCCCCTCCCCAATACACATTGACCTCAACTTCAGGTACCGACTTGAAAGTTTTTGTTCCGGAAGTATTTGCTCTTAACTCTTCTTCGGAGAGTTTCCATTATCTACCACCTATGGATCCGTCGTGTCCCGGACTGGTGAACGACAGCCATAAGAAATGATCATCTATTCCCCCCAAGATACAGTGGTCACAATAATAGGCCTATTTCTTTTCTTATTTCATCATGGATCTGCCACCCAAACTATAGTATTTAAGTTTTGCATAGTGATAACTACACCACGAAGCATTTACTATTTTATATACACATAGGAACTATGTACGTCATACTAAATATGCTTAGGTCATCCTCTCGTACATTTATTTTTTTTATCTTAAAAATCTTTCTTATCTTGGCTTTTGCAAAATCGTCGATCAAATCTTTGTAATCAAGTTGTGTGGATTACAACAAAACCTGTTCAGCTTTTCCTATCCATCGTTGATCTATTTTCAGACTTAATTCTCGTAAATGCCGAAACGCTTCTTTCTGCCGAACATTTTGTAACAGGAAAAGTAAGTTCAAAACTCATTGTGACGTCTGCATTCGGGAATGCACTTTCTAACCTATTTCCTTGGTGCTAAGCTATCATCCCGCTGTAAGCAGTCCTGTCATGCTTTCTGCCAAACGCACTGCAATAACGAGTAACAGGATGAGAATGGCGTTAAAATAAAGAACGAATAACGTTTTATTCCCAATAATCTTTTAGATAACGTTTAGGTTTAGTAGCGAACAGTGTTTTACTGTCGTTACTGGCACTAGAGTTTGAACAACACTTGAACTTTAAACAAAAAGATCGAAGTAACGGGTTACTTTATCGCGCACTGCAATAACGAGTAACAGGATGAGAATGACGTTAAAATAAAGAACGAATAACGTTTTATTCCCAATAATCTTTTAGATAACGTTTAGGTTTAGTAGCGAACAGTGTTTTACTGTCGTTACTGGCGCTAGAGTTTGAACAACACTTGAACTTTAAACAAAAAGATCGAAGTAACGGGTTACTTTACCGCGCACTGCAATAACGAGTAACAGGATGAGAATGACGTTAAAAGAAAGAACGAATAACGTTTTATTCCCAATAATCTTTTAGATAACGTTTAGGTTTAGTAGCGAACAGTGTTTTACTGTCGTTACTGGCGCTAGAGTTTGAACAACACTTGAACTTTAAACAAAAAGATCGAAGTAACGGGTTACTTTACCGCGCACTGCAATAACGAGTAACAGGATGAGAATGACGGTAAAAGAAAGAACGAATAACGTTTTATTCCCAATAATCTTTTAGATAACGTTTAGGTTTAGTAGCGAACAGTGTTTTACTGTCGTTACTGGCACTAGAGTTTGAACAACACTTGAACTTTAAACAAAAAGATCGAAGTAACGGGTTACTTTACCGCGCACTGCAATAACGAGTAACAGGATGAGAATGACGTTAAAAGAAAGAACGAATAACGTTTTATTCCCAATAATCTTTTAGATAACGTTTAGGTTTAGTAGCGAACAGTGTTTTACTGTCGTTACTGGCGCTAGAGTTTGAACAACACTTGAACTTTAAACAAAAAGCTCGAAGTAACGGGTTACTTTACCGCGCACTGCAATAACGAGTAACAGGATGAGAATGACGTTAAAAGAAAGAACGAATAACGTTTTATTCCCAATAATCTTTTAGATAACGTTTAGGTTTAGTAGCGAACAGTGTTTTACTGTCGTTACTGGCGCTAGAGTTTGAACAACACTTGAACTTTAAACAAAAAGATCGAAGTAACGGGTTACTTTACCGCGCACTGCAATAACGAGTAACAGGATGAGAATGACGTTAAAATAAAGAACGAATAACGTTTTATTCCCAATAATCTTTTAGATAACGTTTAGGTTTAGTAGCGAACAGTGTTTTACTGTCGTTACTGGCGCTAGAGTTTGAACAACACTTGAACTTTAAACAAAAAGATCGAAGTAACGGGTTACTTTACCGCGCACTGCAATAACGAGTAACAGAATGAGAATGACGGTAAAAGAAAGAACGAATAACGTTTTATTCCCAATAATCTTTTAGATAACGTTTAGGTTTAGTAGCGAACAGTGTTTTACTGTCGTTACTGGCGCTAGAGTTTGAACAACACTTGAACTTTAAACAAAAAGCTCGAAGTAACGGGTTACTTTACCGCGCACTGCAATAACGAGTAACAGAATGAGAATGACGGTAAAAGAAAGAACGAATAACGTTTTATTCCCAATAATCTTTTAGATAACGTTTAGGTTTAGTAGCGAACAGTGTTTTACTGTCGTTACTGGCACTAGAGTTTGAACAACACTTGAACTTTAAACAAAAAGATCGAAGTAACGGGTTACTTTACCGCGCACTGCAATAACGAGTAACAGGATGAGAATGACGTTAAAATAAAGAACGAATAACGTTTTATTCCCAATAATCTTTTAGATAACGTTTAGGTTTAGTAGCGAACAGTGTTTTACTGTCGTTACTGGCGCTAGAGTTTGAACAACACTTGAACTTTAAACAAAAAGCTCGAAGTAACGGGTTACTTTACCGCGCACTGCAATAACGAGTAACAGGATGAGAATGACGGTAAAAGAAAGAACGAATAACGTTTTATTCCCAATAATCTTTTAGATAACGTTTAGGTTTTGTAGCGAACAGTGTTTTACTGTCGTTACTGGCACTAGAGTTTGAACAACACTTGAACTTTAAACAAAAAGATCGAAGTAACGGGTTACTTTACCGCGCACTGCAATAACGAGTAACAGGATGAGAATGACGTTAAAATAAAGAACGAATAACGTTTTATTCCCAATAATCTTTTAGATAACGTTTAGGTTTAGTAGCGAACAGTGTTTTACTGTCGTTACTGGCGCTAGAGTTTGAACAACACTTGAACTTTAAACAAAAAGCTCGAAGTAACGGGTTACTTTACCGCGCACTGCAATAACGAGTAACAGAATGAGAATGACGGTAAAAGAAAGAACGAATAACGTTTTATTCCCAATAATCTTTTAGATAACGTTTAAGTTTAGTAGCGAACAGTGTTTTACTGTCGTTACTGGCGCTAGAGTTTGAACAAAGTTGAACTTTAAACAAAAAGATCGAAGTAACGGGTTACTTTACCGCGCACTGCAATAACGAGTAACAGGATGAGAATGACGTTAAAAGAAAGAACGAATAACGTTTTATTCCCAATAATCTTTTAGATAACGTTTAGGTTTAGTAGCGTACAGTGTTTTACTGTCGATACTGGCGCTAGAGTTTGAACAAAACTTGAACTTTAAACAACAAAAAGATCGAAGTAACGGGTTACTTTACCGCGCACTGCAATAACGAGTAACAGGATGAGAATGACGTTAAAATAAATAACGAATAACGTTTTATTCCCAATAACCGTTTAGTTTTAGTCCCAACGGTGTCTTGTTGCTAAATGTTACTGGCGGTA
>CM040182.1:10732614-10760114 GCA_022606455.1 Callitettix versicolor
CGCTTGATTGAAGCCTGATAAAGGCTTCTGAATTGCCGTTGCCTGAGGAAAGACTAAAATACATTTCTACGAATAACGTAAGTTTTTAGTTAATTCTTCCTTAATTTAATTTAACTGCCGTATCTTTATACTAAGTCCGCCTGAACTGGAAACGTAGGATGTTATGATTTCTCTACACCATCCTGAAAATCCAAAGCGAAGGTCTCTGTAAGAATTCTTTCCTACCTTTTTTCAAACTCTTACTCCATGAATTGATTTGAATTTTAGAATCGCACTTTCCCTTTTAACAAAACCTCATTCCTCCTTCACCACCATCTCATTTCATATAATCACGGCACGCAGCTGTCGCCGTGATTCGCCAGTGTGATGGAATTGATTTTTTCCTCACCTTCTCCCGAAACTCGGGTTTTACTGTCATACGTTTTGTTTTTTTACAGATTAGCTATATTTCAACAAAATTTTAACAAAATCGTTAGAGCTAGTTTTCAGAAAATCAGATATTCAATAGTTTTTTTTGTCAAAAAACGTGATTTAAAAGACATTTTCTTGCAGTTTAAAATGAGCGTGGCACTGAGCTGGCTCGCTGACATGATGGAAGCGGATTTCACCATCATATTCAGCATTGAAATCTGCGTAGCGTTATAAACTTTCAAATTGCTTTTAAAATACGAAAATGAACCCTGACCGCCGGCAAAGTAAACTCGTTAACTTCCAACGGGTTTCGAACATTCAAAATGCTAATTTGTACAGTTTCATAACGCGGGTTGCAATGGTGAAATAAGATATTCAAAAATGTTTAGGACAAAAACGTTACGAGTTTTTAAGCGTTTGAAATGACAGCCATTTTGAAACCGTTAAACGAATTTTACCAACTACTGAACCTGTTCGAGGTATTATCAAAATCGATTTTAGCGCTATCTTTAAGAATTCGTAACTCTGTTGTCTTAAATATTGTCGAGATTCTAAATTATACCATCGTAACCAAAATTAAAAACTAAATACATTAGCTTTTTGAATTTTTGAAATACTTTGAAAGTAATGTATTTAATTTGATGGCGGTCGAGGTTTATTATCATACTTTCAGTAAAATCTGACAGTTTAAACTGTATATATATATATATATATATATATATATATATATATATATATACAGTTTATATACAGATTTTTTAAAGTTTGACTATTGTGCACACTTGGGCATATATATATATATATATATATATATATATATTTATATTTATTTATATATATATATATATTTATATATATATATATATATATATTTATATTTATATGCCCAAGTGTGTACAATAGTCGGACGAGTCGGACGTTAAACACAAAAAAATCTATATATATATATAAACTGTATATATATATATATATATATATATATATATATATATACAGTTTATATATGTAGATTTTTATACATATACTTATACATATACATATACGTATACACACACATATATATATATATATATATATATATATATATATATATATATATAAAAAACTGTATATATATATATATATATATATATATATATATATATATATATATATATATACAGATTTTAATGCTACTTATTATTTCAAAAGTTGCTTTCGGAAAACACGCTTCCATCACATCGGTGAATATACATGCCGCGACTTTTTCAAAGAATTTAATTTGTTACGTTTTAGTAATGCTTATATTTTTATTGTCTAAAACAGATTTTAAAAATATCTGTAACAATTAAGGAAGTACTGCAGCAGTATCTCCAGTATATATTTCCATTTGACCTTTTACCTTCATTAGACTGAGTTTTATAAATCAGAATAATTTGTTGAGAAACATTTAATCAGGTCATGCATCAAGTTTGTTACGGTATTTGTTCGGATTGAAAATACACGGTGATAAGTCCCTTCACAAGTTCTGTGCTTCTGAATGTCAATAGCAATTTAATTTTATTATTGCCGAGTCGTGGGTGTTCAGCTCTCAGAGTTACCTGGAAATTGGCGACCTTATCTTTTTTCGAAATCATTTTTTAATAAAATATCAGTTGTAAAGTCAATTAACCTTTTTTTTCTCTGTATTGCTTTTGAAAAAAATCACTAAAAAGGACCTGGTGAAAGTCAAGCAGTTATGGGACGTGAGTGAGTTCAAATCAAAGTTAGTCTTGGACTGCATGAATCTAATGGCACAGCTAGGAAACCTGAACAAAGTTACGTTGTGTCGGATGCCAGGGCATGCTGAGATTCATGGCAATGAGTGACCTGATAGGTTGGCTAACCACAGGTCCTGAACCATTCTGTAGTACATCAAGGCAGGTGGCGGCAGGCTGTCGGTACTCGGGTTCGAAGAGAGATGAAAATGAGTAGGCTGACTCTTCAAAGACCCTCTAAACACGTTACATCTAGCTGACTCTCACTTAGTAGATGCGATATAAGGAAAGTAGCCTCTTCGGTGGGTTAGTTGATAGCGTACTGGGCTTTCACCCCGAGGACCCGGGTTCGATTCCCGGCCAGGGCTTGGCATTTTCGTACGCTATAAATCATCCCATCGTCTGCATTAGCCCAAGTGTGCACAATAGTCGGACGTTAAAAAAAAATATATATATAAGGAAATTAGCCGCCATGTCCTCGGTGGCCTAGTGGATAGCGTACTAGGCTTTCACCCCGAGGACCCGGGTTCGATTCCCGGCCAGGGCTTGGCATTTTCGTACGCTATAAATCATCCCATCGTCTGCATTAGCCCAAGTGTGCACAATAGTCGGACGTTAAAAAAAAATATATATATAAGGAAAGTAGCCGCCATGTCCTCGGTGGCCTAGTTGATAGCGTACTAGGCTTTCACCCCGAGGACCCGGGTTCGATTCCCGGCGAGGGCTTGGCATTTTCATACGCTATAAATCATCCCATCGTCTTTATTAGCCCAAGTGTGCACAATAGTCGGACGTTAAACAAAAAAAAAAAAAAAAAAAAAACAAGACATTGGTACTTTAAGAAACATATGCACAGGATGGGTATTTACAACAGACCAGTTTTATTGTAGGAAATGAGGACTGTATGAAGAGACTGTAGTACAGCTGCTCCTAAAATGTGAGTCTTGGAAGCAAGAACAAAACAGAATCCTTAGAAAAATGACCAAAAGACTAACCGTTCCGCAGGAGGATCCCATCAATAAGTCCTGAAATTTGCGGGAGTCTTGGACCTTTAAAGCGACTTCTAGAACCACTATCACCATCGGGAGCGCAATAAGCCGATTTGGCCGATGTACAAAGGGACTTGGACCGCCTGATATGAAGAAGAAAATGAAGTAGAAAAGAATGTGTAATCCTGTTGTCTTCAACTGCTGCATTCAGGGAGTTTTTAAGTCTTTTTTAAGATTTGTCTTTCAAACCAAATGAGACCAAAAGTCATTAAGTGCCATTAGAAAGTCAAACTGGCATTTTTCAAAACATTATTTTCGGAAATCCAATTTTTGAAGTGATTACTCTTTTTGGCATGCCTGACTAGAATTTTATTTGTGAAAAAACTACGAGTTCGCGTGAGATAAAAATTGTCACGCTGATTTGCTTCTCACGAAACTAAAGGACGTTCTACACCCGCTACTGATCAGAATTTCCTTCAAATTAAATAATTATTTTTTTAAAATCAAGTATTTAAATAAATAAGTTGAATAAGTATTTTAATTGTAATTAAACCGTTATACTACATACCCGACCCCATGTAACACAAAGTTGTTTAGAATGTTTAGACCGCAGTTAAATATATAACTGTACATGGACGTATTTGCATTTAATATTTTAATACAGTATTAATTTAAATATTATTATGTACATAAGTAATTTGAATATTTAAATTACTCCATTTTACTACATATTCAGCCCCTACAGGGTGTGCAGACTGGCTGCACCTATTGAGAGGATTTAGACGTCCCTCGTAGTACCCGAGTCTAACACACACTTACACTTACGACTTTAACACTTTACACTCACACTTACATTTAGGGAGGCGATAATAGCCTCAATGTGCTTTTCGCCTTAAAAAAAAAAATAATAAAAAAATAAATAGCCTATCTAGCTTTAAGTTTGTTTTTTGCATGCGTACATTCTCTGCCACTACACACTGTATATTTCCACGTTCACGCGGTACATTTCCCCTTCGATAAATTTTATGGGGGATTTTATGTTCCCTATAAAAACGGATAATTTAAAATGGAAACTACGTTGGATTTGTTTAAATTTGCGCCGCGCTAATTAACCGCAGTATTTGTTGAGTACCGCTTGAATCAATTCATAATCAAATCTGTTTGTGTTAATTTTACAGTTTAATGAGCTCTACGAAAGTCAATAAATTAATTCGAGTCATTCTTGTGGAAGCGACGCGAAGGCTTGACAAATGTAATTATTCCGTTCGGAGCGTGTTTTCAAAGAAAAGGACTTTTATTTTCAATCGATGAAATAATTGAATTGTAACGAGCAAATAAAACGAAATAATTTCACCGCGCCCCGCTGAAGCCGCACAATGCCGCACGTAGGCTATTTTGTAGCGTGTTACTTTTGTTGCCCTCAACAATGCTAACAGAAACGTTGTTTTGCCGTCATTTTTCACCACTTGGTTTCATTAATTGTTCGTTTTAACCGACACTTTACAACATACACGCACAGATTTAACAATTAAAATGACATTTCTGGATACTTTATTTGAGACAATTTAATACGATTGCGAAAGTTTAAAATTTATCAAATTCGCCTTTAAGTTTTAGACGATCCCGTAATGCAGCTGTTTTTGCTGGCGCGTTGGAACGATTTCTTTCTAAAACTAATAACTTCGAATTACACCGCGCGAACAATTCGTGAGAAAACAAATTCGGTGCGCACATTGGTTTTGGTCGTAGCTAAGATAAGGGGTGTTCAGTAGTTCAGTATATATTGTATACGACTTTATTACCCAATAAATCAGTTCACACGTTTCAAAAATAAAAGCCACTAAAAAAATCTTGAAAAATGCTTAATATTTTCCCGTTTTAAAATGAGTTATTGGAATAGTCGTCACTTTAATACCGAGTGGCCTTTTTACAAACACCGTATACATCAACCAACAACCTTTCATTGCCTTAACACTGTTTACTTACTTCTTATCTGAGAGGTGGGCTTATTACTCACGCCGTTATACATCAATCAACTACGTGTTATTGCATTAATACTGTTTACTTACTTCTTATCTGAGAGGTGGGCTTACTACTCACGCCGTTATACATCAATCAACAACCGATTGTTGCATTAACACTGTATTATTTTGTATCTGAAGGGCGAATCTTCTACTCACGCAGTTATACATCATTCAACAACCGATTGTTGCATTAACACAGTGTTCTTACTTTGTATCTGAAGGGCGAATCTTCTACTTACGCCGTTATACATCATTCAACAACCGATTGTTGCATTAACACTGTATTATTTTGTATCTGAAGGGCGAATCTTCTACTCACGCAGTTATACATCATTCAACAACCGATTGTTGCATTAACACAGTGTTCTTACTTTGTATCTGAAGGGCGAATCTTCTACTTACGCCGTTATACATCATTCAACAACCGATTGTTGCATTAACACTGTGTTATTTTATATCTGAAGGGCGAATCTTCTACTTACGCAGTTATACATTATTCAACAACCGATTGTTGCATTAACACTGTGTTCTTACTTTGTATCTGAAGGGCGAATCTTCTACTTACGCCGTTATACATCATTCAACAACCGATTGTTGCATTAACACTGTGTTATTTTGTATCTGAAGGGCGAATCTTCTACTCACGCAGTTATACATCATTCAACAACCGATTGTTGCATTAACACTGTGTTCTTACTTTGTATCTGAAGGGCGAATCGTCTACTTACGCCGTTATACATCATTCAACAACCGATTGATGCATTAACACTGTGTTCTTATTTTGTATCTGAAGTATTGACTTTGTGTTTGATTAGTATACATCAGTCAAGTATCTACTTACGCCGTTATACATCATTCGACAACCGATTGTTGCATTAACACTGTGTTCTTACTTTGTATCTGAAGGGCGAATCGTCTACTCACGCCGTTATACATCATTCAACAACCGATTGTTGCATTAACACTGTGTTCTTATTTTGTATCTCAAGTATTGACTTTGTATTTGATTAGTGAAGTATCTACTCACGCCGTTGTACAACAACTTAGTGTTGCAACAACTGTTTACTTACTTCGTATCTCGGGGTTGGGCTTCCTACTCATAATATATGCATCAATCAATAACCTGCTACTATTGCACCAACACTGTGTACACTACTTACCTTTTAACTTAGTGTGGGCTTTCTGCTCATCCTGTACTTAACCAACGACCCACTAAACTACAAAATAATCTTTGCAAGATTGTTTTGAAGATAAGAATTCTTAAAACGTAAAGCGATAAATTGTGATATTTATAATATGAATCAAATGTCAAGAGCCTTTGTCGAACTTTTAAAGGTTATATTGTGCAACATATTGATCCAACTCGGACCGAACGTTGGCAGTTTGCATGACTTTTAACTTTTCGGCGAATGCAAGCTGAACGCTCAAAATTTGAAGACCGTTTACTAAATTAAATAAATTCGGCTTGCGAGGAAAATTTTGAAAAATACACCACCATTATTTTTTTACTTGTTTGAACTTAACGTGGACTGCTTCGTATTTAAATTAAAAGTAGTTTTTTAAACGACGTATAATTTCATCGAAATCATTTCAGCACAAACATGCGCTCAAAAATTAGCCATAGAACAAATATCGTTCAAAATTTCAGTTCTTCGTGAAAAATATGCATTTTTATTACATTTTATAAACTTTTAACTTGTAAGTAGTAAAAGTTTCAGTCTCACGCTATATCAAATAACGTTAACATAGCTGTTGCTTGTATGTAACAACTTGCGTTAAAAATAACCAATCGATCAACAGATAACTGCAAAAGTCGAGAAGAATCCCAAACAGCAACGAAGGATTGAAACATAGGAGAAAATATCACACCTTTTTACCTGAGGGGTGGAATTTCTACCCATGCAGTTATACATCATTCCACAACCGATTGTTGCATTAACACTGTGTTCTTACTTTGTATCTAAAGTATGGATTTTCTATTTAAACCGTATACATCAATCAACTATCTACTCTTGCATTAATTTTGTACATAAATTTTTATGAGGTGTGAACTTCCTATTCACGCCGTTGTACATACATCAATCAACGACCTATTATTGCAGTAACACTGTTTACTTACTTTGTATCTGAAGGGCGAATCTCTTACGCCGTTATACATTCGACAACTGATTGTTGCATTAACACTGTGTTCTTACTTTGTATTCGAGGGTTGGACTTCCTACTCACACCGTTATACACCATTCGCCAACCGATTGTTGCAGTAACACTGTGTTCTTACTTTGTATCCGAGGGTTGACTTCCCTACTGACACCGTTATACACCATTCGACAACCATAAGAACAAAGTGTTCTTACTTTGTATACTAGGGTTGGACTTCCTACTCACGCAATTATACATCTTTGTGTGTGTGTGTGTGTGTGTGTGTGTGTGTGTGTGTGTGTGTGTGTGTGTGTGTGTGTGTGTGTGTGTGTGTGTGTGTGTGTGTGTGTGTGTGTGTGTGTGTGTGTGTGTGTGTGTGTGTGTGTGTGTGTGTGTGTGTGTGTGTGTGTGTGTGTGTGTGTGTGTGTGTGTGTGTGTGTGTGTGTGTGTGTGTGTGTGTGTGTGTGTGTGTGTGTGTGTGTTTAACGTCCGACTATTGTGCACACGTGGGCTAATACAGACGATGGGATGATTTATAGCTTATGAAAATGCCAAGCCCTGGCCGGGAATCGAACCCGGGTCCTCGGGATGAAAGCCCACTACGCTATCAACTAGACCAGGGGTCTCCAAACTTTCCAGCCTTAGGGCCATACTGATTACTCCAGTAAGTTCCGAGGGCCAAAACCATATTATCATTGTTGCCGGTGGTAAAAAGTGAAATAGTCCACTGATGAAAAAAAAGTCCGAAAAAGTATGCAACGTTTAAAAAAGGCTGCAAATCGGACTAAAGTCCGCAAAACGGCAACACTGCATATTATTAATTTTCCTGTCATTATCTGTAATTTCTAGATTAGTCGTAGAGTATGAGCCATGAGGAGTAACGTGACACGACATCTGGTGTCACGACAGTGGTGAAATATTCCGCCACACCACTGAGACTGAGTTTCCTATCGATTTTGCAATCGAAACTTTGAGTGCTTTGAAAATAAATTTTGATACTCGTTTCTCGGACTTTGATGCCATTGCGAATCAAATTAAGATTTTTCAGAATCCTTTTGATACTGACATTGAAACCCTAGCCCCGGAACTTAAAATGGAAATGATTGATCTACAGTGCAGTGATATAATTAAGAACAAATATCAAAACTCATCTTTGTTAGAATTTTATAAGAGTCTTCCACTGACACAATTTGATAATTTGCATAAATTTGCTCGTGGGCTGTTTTCTGTTTTTGGCACTACTTATTTGTGTGAGAAGACCTTCTCCAAAATGAAGTACACAAAAAATGTTTACAGATCTAAATTAACTGATGAGTATCTTAAATCTCTTTTAATAATTGGTACAAGTAAAATTAGTCCACAACTACAAACTATTGTCAGTGGAAAATCTCAATTACATAAATCTCATTAGTATTTCATATGTCATTATGCTTGTTATAAGTTATGTTTTTATTTAAAATGTATAAAATGTTAGTTGGATTCATTTCAATAATTTGTTAGTTATTATATACTGAAGTTAAATTTTCTGCATATTATACATGTCTTTACTCATTACAATTCTGTGTTTCTTTATCCAACTTATCACAAAAACAATAACAATAAGCCTACAACAATGTTATGAGTAGTTAGCCCATGACCATATCAATGTAGATGTCATATTAATAATTATTCAACATAAAATTAGAATACTTCAGTAAACTAAATTTAATTTGCTATAAAAAATATGTTCTCTAAAAGGAGTTTTCAAGTATGCTAGCTCTCCGCGGGCCGGATGTGGCCCTCGGGCCGTAGTTTGGAGACCCCTGAACTAGACCACCGAGGCGGCTCCATTATACATCAATCAATAAGCTATTATTGCATTAAAACTGTTTACTTTGTACCTAATGCATGGACTTCCTACTCACGCCGTTATACATGAATCAATAACCCATTATTGCATTAACACTGTTTAATTACTTTGTATCCGAGGTATGAAGTGTTCAGTTATTAGATTCCAGAAATATTTAATGAACTAGTCGAATGAAAATGTACTCAACTTAAGTTAGGAAATGAAAAATCTGTTTTGAAAAACACCTGTTGTAATTCTTTGTCTGACAAATATAGTCTGTATACAATACGTTGGATGTCTGGGCTGAAGTTTGCACAGACACCTAGCATTGCCACCGGACCGTTCAACTTAGCACCGGATCTGACTCGTATTTCAAATTTCCTTCTACATATTTCAAAAGTCCATAAAAAATTAAAAGTAACACCAAACAATTATTGGGTTTTAAAATGCCACTTTATTAATAAAAAAATATTAATAATAATAAAATAGACCTTATTAATACTTTTTTTTCACGGCGAAAAACCGTTAAGGTTATCATCGCCGTCACGCAAAATGACGTTATTAATACTGTAGTGAACATATTTTCAAATATAATTACAGTAATATTTTAAATACTTTAGTATTTAAGTCATTTACATAATTTAAATGTACGTGTTCGATTATATTTCTATGCTTTAGTTTTCAATATGCGTTAACTTTACAATATCATAACAAAGTTAATCAGACTAAAATAATTAATAACATGCGAATACAATAGTGTCAGTTTTAAACCTAATAACGCCGTGTTTGGGTGTCATTTTTAAACCTAATAACGCCGCGTTTAGGTGTCATTTTTAAACCTAATAACGCCGCGTTTGGGTGTCATTTTTAAACCTAATAACGCCGCGTTTGGGTGTCATTTTTAAACCTAATAACGCCGCGTTTGGGTGTCATTTTTAAACCTAATAACGCCGTGTTTGGGTGTCATTTTTAAACCTAATAACGCCGCGTTTGGGTGTCATTTTTAAACCTAATAACGCCGTGTTTGGGTGTCATTTTAAAACCTAATAACGCCGCGTTTGGGTGTCATTTTTAAACCTAATAACGCCGTGTTTGGGTGTCATTTTAAAACCTAATAACGCCGCGTTTGGGTGTCATTTTTAAACCTAATAACGCCGCGTTTGGGTGTCATTTTTAAACCTAATAACGCCGCGTTTGGGTGTCATTTTTAAACCTAATAACGCCGCGTTTGGGTGTCATTTTTAAACCTAATAACGCCGTCTTTGGGTGTCATTTTTAAACCTAATAACGCCGCGTTTGGGTGTAATTTTTAAAACTAATAACGCCGTATTTGGGTGTCATTTTAAAACCTAATAACGCCGCGTTTGGGTGTCATTTTTAAACCTAATAACGCCGCGTTTGGGTGTAATTTTTAAACCTAATAACGCCGTATTTGGGTGTCATTTTAAAACCTAATAACGCCGCGTTTGGGTGTCATTTTTAAACCTAATAACGCCGCGTTTGGGTGTCATTTTAAACCTAATAACGCCGCGTTTGGGTGTCATTTTTAAACCTAATAACGCCGCGTTTGGGTGTCATTTTAAACCTAATAACGCCGCGTTTGGGTGTCATTTTTAAACCTAATAACGCCGCGTTTGGGTGTCATTTTTAAACCTAATAACGCCGCGTTTGGGTGTCATTTTTAAACCTAATAACGCCGCGTTTGGGTGTCATTTTTAAACCTAATAACGCCGCGTTTGGGTGTCATTTTTAAACCTAATAACGCCGCGTTTGAGTGTCATTTTTAAACCTAATAACGCCGTGTTTGGGTGTTATTTTTAAACCTAATAACGCCGTGTTTGGGTGTCATTTTTCATATTGTTTTACGAACTTTTCAAATACCGTTTAAGAAAATTTGAAGTTATGAGTCGGGTGAAAAATCGAATGGTCCAGTGGTGATGCTATTTGGTGACTCATCATTGTTACAGCTGCGGCCGACTGCGATTGCCAGTGGATGCCCGGGCCAGTCTCAGCTGGGGGTGGGCTTTTCTGCTATTTTACAAAACGTCAACAAACTGTTTTTTGAGGAAAAAAGCTGCTTTTTAAAACAGTTAAAAAAAAACAGGTTTAGAAAAGGGAAACTCGAAGTTGTATTAGCAGCTAAAACATAAGCACAAACGTTCAGTTTTCTAAGACTACTTTTTCATTCCCATTACCACCATGTCCTTAACTGTTTTTTGGGTGTAAAGCATTTAGAAAAAAATAATCCTTATAATGTAGTAATAATTAAATTACATTCTCAAAACGTAATATATATGTATGCCATTTTATATTTACAAAATGCAATGAATTTCTAATAGAAGCATTCTTTTTTTACTTAAAAATTAAATAGTCCTTTGCATATTTACTGAAATGCAAACAATTTAGAATATTTTTAGTTGATTACAAAATATTGATGATTGATAATAAATATAAAAAATACGTTTAAATAAAATTAGGTTATGTATTTACAAAATGTGAGATGTTACTGTCATATTTTTATTTGGGAGAAAGTAGGTTTTCACTTTTCAACACTGAAAAAAGTAACCTTAATAAGTACAATAATAGTAATAAAAACATAGGCCAAATGTGTTTAAATAAAATTAGCTCTATATATAGTTACAAAATTATAGGTTATTAACTTCAGGTTATTATAGTCTCTTCATTCTCAGCCTTAGAAAAATAGTTCCAAATTATACTTCCTTGACGGTTAGCCATAATTTTAAAACATATGACACTAAAAGATTTGATTATGTTCAGATGTAGTCTATATTTCTTAAAATTTCAGAAAAAGTACTAAAATAACCTAAAATTATTCAAGATATATACAAGAGTAGATATTGTGAATTTTTAAAAGGCCACACATCCAATGAATAATTAAAAACTACGCACTTAATTCTAAAAACATAAAAAAAGTAAAAGAAAACTTTCAAAATTTTCCACTAAATATTTTTAAGTTTCTAAACACAAAGTAAACTACAGAGAAAAACTAATATAAAACACAATTATGGCTGATTTTACAGTTTAAAAAATGTTTGAACAACAAATTTTATATTTAAAACTTTAAAAACAACTCGCAACAAAATAGAGATAAACGTTGACAACGCCCAAACAGTTCTTACTTCACTACAAGCAACAAGAAACTTTGAAATAAAGGGAAAAGCATAAAAGCAGGTTGAAGAAAAGCAGTTAGCAGGAAAACAGCAGGAAAAAGGTTTTTTCCTGCCGCAGTAGCGCTTGCGGCAACGTTCGAATAGAACGTGGGTGGTGGGGAAGTCCCAACAGCTTTCCTTGTTTAAGAAATCACGAACCAGTCCAAATCAAACTGCTTGTTTCCGTTTGAAAAAGCAGTTTGTTTGTCGTATATAGAAAAGCAGCTTTTTTTAACAGTTTGGTGTCTTCTGACCCACCACTACTGTATGCTGTTGTGGGCTAACGTGATTGCTTCCGAGGCGAATGCGGAACTAGACATTTGATGTTTACTGCCGGCTCTAAATCCATATGCTATTAAATTCAAGGAACAATAAACCTCGCAGTGTATTGCTATTTAACATACAAAACGCTCCACGACAGCGCTCGTAACTTTTTATGTAAATTTAACAGGTAACCGTAATATTTACGAAACATGTTACTAAACCGACTTCATTGGAAATTTTGTTCTTTCTACATGATCGGTCAAAACTATGATAGGTTTTGCCGTACAGCCAGTATTACAGGAAATAACTAGCAACTACGCTCTCAAAGTTGAATCAAAGCCCGCCATCTTGAATAGGAAGTGAGTGGGAAAAAATCTTACACATACGGGGTGTCTTTATACAGGGTAAATACAAAATTTTAAAACAATCGGTCAACGCGTTTAGCTAAAACTGCTCGTTATTGTAAATCAGAGGATGCCATCTTGAAACGGAAGTGAATGGGAAAAAATCTTACACATACGGGGTGTCTTTATACAGGGTAAATACAAAATTTTAAAACAATCGGTCCATGGGTTTAGCTAAAACTGCTCGTTATTGTAAATCAGAGGACGCCGTCTTGAAACGGAAGTGAATGGGAAAAAATCTTACACATACGGGGTGTCTTTATACAGGGTAAATACAAAATTTTAAAACAATCGGTCCATGGGTTTAGCTAAAACTGCTCGTTATTGTAAATCAGAGGACGCCGTCTTGAAACGGAAGTGAATGGGAAAAATCTTACACATACGGGGTGTCTTTATACAGGATAACTACAAAATTTTAAAACAATCGGTCCATGGGTTTAGCTAAAACTGCTCGTTATTGTAAATCAGAGGACGCCGTCTTGAAACGGAAGTGAATGGGAAAAATCTTAAACATACGGGGTGTCTTTATACAGGATAACTACAAAATTTTAAAACAATCGGTCCATGGGTTTAGCTAAAACTGCTCGTTATTGTAAATCAGAGGACGCCATCTTGAAACGGAAGTGAATGGGAAAAATCTTACACATACGGGGTGTCTTTATACAGGATAACTACAAAATTTTAAAACAATCGGTCCATGGGTTTAGCTAAAACTGCTCGTTATTGTAAATCAGAGGACGCCATATTGAAACGGAAGTGAATGGGAAAAAATCTTACACATACGGGGTGTCTTTATACAGGGTAAATACAAAATTTTAAAACAATCGGTCAACGCGTTTAGCTAAAACTGCTCGTTATTGTAAATCAGAGGACGCCATCTTGAAACGGAAGTGAATGGGAAAAAATCGTACACATACGGGGTGTCTTTATACAGGGTAACTACAAAATTTTAAAACAATCGGTCCATGGGTTTAGCTAAAACTGCTCGTTATTGTAAATCAGAGGACGCCGTCTTGAAACGGAAGTGAATGGGAAAAAATCTTACACATACGGGGTGTCTTTATACAGGGTAAATACAAAATTTTAAAACAATCGGTCCATGGGTTTAGCTAAAACTGCCCGTTATTGTAAATCAGAGGACGCCGTCTTGAAACGGAAGTGAATGGGAAAAATCTTACACATACGGGGTGTCTTTATACAGGATAACTACAAAATTTTAAAACAATCGGTCCATGGGTTTAGCTAAAACTGCTCGTTATTGTAAATCAGAGGACGCCATATTGAAACGGAAGTGAATGGGAAAAAATCTTACACATACGGGGTGTCTTTATACAGAATAACTACAAAATTTTAAAACAATCGGTCCATGGGTTTAGCTAAAACTGCTCGTTATTGTAAATCAGAGGACGCCGTCTTGAAACGGAAGTGAATGGGAAAAATCTTACACATACGGGGTGTCTTTATACAGGATAACTACAAAATTTTAAAACAATCGGTCCATGGGTTTAGCTAAAACTGCTCGTTATTGTAAATCAGAGGACGCCGTCTTGAATCGGAAGTGAATGGGAAAAATCTTACACATACTGGGTGTCTTTATACAGGATAACTACAAAATTTTAAAACAATCGGTCCATGGGTTTAGCTAAAACTGCTCGTTATTGTAAATCAGAGGACGCTATATTGAAACGGAAGTGAATGGGAAAAAATCTTACACATACGGGGTGTCTTTATACAGGATAACTACAAAATTTTAAAACAATCGGTCAACGCGTTTAGCTAAAACTGCTCGTTATTGTAAATCAGAGGACGCCATCTTGAAACGGAAGTGAATGGGAAATAATCTTACACATACGGGGTGTCTTTATACAGGATAACTACAAAATTTTAAAACAATCGGTCAACGCGTTTAGCTAAAACTGCTCGTTATTGTAAATCAGAGGACGCCGTCTTGAAACGGAAGTGAATGGGAAATAATCTTACACATACGGGGTGTCTTTATACAGGATAACTACAAAATTTTAAAACAATCGGTCAACGCGTTTAGCTAAAACTGCTCGTTATTGTAAATCAGAGGACGCCATCTTGAAACGGAAGTGAATGGGAAAAAATCTTACACATACGGGGTGTCTTTATACAGGATAACTACAAAATTTTTAAACAATCGGTCCATGGGTTTAGCTAAAACTGCTCGTTATTGTAAATCAGAGGACGCCGTCTTGAAACGGAAATGAATGGGAAAAAATCTTACACATACGGGGTGTCTTTATACAGGGTAACTACTAAATTTTAAAACAATCGGTCCATGGGTTTAGCTAAAACTGCTCGTTATTGTAAATCAGAGGACGCCATATTGAAACGGAAGTGAATGGGAAATAATCTTACACATACGGGGTGTCTTTATACAGGGTAACTACAAAATTTTAAAACAATCGGTCCATGGGTTTAGCTAAAACTGCTCGTTATTGTAAATCAGAGGACGCTATATTGAAACGGAAGTGAATGGGAAATAATCTTACACATACGGGGTGTCTTTATACAGGGTAACTACAAAATTTTAAAACAATCGGTCCATGTGTTTAGCTAAAACTGCTCGTTATTGTAAATCAGAGGACGCCATATTGAAACGGAAGTGAATGGGAAATAATCTTACACTTACGGGGTGTCTTTATACAGGGTAACTACAAAATTTTAAAACAATCGGTCCATGGGTTTAGCTAAAACTGCTCGTTATTGTAAATCAGAGGACGCTATATTGAAACGGAAGTGAATGGGAAAAAATCTTACACATACGGGGTGTCTTTATACAGGGTAACTACAAAATTTTAAAACAATCGGTCCATGGGTTTAGCTAAAACTGCTCGTTATTGTAAATCAGAGGACGCCATATTGAAACGGAAGTGAATGGGAAATAATCTTACACATACGGGGTGTCTTTATACAGGGTAACTACAAAATTTTAAAACAATCGGTCCATGGGTTTAGCTAAAACTGCTCGTTATTGTAAATCAGAGGACGCTATATTGAAACGGAAGTGAATGGGAAATAATCTTACACATACGGGGTGTCTTTATACAGGGTAACTACAAAATTTTAAAACAATCGGTCCATGGGTTTAGCTAAAACTGCTCGTTATTGTAAATCAGAGGACGCCATATTGAAACGGAAGTGAATGGGAAATAATCTTACACATACAGGGTGTCTTTATACAGGGTAACTACAAAATTTTAAAACAATCGGTCCATGGGTTTAGCTAAAACTGCTCGTTATTGTAAATCAGAGGACGCTATATTGAAACGGAAGTGAATGGGAAATAATCTTACACATACGGGGTGTCTTTATACAGGGTAACTACAAAATTTTAAAACAATCGGTCCATGGGTTTAGCTAAAACTGCTCGTTATTGTAAATCAGAGGACGCCATATTGAAACGGAAGTGAATGGGAAATAATCTTACACATACAAAATTTATACAGGGTAACTACAAAATTTTAAAACAATCGGTCCATGGGTTTAGCTAAAACTGCTCGTTATTGTAAATCAGAGGACGCTATATTGAAACGGAAGTGAATGGGAAAAAATCTTACACATACGGGGTGTCTTTATACAGGGTAACTACAAAATTTTAAAACAATCGGTCCATGGGTTTAGCTAAAACTGCTCGTTATTGTAAATCAGAGGACGCCATATTGAAACGGAAGTGAATGGGAAATAATCTTACACATACGGGGTGTCTTTATACAGGGTAAATACAAAATTTTAAAACAATCGGTCCATGGGTTTAGCTAAAACTGCTCGTTTGTGTAAATCAGAGGACGCCGTCTTGAAACGGAAGTGAATGGGAAAAAATCTTACACATACGTTGTGTCTTTATACAGGGTAACTACAAAATTTTAAAACAATCGGTCCATGGGTTTAGCTAAAACTGCTCGTTATTGTAAATCAGAGGACGCCGTCTTGAAACGGAAGTGAATGGGAAAAAATCTTACACATACGGGGTGTCTTTATACAGGGTAACTACAAAATTTTAAAACAATCGGTCCATGGGTTTAGCTGAAACTGCTCGTTATTGTAAATCAGAGGACGCCGTCTTGAAACGGAAGTGAATGGGAAAAAATCTTACACATACGAGGTGTCTTTATACAGGGTAACTACAAAATTTTAAAACAATCGGTCCATGGGTTTAGCTAAAACTGCTCGTTATTGTAAATCAGAGGACGCCGTCTTGAAACGGAAGTGAATGGGAAATAATCTTACACATACGGGGTGTCTTTATACAGGGTAACTACAAAATTTTAAAACAATCGGTCCATGCGTTTAGCCAAAACTACTTAAACAAACAAACACAAAATAAATAACGCCGAACGGTAGAGTTGAAACAGAGACCTCGCTTCGCTCGTTCAATTAGTCATCTTACAAATGTTAACTGCCATACTTCCTTTTAACTAGCCGGAACCGACTTGCGAGAATGGTCGCCTCAGACGACAGACATTCCTAAGGTTAGACCGTTAGATGAATGGACTAAAAGTTGGTAGTCGCAGGTTGTGAATGAAGAGATTATTTTTGAACGAATATTGATGTTATTAGCGCGGCTAGTACAGCTATTTCCATGGCAACTGGCGACACATCACATTTCCGCCCCTCGCACTTTGCCTCTTCGGAAGCAATCTTCTCAGCCCACAACAGTATCTGAGCACTTAAACAAGTTTTAAACTATAACAAATGTGCCTTCATTCCATTATCAACAAACGCTACCTTTTAGCTCGGAAAGAGTTGGACAGGCAGAAGCAGAGAGGCGTTCGTTAATAATTTAATGGACTAGTTACATAATATTAAAGAATGATTTTGTACAAAATATGTGCAAGATATTTTTAACTGTAACACTCTAACATTTTGTGATAGATATGGCCTACAATATTACGGCGTTAATTATAATTAGTACATTTGATATCCAACTACAAAATATGTGCAAGATATTTTTAACTGTAACACTCTAACATTTTGTGATAGATATGGCCTACAATATTACGGCGTTAATTATAATTAGTACATTTGATATCCAACTACAAAATATGTGCAAGATATTTTTAACTGTAACACTCTAACATTTTGTGATAGATATGGCCTACAATATTACGGCGTTAATTATAATTAGTACATTTGATATCCAACTACAAAATATGTGCAAGATATTTTTAACTGTAACACTCTAACATTTTGTGATAGATATGGCCTACAATATTACGGCGTTAATTATAATTAGTACATTTGATATCCAACTACAAAATATGTGCAAGATATTTTTAACTGTAACACTCTAACATTTTGTGATAGATATGGCCTACAATATTACGGCGTTAATTATAATTAGTACATTTGATATCCAACTACAAAATATGTGCAAGATATTTTTAACTGTAACACTCTAACATTTTGTGATAGATATGGCCTACAATATTACGGCGTTAATTATAATTAGTACATTTGATATCCAACTTATTTATCATATGTATTATTTCTCGAGTCAGCACTCCTTTTTCTCAGCACATACTATTCGTACAGGCATTAATGTGGTACCTTTAGAAATATTTTTTAACCGGCTTCTGACATTGCAAAATGATTTTGCGCTAAAACTTACTGTTTATGGGAAATTTTAACATAAGACACTTCTTACTGTCATGGCGCGTACGATGCATCACAAATCAGACAATATTTTGTATAAATTCTTTTTATATTCTTCTTATTTTCTGTTAGGATTATTGCCACTATGTTGAGTATAATGATCTGCCTTCCCTAGCTTCGTCAATTCAACTTTTGTTGACGCGTTTCGGAGAACCTCCATCTTCAAAAACTATATCTATACTCCTATATTTTGTATATATTACGAAGCTAACTTATTAATCATGAATAGACAATCCCATTACAAATACCACTTTTTTGCCTAACGTGCTTAGAACAATTTCAGTATTTGCTTAAAAGTTATTGAAGTTATAAGTTATGTGGCCCTATTGACAGTCGTACAAGCCGGGACAAGCATTTCGAATACCAAAAACATGTTTTGGACACTGTTTTTACACAAATACATTTGTATTTCTCCTTCCATCGTGCGTTTATCTTTTGTTAATACGGATATCATAAAATACGAAGTACAATTAAAATGTCAAAATACAGTTAGAGGTTATCAAACATGCCTTTTCAATTGACTAAAGGACAGTTAACTGTTAAATATTTGCGATTTCTGCTGCCATCGATCGCTTTTCGATTTATTTTTTAAACATGTTTTTCCCTTCTTTACAACTACCGCCCTCACCCCAACGACTACTCTTACTCAAAAGGCTGTGTTTACTTAAACAAAGTGCGAAATTTCGCACGGGCCCGTGTAAAAATAGGGTGTACACAATTTTAGAAAACAAATATTTATTGTAGGCCCTAAGCATAGTTAAAATCACGACCTGTACAGGATACCACGCTAAACCAGAAATTAGCGTGATGATTTTCATCTGACGCGAGTAGGCCTACAGAGTTTTTTCAATCAAAATTGTGGTCAAGAGCCCCAAAAGAAGTTTTCACTTCCAAAATAAGCAAAATTTATCGCGACACGCAGCTGCCTCGCTGACGTGATGGAAGCGAATTTCCAAGACTTTTTTAAAATTTCTTGTCACAATCGGCATTAAAACCTGCATATTTGGTGTCTCATCATTGTAACAGCTGCGGGCGGCTACACATGCCAGTGGTGCCCGGGCCAGTCTCAGCCCTCAAGTAGCCGGCGACCCAGACGCTAACTTAGTGCGTAGGCCCCTACACACTATAGACATGACTGCATACTGTTGTGGGCTAACGAGACACTGGAGATATAGTGCGTACACGCTATAGACATGACTGCATACTGTTGTGGGCTAACGAGACACTGGAGATATAGTGCGTACACGCTATAGACATGACTGCATACTGTTGTGGGCTAACGAGACACTGGAGATATAGTGCGTACACGCTATAGACATGACTGCATACTGTTGTGGGCTAACGAGACACTGGAGATATAGTGCGTACACGCTATAGACATGACTGCATACTGTTGTGGGCTAACGAGACACTGGAGATATAGTGCGTACACGCTATAGACATGACTGCATACTGTTGTGGGCTAACGAGACACTGGAGATATAGTGCGTACACGCTATAGACATGACTGCATACTGTTGTGGGCTAACGAGACTGGAGATATAGTGCGTACACACTATAGACATGACTGCATACTGTTGTGGGCTAACGAGACACTGGAGATATAGTGCGTACACGCTATAGACATGACTGCATACTGTTGTGGGCTAACGAGACACTGGAGATATAGTGCGTACACGCTATAGACATGACTGCATACTGTTGTGGGCTAACGAGACACTGGAGATATAGTGCGTACACGCTATAGACATGACTGCATACTGTTGTGGGCTAACGAGACACTGGAGATATAGTGCGTACACGCTATAGACATGACTACATATTGTTGTGGGCTAACGAGACACTGGAGATATAGTGCGTACACGCTATAGACATGACGCCATACTGTTGTGGGCTAACGAGACACTGGAGATATAGTGCGTACACGCTATAGACATGACTGCATACTGTTGTGGGCTAACGAGACACTGGAGATATAGTGCGTACACACTATAGACATGACTGCATATTGTTGTGGGCTAACGAGACACTGGAGATATAGTGCGTACACGCTATAGACATGACGCCATACTGTTGTGGGCTAACGAGACACTGGAGATATAGTGCGTACACGCTATAGACATGACGCCATACTGTTGTGGGCTAACGAGACACTGGAGATACCGTATTGTAAACTTTAAAATTGTTTTGAACATACGCAAATGAATCCGATCGCTGGCAGGTTTAAAACGCCGAAAACGAAAGATCTTTCTTTTTAAAGTTTCAAGATGGTGGCAAAATTATGGAGGCCTCAAGACACTCGATAGTTTGGACTTTATTGTTGGACCTGTAAGTGCTTCAGTCACTACACTATCGGTGTAAACGTGAATCCGGCATTTTGAAAAGACCGCGTCAAATTCTCTCCAACACAGTTATTAATGGCCATTACCATTGAATAAAACGGACTATACAGTCACCATTGTAAAAAACTGCTCGGTATCAAAGGCATTTGGACTTTGCCGCTACGAACGCTACAAGCTGCAAGGACAAGAAGAAGACGTTAATAGACAGTACTATTATTTATGTAGTTAAACATTGTGCCGCAAGCCGCCACAAGCAGCGAGCGCTCACATATCTCTCATAAGGGTTATCATTCTTGTACATTTATAGACATTCATTGCCATTACCATCTGCCTGTAAAACTGTGGTGTAATGTTCCAGGGTAACAACGCGTTTCTCCCCAGTCTGAAACCATGAACACCACAGCACCATTGTCATTTATATTATAAAATGGGCAATTTCTCGCATAAAACAAATGTATGTGCTATAAATTTAAAAAAATGAATTTTACTATCAGATGAGTCCTCTATCTCTCTCGCTCTCTCTCTCTCTCTCTCTCTCTCTCTCTCTCCTTCTCTCTCTTTCCCCCCCTCCCTTCCCCGCAGGGGGGGTGCAGACTAGCTGCACCTATTGAGAGGATTTAGACGTCCCTCGCGGTACCCACACACTTACAATTACAATACTACACTTACGACTTTAACACTTTACACTCACACTTACATTTAGGGAGGCTTCAATGTGCTTTTCGCCATAAAATTTTAAAAAATCCCAAAAAATCTCAATCTCTCTCTCTCTCTCGTGCGCGCTCGCGCAGTTCGCAGATTTGATACAAACTTGGAACACAAAAAAGGTCTTTAGACATTCATAACTTTTTTGTCTTGAATTTTTAAAAATTGATTTCTGTATCGTAATCAGCTGTTGAAAACTGCGTAAATTTAACGTTTTTAAATTTTCAAAATTCGTTGAAATCGAGAAATTTTTTTTTGCCGGCGGTCAGGGTTCGTTTTCGTATTTTTTTTAAACGTTTAAAATTCCACTCCTGTACCCGAATATTGTAATGCTGGTTAAATCAGAATTAAAAAAAAAAGGTGAAATTACTTTCGGAAATCGTTTTCAATTCGTAAGCATTACCCGCGATTGTTATTTTTTCTAATGGAAAGGAGACCATTTTTTCAAAAGGATCGTAACCAAAAACCCGCTTTTGGTACGAGCACAAATGCTGCCCACGTCACGAAGTAGGAGGGGGTAGCGAGGTGTTAATAAATACCATACAGCATCAGCGTGTCCCTTAGCAACATGGCTGTAGCGCCTGTGGCTGTAGTGCGATAGACGCAACAAGCTGATGCAAGGCACTTCAAGTACAGTGGCTGTCGGTAACACATCGAACTTCTGCCGATCCTGAGCTTCAGTAAACTTTGTACGTACTTTAACTTTAGCGCTGTTTTTGTAATGTATGGCTTAAATCTGTAATAATACACGTAACAAAAATAAATATAGTTCAAAATGTGTTAGTTTTGACTTTGCAGATTTTAAAAATATATTTTTTAAATTTTGTAAATAAGTTATTTTCCAAACCGATTTTCGTTTATTTATTATTACTAAATATTATATTTGAAATAATTTTAGCTTTAGGCATATTTTTAGTAAATAGTTGTAGATTTATAGATTTCGAGTAGTAATATATGTTCTGCGTATTGGTGGGTAGTGACACGAAAATAATATTTAATATTTATTTTTAAAATCGAAACACTTACTGGCCGATAAAACTTCAAACGCGAGTGTTTTTTTAATATTTTTTAAATTAATAATATTTAATTAATAATGAATGATAATAATAATAATAATTAATATTAATAATAATATTAGTAATTAATAATATTAATTAATTATTAATTACTATTTAATAATTATTAATATTATGAATTAATAATATTTTATCAATTGTTTTACACAAACATTAATTATAATAAACTAAAAAAAAATTAATAACCCTTATCAATTTAAATTTAAGTGAAATACACTTAACAAGAAAATAATTCCATTCTTATCGTATTCGGTAATTGTTATCGATTTTCTTTTCTATCTAGTTTAAAAATAAAATTGTGCTTTAACCAGTATTTTCTCCTAAATTTAGGTTCAAGCATTGATGTATTTATCAGTTTCCCGGCTTAACGTTTAGACCAGGTGTTTCCAACCTTATTTCTGCTTCGACCCTAAATATTTTTTTAAAATTAGACGCCTATATGTTTGTGTTGCACAAATATCACCGCAAACGAAGCTTTTATTAGGAGCAATTCGCTAATACAATACGCTGAATTTTATTATTTACTTTTTAATTAATTATTTTTTAATATTTAATTATTTATTAAAATGTAATAATATTTAATTATTAATTATTTTTTTAAATAATTTGTATTTTGTACTATTAGATATACAGATATAATTATGTTTATAGAAGCAGAAATTTAAATAAAATATAAATCACATAAATACATAAAATTTTAACGAAATAGTTGCGGTTGATGTCCTTCGATTATCTTACCTATATCCGGGGAAATATTTGTTAATATTAATCGTAAATCACCACGTTCGGATATCTTGAATCGATTTCGTGTTTGGCAATAAATTATTTACGTTGCTAAATCCTGTGTCAACGAAATAAAAACTAGGAAACGCTAACAACAGTGGTTCGCCGATACTGAAAAATTCATAAAATTTTAATGAAATGGTTGCGGTTGATGTCCTTCGATTATCTTACCTATATCCGGGGAAATATTTGTTAATATTAATCGTAAATCACCACGTTCGGATATCTTGAATCGATTTCGTGTTTGGCAATAAATTATTTACGTAGCTAAATCCTGTGTCAACGAAATAAAAACTAGGAAACGCTAACAACAGTGGTTCGCCGATACTGAAAAATTCATAAAATTTTAATGAAATGGTTGCGGTTGATGTCCTTCGATTATCTTACCTATATCCGGGGAAATATTTGTTAATATTAATCGTAAATCACCACGTTCGGATATCTTGAATCGATTTCGTGTTTGGCAATAAATTATTTACGTAGCTAAATCCTGTCTTAACGAAATAAAAACTAGGAAACGCTAACAACAGTGGTTCGCCGATACTGAGAAATTCATAAAATTTTAATGAAATGGTTGCGGTTGATGTCCTTCGATTATCTTACCTATATCCGGGGAAATATTTGTTAATATTAATCGTAAATCACCACGTTCGGATATCTTGAATCGATTTCGCGTCTTTGGCAATAAATTATTTACGTAGCTAAATCCTGTCTCAACGAAATAAAAACTAGGAAACGCTAACAACAGTGGTTCGCCGATACTGAGAAATTCATAAAATTTTAATGAAATGGTTGCGGTTGATGTCCTTCGATTATCTTACCTATATCCGGGGAAATATTTGTTAATATTAATCGTAAATCACCACGTTCGGATATCTTGAATCGATTTCGCGTCTTTGGCAATAAATTATTTACGTTGCTAAATCCTGTCTCAACGAAATAAAAACTAGGAAACGCTAACAACAGTGGTTCGCCGATACTGAGAAATTCATAAAATTTTAATGAAATGGTTGCGGTTGATGTCCTTCGATTATCTTACCTATATCCGGGGAAATATTTGTTAATATTAATCGTAAATCACCACGTTCGGATATCTTGAATCGATTTCGCGTCTTTGGCAATAAATTATTTACGTAGCTAAATCCTGTGTCAACGAAATAAAAACTAGGAAACGCTAACAACAGTGGTTCGCCGATACTGAAAAATTCATAAAATTTTAATGAAATGGTTGCGGTTGATGTCTTTCGATTATCTAACCTATATCCGGGAAAATATTTGTTAATATTAATCGTAAATCGTCACGTTCGGATATCTTAAATCGATTTCGTGTTTGGCAATAAATTATTTACGTAGCTAAATCCTGTGTCAACGAAATAAAAACTAGGAAACGCTAACAACAGTGGTTCGCCGATACTGAAAAATTCATAAAATTTTAATGAAATGGTTGCGGTTGATGTCCTTCGATTATCTTACCTATATCCGGGGAAATATTTGTTAATATTAATCTTAAATCACCACGTTCGGATATCTTGAATCGATTTCGTGTTTGGCAATAAATTATTTACGTAGCTAAATCCTGTCTTAACGAAATAAAAACTAGGAAACGCTAACAACAGTGGTTCGCCGATACTGAGAAATTCATAAAATTTTAATGAAATTGTTGCGGTTGATGTCCTTCGATTATCTTACCTATATCCGGGAAAATATTTGTTAATATTAATCGTAAATCGTCACGTTCGGATATCTTAAATCGATTTCGTGTTTGGCAATAAATTATTTACGTAGCTAAATCCTGTAACGAAATAAAAACTAGGAAACGCTAACAACAGTGGTTCGCCGATACTGAAAAATTCATAAAATTTTAATGAAATGGTTGCGGTTGATGTCCTTCGATTATCTTACCTATATCCGGGAAATATTTGTTAATATTAATCTTAAATCACCACGTTCGGATATCTTGAATCGATTTCGTGTTTGGCAATAAATTATTTACGTAGCTAAATCCTGTCTTAACGAAATAAAAACTAGGAAACGCTAACAACAGTGGTTCGCCGATACTGAGAAATTCATAAAATTTTAATGAAATTGTTGCGGTTGATGTCCTTCGATTATCTTACCTATATCCGGGAAATATTTGTTAATATTAATCGTAAATCACCACGTTCGGATATCTTGAATCGATTTCGTGTTTGGCAATAAATTATTTACGTAGCTAAATCCTGTCTTAACGAAATAAAAACTAGGAAACGCTAACAACAGTGGTTCGCCGATACTGAAAAATTCATAAAATTTTAATGAAATGGTTGCGGTTGATGTCCTTCGATTATCTTACCTATATCCGGGAAAATATTTGTTAATATTAATCGTAAATCACCACGTTCGGATATCTTGAATCGATTTCGTGTTTGGCAATAAATTATTTACGTAGCTAAATCCTGTGTCAACGAAATAAAAACTAGGAAACGCTAACAACAGTGGTTCGCCGATACTGAAAAATTCATAAAATTTTAATGAAATGGTTGCGGTTGATGTCCTTCGATTATCTTACCTATATCCGGGGAAATATTTGTTAATATTAATCTTAAATCACCACGTTCGGATATCTTGAATCGATTTCGTGTTTGGCAATAAATTATTTACGTAGCTAAATCCTGTCTTAACGAAATAAAAACTAGGAAACGCTAACAACAGTGGTTCGCCGATACTGAGAAATTCATAAAATTTTAATGAAATTGTTGCGGTTGATGTCCTTCGATTATCTTACCTATATCCGGGGAAATATTTGTTAATATTAATCGTAAATCACCACGTTCGGATATCTTGAATCGATTTCGTGTTTGGCAATAAATTATTTACGTAGCTAAATCCTGTCTTAACGAAATAAAAACTAGGAAACGCTAACAACAGTGGTTCGCCGATACTGAAAAATTCATAAAATTTTAATGAAATGGTTGCGGTTGATGTCCTTCGATTATCTTACCTATATCCGGGAAAATATTTGTTAATATTAATCGTAAATCACCACGTTCGGATATCTTGAATCGATTTCGTGTTTGGCAATAAATTATTTACGTTGCTAAATCCTTTGTCAACGAAATAAAAACTAGGAAACGCTAACAACAGTGGTTCGCCGATACTGAAAAATTTATAAAATTTTAATGAAATGGTTGCGGTTGATGTCCTTCGATTATCTTACCTATATCCGGGAAAATATTTGTTAATATTAATCGTAAATCACCACGTTCGGATATCTTGAATCGATTTCGCGTCTTTGGCAATAAATTATTTACGTAGCTAAATCCTGTGTCAACGAAATAAAAACTAGGAAACGCTAACAACAGTGGTTCGCCGATACTTGTTAATCTGACGTATTTTGTGCGGATGTCTTTGTAACTCCGGCGTATCCGTTGTTTGAATTTTGAGTTCCAAATTCTCTAAGTTGGATCAATTCTTCTTAAAGTGAGAAATCAATATCGGCCATGTCGCTTCCAAATGGTTTTATAACCCAAGACGGAACATTTAAATTTTCTAAATCCTTGTAGCGAACATTGATGTCCTCTTTCAATTCTTTTAAAAGATTAGAATTTTTAGCGTAGAGTAGACAAAGTTAAGCGAGAAAGCGCAAAAAAGCAAATATTTGCAAAAAAAGATTTTTTCTGTTTTAATTATTTATGAAGTGCGCGTTAAGGGGTTAAAAATGGAATTTATTTCATCGACCTACCCCCCCCCCCATAGACCCTCCGAATTTAATCGATCCTCTTCAAAGTTCAATAGACCCTCAAAGGGTCCACCTGGACCACGTTGAGAACCCCTGGTTTAGACACTAGATGTGCATTACCAATAGGCAAACAACATAAAAACAGAAAAGTATAAGTAGGCCACAAAAGTATAAGTAGTATAATTTGAGTTATCAAATTATGTTAATCATAAGACTATCTTCGTGGAAATAA
>CM040182.1:10765114-10777614 GCA_022606455.1 Callitettix versicolor
AATGCGTTTGGCCAAAACTACGTGCACTCTTCATCGTTAAATCAGACGGCGCCATCTTGAAACGGAATTAAATGGAAAAAAATATTTCATACGTCATTTTGGCTTTATAAAAGATACCTTCGTACCAAATTTCACAACAGTCGATCAATGCGTATGGCTAAAACTGCTTACATTCGTAAGTTCAAATCAGAGGCAGCCATCTTGAAACGGAAGTAAATGGGAAAGAATCTTATACATACTAGTACGAGCTTTATACAAGGTACCTAGGTACCAAATTTCAAAACAATTGGTAGGTGCGTTTGGTCAAAACTGTCTACACTCGTTATCGTTAAATGAGAGGTCGCCATCTTGAAACGGAATTGAAAAAAAAATTTTACAAATACGTTATTTGGGCTTTACACAAGATACCTTTGTACCAAATTTCAAAATAATCGGCCAATGCGTTTGGCCAAAACTACGTACACACTTCATCGTTAAATGAGACGGCGCCATCTTGAAACGGAATTAAATAGAAAAAAATATTTCATACGTCATTTTGGCTTTATAAAAGATACCTTCGTACCAAATTTCACAACAGTCGATCAATGCGTATGGCTAAAACTGCTTACATTCGTAATTTCAAATCAGAGGCAGCCATCTTGAAACGGAATTAAATGGAAAAAAATATTTCACACGTCATTTTGGCTTTATAAAAGATACCTTCGTACCAAATTTCACAACAGTCGATCAATGCGTATGGCTAATCAGAGGCAGCCATATTGAAACGGAAGTAAATGGGAAAGAATCTTATACATACATAGTACGAGCTTTATATAAGGTACCTAGGTACCAAATTTCAAAACAATTGGTCGGTGCGTTTGGTCAAAACTGTCTACACTCGTTATCGTTAAATGAGAGGTCGCCATCTTGAAACAGAATTGAAAAAAATCTTACAAATACGTCATTTGGGCTTTACACAAGATACCTTCGTACCAAATTTCAAAATAATCGGTCAATGCGTTTGGCAAAAACTACGTAACTCTTCACCGTTAAATCAGAGGCCGCCATCTTGAAACGGAAATAAATAGAAAAAATATTAAAATGTCATTTGGGTTTTACACAAGATACCTTCGTACCAAATTTCAAAATAATCGGCCAATGCGTTTGGCCAAAACTACGTGCACTCTTCATCGTTAAATCAGACGGCGCCATCTTGAAACGGAATTAAATGGAAAAAAATATTTCATACGTCATTTTGGCTTTATAAAAGATACCTTCGTACCAAATTTCACAACAGTCGATCAATGCGTATGGCTAAAACTGCTTACATTCGTAAGTTCAAATCAGAGGCAGCCATCTTGAAACGGAAGTAAATGGGAAAGAATCTTATACATACTAGTATGAGCTTTATACAAGGTACCTAGGTACCAAATTTCAAAACAATTGGTAGGTGCGTTTGGTCAAAACTGTCTACACTCGTTATCGTTAAATGAGAGGTCGCCATCTTGAAACGGAATTGAAAAAAAAAACTTACAAATACGTCATTTGGGCTTTACACAAGATACCTTCGTACCAAATTTCAAAATAATCGGCCAATGCGTTTGGCCAAAACTACGTACACTCTTCATCGTTAAATCAGACGGCGCCATCTTGAAACGGAATTAAGTGGAAACAAATATTTCATACGTCATTTTGGCTTTATAAAAGATACTTCGTACCAAATTTCACAACAGTCGATCAATGCGTAAGGATAAAACTGCTTACATTCGTAATTTTAAATCAGAGGCAGCCATCTTGAAACGGAAGTAAATGGGAAAGAATCTTATACATACATAGTACGAGCTTTATACAAGGTACCTTGGTACCAAATTTCAAAACAATTGGTCGGTGCGTTTGGTCAAAACTGTCTACACTCGTTATCGTTAAATGAGAGGTCGCCATCTTGAAACGGAATTGAAAAAAAACTTACAAATACGTCATTTGGGCTTTACTCAAGGTACCTTTGTACCAAATTTCAAAATAATCGGCCAATGCGTTTGGCCAAAACTACGTACACTCTTCATCGTTAAATCAGACGGCGCCATCTTGAAACGGAATTAAATGGAAAAAAATATTTCATACGTCATTTTGGCTTTATAAAAGATACCTTCGTACCAAATTTCACAACAGCGATCATTTCGTATGGCTAAAACTGCTTACATTCGTAATTTCAAATCAGAGGCAGCCATCTTGAAACGGAAGTAAATGGGAAAGAATCGTATACATACATAGTACGAGCTTTATACAAGGTACCTTGGTACCAAATTTCAAAACAATTGGTCGGTGCGTTTGGTCAAAACTGTCTACACTCGTTATCGTTAAATGAGAGGTCGCCATCTTGAAACAGAATTGAAAAAAAATCTTACAAATACGTCATTTAGGCTTTATGCAAGGCTGAAATTGCGTAACTGGTTACATTAAATTATATGCCGCCTTTTTTAAACGGAAGTAAATGGGAAAAATCTTACACATACGTAGATCGGGTTTTCACACAATGTACCTTTGTAACAAATTGAAAATAATCGGTTATGCGTTTGGCTAAATACAACCAACTCATTGTAAATCAGAGGCCGCCATCTTGAAATACTGTATTTGATTTAATAGGTATACTCGTTTTGTCTTATTTTTAAATATTAATTATAATTATCATATTGTAATTTTACTACTCAGTTTGTTAATTAATTTATATTTGTGTTGTTATGAGATTATGTGGAAGAGAGGACCTAATGGTCCTAACTTCGCCTCATATAAACTATTCAACTATTCAACTTAGGCAACTATTCAATTCATTTTAAAAGCCATGGTTGTAAAACAATGAAAAAAGTAGATAACAGAGTTATTTTTGCGATATTACGTTACCGGAATATGAAAGCATGAAATCAAAAGTAATGAATTGTAATCAGCGAGTTAAACAATAAACATTATTAGCCGGAGTTATAATGCCTAATAATTAAAAAAAAACAAAGTTACGTTTGTATGTGCAGTTTAAAGAAAAACACATTGCTGTATAAAAACTGAGCCACTGTTACAAACGTCAATAGTATTGTTCAGTATTTTAAATATTACTGAACATCCTTCACAAATAAACTTGTTTAAAACAATTACAGGGAATTTGACCGATTGTTTTCAAATTTGTTACGGAGATACGCAGTACAAAGCCTGAACGACATATTTGAAAATTTTTCCCGTTCACTTCCGTTTCAAGATGGCGGCCTTTGATTTAGAATAAGGAGTGCAGGCAGATCTAGCCAAATTCTTTGTCTGATTGTTTTGATATTCGGTACGAAGGTATCTTGTATACAACCAAAATGACGTATGTAACATTTTTTCTATTTACTTCCGTTTCAAGATGGCGCCGTCTGATTTAACGACGAAGAGTGTACGTAGTTTTGGCCAAACGCATTGACCGATTATTTTAAAATTGTTACGAAGGTATCTTGTGTAAAGCCCAAATGACATATTTTAATATTTTTTCTATTTATTTCCGTTTCAAGATGGCGCCGTCTGATTTAACGACGAAGAGTGTACGTAGTTGTGACCAAACGCATTGACATATTATTTTAAAATTGTTACGAAGGTATCTTGTGTGAAGCCCAAATGACATATTTTAATATTTTTTCTATTTATTTCCGTTTCAAGATGGCGCCGTCTGATTTAACGACGAAGAGTGTACGTAGTTTTGACCAAACGCATTGACATATTATTTTAAAATTGTTACGAAGGTATCTTGTGTGAAGCCCAAATGACATATTTTAATATTTTTTCTATTTATTTCCGTTTCAAGATGGCGCCGTCTGATTTAACGACGAAGAGTGTACGTAGTTTTGACCAAACGCATTGACATATTATTTTAAAATTGTTACGAAGGTATCTTGTGTGAAGCCCAAATGACATATTTTAATATTTTTTCTATTTATTTCCGTTTCAAGATGGCGCCGTCTGATTTAACGACGAAGAGTGTACGTAGTTTTGACCAAACGCATTGACATATTATTTTAAAATTGTTACGAAGGTATCTTGTGTGAAGCCCAAATGACATATTTTAATATTTTTTCTATTTATTTCCTTTTCAAGATGGCGGCCTCTGATTTAACGATGACGAGTGTACATAGTGTTGGCCAAACGCATTGATTTATTGTTTTGAAATTCGGTACGAAGGTATCTTGTATAAAACCAAAATGACTTATGTATAACATTTTTTTCTATTTATTTCCGTTTCAATATGGCGGCATCTGATTTAACGATGACGACTAAGCGCATTTTTGGCCAAACGCATTGCCCGATTGTTTTGAAATTCGGTACGAAGGTATCTTGTATAAAACCAAAATGACTTATGTATAACATTTTTTTCTATTTATTTCCGTTTCAATATGGCGGCATCTGATTTAACGATGACGACTAAGCGCATTTTTGGCCAAACGCATTGCCCGATTGTTTTGAAATTCGGTACGAAGGTATCTTGTATAAAACCAAAATGACGTATGTGTAACATTTTTTTCTATTTATTTCCGTTTCAAGATGGCGACCTCTGATTTAACGATTAAGAGTGTACATAGTTTTGGCCAAACGCATTGATAGATTGTTTTGAAATTTGTTGCGAAGGTACCATTGTATGAATCCTGAAAAACGTATGTGTAAGATTTTTTCCCATTCACGTGGTTTAAAGATGGCGTGTTATGATTCAACGTTGAGAGCCACTGTAACACTGGCTGAACGGCAAGACCTATAGTTATGACCGCTCATTGAAAAATTTTCCAAAAGAATTCGGTTCAAAACATTTTTCGTAAATATGACGATTACTGGTTAAATTGGACGAAACGGATTAATACACCAGCGCCGTTTTGAAAAGCTCTGTATATTATTTAAGAATATACTGCCAGATCTACTTTTCTAAGAACTATTAGACTACTTATTAATTCACTATACTTGTTGATGAAAAACAAATAAATTAAAAACATAACTTTTCTGGCTTTATTTGCCGCAAATTCATTGTCACTAAAGAATAGTGCTTTTACTAAATCTGTTTTTCCGGACAAAAGACTCAACCCACGTTTTCGTTTTTGACCCACACTTGATATGAATAGATTTTTTATAAGTTTCATTTAACAAAATGTTCTTTCAGCTGCTGCCACAGTTACGTAAGGAACAGAAACGTACGCAACACGATACATTTGAGAAGATTGGATCTAACTTTACACTTTTTATTTTATTCGGCATTAAGTTTTGTTAGTGTTGATGTCCAGCTAGGGTCGCGCCTGCGCGCTGCCGGGCCATTAGTGGCATCAACGACAATCCCGACATCTTAATGGCAACTGTATTATAAAATTGTTTACAACAGGCTTACCGAAGCTTATTGCTGATTGGTTACACGTGATACCTTTATGTATAAATATTCAGAAACATCAAGTAAACATAATGCTTAAGCCACACGTACTGTAGATATACGCGCGCGCGCGTGATGTGTGTCTGTGTCTGTGTGTGTGTGCGTGCGCGCGCGTGGTGTGTGTGTGCACGCGTGTATGTGCACGCGCGCGTGTGTATGTGTGTGTGTGCGTGTGTGTGTTTACGCACGCGCGCGTGGTGTGTATGTGTTTGCGCGTGCGCGCGTTTGTGTGTGTGCGGGCGCGTGTGTGTGTGCGCGCGCGTGGTGTGTGTGTGCACGCGTGTATGCGCGCGCGCGTGTGTATGTGTGTGCGCGTGCGCAAGCGTGTGTATGTGTGTGTGCGCGCTCGTGGTGTGTGTGTGTGTGTGTGTGCGCGCGTTCGTGCGCGCGTGTGTGTATGTATGTGCGCGCGCGTGTTTGTGTGTGGTGTGCGTGTGTGTGTTTGCGTGTGCGCGCGCGTGCGTGTGTGCGCGTGCGTGTGTGTGTGTGTGCGTGCGCAAGCGTGTGTGTGTATGTGCGCGCGCGTGTGTGTGTGTGCGTGCGCAAGCGTGTGTGTGTATGTGCGCGCGCGCGCGCGCGTATATAAGTAAAATAAAATTTTACAATTGGTAATGTGACGTAATCAGTTTTGAATTTTTGTTTTCTGGCCGGGACCATAGGGTGGCAGCGGCGGCGGGTCCCCGTGTATGATATTGCGTAGGTATGTCGTGGTCTAAGGACTAATTGGCGCAGTTTACTGTTTTACTTCCTTCATAAGTTTTGACGGAAGGTCTTTTCACATGTACTTCCATTTCAAGACAGCCGCCTCTGATTTAACGATGAAAGTGTACGCAATTTGGCCAAACGCAATTAATCGATAGTTTTGAAATTCGGTACGAAGGTATATTTTATAAAACCTGTACGACGTATGTGTAGGTTTTTTCCCATTCACTTCCGTTTTAAGATGGCGGTCTCTGATTCGCAATGACTGGTGTACGCAATTTTGGTGAAAGGCGTTAACCCATTGTTTTGAAATTTTCTATCGAAAATTTTACCATTCGATAAGAAATCAAAAGGGCTACAAATATTGTATTTCGCTATCGGTGTGCGTCACCAAAATTTACTGTTATTTTAAACTCCCGCCATTTTATAACAACAATTTACGAAGCTATTTACTTTTTCCTATTAGACCTCTATATGGTAAAGGAGCATGCTAAGTTTTGAATTTTATTGATCCAAACCGTTGTAGAGATGTAAAATATTTTGTTAAAAAACAAAATGGCGGCTAGTGGGAAAATAACGTGTTTTCGGACATCCCTATGTTTATACGAACGTTTTCATATTTTTAGGTTTAGATTCAGCTCCAGAGAGATTGTAATATAATTTTGAGTTACCCTGTATATTGAAATTAAGACAAGTATATAATATTGACAGATTTTGATGAATTTTAGCATGTAGGTGTTAACTTATACCGCGGGATCATTTTCTCCGAACAAAATTTTATAAACCAAATCTGCTCCACGATTCGGTTGAAATTATGAAAAAATATGGGTTTCCAAACATCTAGTTCAGAAGTTGTTGGCCAAAAACTGAAACTCCAATAAAATAAAGTTTTATTGACACTGTCGATTAGTCAAAACAAGCTATTCAGATTTTGGCCTTATACAAAGTTAGTACGATAGTACTATGTATAATTACAATAAAGTTTTATTGACACTGTCGATTAGTCAAAACAAGCTATTCAGATTTTGGCCTTATACAAAGTTAGTACGATAGTACTATGTATAATTACAATAAAGTTTTATTGACACTGTCGATTAGTCAAAACAAGCTATTCAGATTTTGGCCTTATACAAAGTTAGTACGATAGTACTATGTATAATTACAATAAAGTTTTATTGACACTGTCGATTAGTCAAAACAAGCTATTCAGATTTTGGCCTTATACAAAGTTAGTACGATAGTACTATGTATAATTACAATAAAGTTTTATTGACACTGTCGATTAGTCAAAACAAGCTATTCAGATTTTGGCCTTATACAAAGTTAGTACGATAGTACTATGTATAATTACAATAAAGTTTTATTGACACTGTCGATTAGTCAAAACAACCTATTCAGATTTTGGCATTATACAAAGTTAGTACGATAGTACTATGTATAATTACAATAAAGTTTTATTGACACTGTCGATTAGTCAAAACAAGCTATTCAGATTTTGGCCTTATACAAAGTTAGTACGATAGTACTATGTATAATTACAATAAAGTTTTATTGACACTGTCGATTAGTCAAAATGAGCTATTCAGATTTTGGCCTTATACAAAGTTAATACGATAGTACTATGTATAATTATAATAAAGTTTTATTGACACTGTCGATTAGTCAAAACAAGCTATTCAGATTTTGGCCTTATACAAAGTTAGTACGATAGTACTATGTATAATTACAATAAAGTTTTATTGACACTGTCGATTAGTCAAAACAAGCTATTCAGATTTTGGCCTTATACAAAGTTAGTACGATAGTACTATGTATAATTACAATAAAGTTTTATTGACACTGTCGATTAGTCAAAACAAGCTATTCAGATTTTGGCCTTATACAAAGTTAATACGATAGTACTATGTATAATTACAATAAAGTTTTATTGACACTGTCGATTAGTCAAAACTAGCTATTCAGATTTTGGCCTTATACAAAGTTAGTACGATAGTACTATGTATAATTACAATAAAGTTTTATTGACACTGTCGATTAGTCAAAACAAGCTATTCAGATTTTGGCCTTATACAAAGTTAGTACGATAGTACTATGTATAATTATAATAAAGTTTTATTGACACTGTCGATTAGTCAAAACTAGCTATTCAGATTTTGGCCTTATACAAAGTTAGTACGATAGTACTATGTATAATTACAATAAAGTTTTATTGACACTGTCGATTAGTCAAAACAAGCTATTCAGATTTTGGCCTTATACAAAGTTAGTACGATAGTACTATGTATAATTACAATAAAGTTTTATTGACACTGTCGATTAGTCAAAACAAGCTATTCAGATTTTGGCCTTATACAAAGTTAGTACGATAGTACTATGTATAATTACAATAAAGTTTTATTGACACTGTCGATTAGTCAAAACAAGCTATTCAGATTTTGGCCTTATACAAAGTTAGTACGATAGTACTATGTATAATTACAATAAAGTTTTATTAACACTGTCGATTAGTCAAAACAAGCTATTCAGATTTTGGCCTTATACAAAGTTAGTACGATAGTACTATATATAATTATAATAAAGCTTTATTGACATTCTGTTTTAAAAAACAAAAACTTAAACTTTCGGATATAAACTGCATTGCTATATAGAAAAATGGCTTCCAGTGGTATCAAATCTAAATACAAAATAAAAGAACTTAAAGAGAAATAATACACATATTTATTATTTTTTTCAAAAATTTAAAGTCTGTATAGTCTTTTTATAACTCCGTACCACAAGCACTCTTCTCCTTGCTTGCATGCTCCCATTGGTCATCTATTTTCTCCACTAATTCATCCCTGAATCGCAGCGCTGGTCTTTCTTTCTTCCTCTGCTTGTCTCTGGGAATACATTCTGTAATAGTGAAGGGCAAAACGGTCCTTTTGGAAGATCCGGCTCAGTCAGGTCAGATCACTAAAATAATCCAGCTAAATACCCCAGATCATTCGGCTCACTGACGTCACACGGCTCAGCTCAGTGACGTTGCAAGTCGGGTGCTTATTGCTGAGCTGTGAGAAATGAAGTGTCAGCAAATTTGCCGGTGTACGAGGAAAGTACTTGCTTTTGTCAGTGTCTGCTTACTAGTTTGTGATTACAGTACGAGTTTACAATATTATCTGCATTACTAAATGTATTGTTGTGAGCTAATTGAGTGTTTTCACTTTTTTATAATTTAACTTATAACCGATAATTGTATTTTATTATGTGTATATTTTATCGCATTGGCAAAGGTTATTTTATAGTCAAATTTTTCTTATGCATTTCGTAGTAAACCTACATAATTAATTTTTTAAAACTGAGTTATACCGAAACTAGTCAAATTTTTCTTACGAATTTCGTAGTAAACTTACATAATTATTTTTTTAAAACTGAGTTATTCCGAAACTAGTCAAATTTTTCTTACGAATTACGTAGTAAACTTACATAATTATTTTTTTTAAAACTGAGTTATTCCGAAACTAGTCAAATTTTTCTTACTAATTTCGTAGTAAACTTACATAATTATTTTTTTAAAACTGAGTTATTCCGAAACTAGTCAAATTTTTCTTACTAATTTCGTAGTAGACTTACATAATTAATTTTTTAAAACTGAGTTATTCCGAAACTAGTCAAATTTTTCTTACGAATTTCGTAGTAAACTTACATAATTATTTTTTTAAAACTGAGTTATTCCGAAACTAGTCAAATTTTTCTTACGAATTTCGTAGTAGACTTACATAATTAATTTTTAAAACTAAGTTATTCCGAAACTAGTCAAATTTTCTTACGAATTTCGTAGTAGACTTACATAATTATTTTTTTAAAACTGAGTTATTCCGAAACTAGTCAAATTTTTCTTACGAATTTCGTAGTAGACCTACATAATTAATTTTTTAAAACTGAGTTATTCCGAAACTAGTCAAAAGGTAGTAAATGATATACAGTAGGAACATATTATTGTATGATGTAACACTTCTAATGAAGCAAACGTGTTAATAATACATTTATGTTCATTAATTACACAATATTGAATATTTTTTGTAATAAAATTGTTTTAATAATTTTAGTATCCTAAATGCATTTAATTTAATGTCTATTGTGTTATTTAGTTATTATAAGTTTAACAAGAAATTTGATTCGTATGATTGATGAATATCTATGCCTAAACAGTCTTGACACAAAATATCCGTTTTAACAGATGACAGAACTAAATTACCTGAAGACTGACTCTGCTCACCAATGACCCGCTCAGTAAGCCGGCAGATATCACATCAGTAAGGTCACTGCGCGGTGTTAGTTATAGTTAGTTCAGTCCAACTTGCACGTGTCCAGTCCATTTCAATTTTGACATGTGTGCTTCTCTCGCCTGGTTTTTAATGTTCGCCTTCCTCACTTGATTCTTATTGCTTATTTTCTGCTCTTGATTCACAACTAGCATACTTTTTATTACCTTGAAATGTGTGACTTCCAGTGTTCTATCTAAGATATTTGTGAAGGCCAAGGTTTGCCATCGTTATAAAATAACTTGATACGAACACCTCAGTAATACCTTAACTTTCGATTGACTTGAGAAACTACCTTTAATGATTTTTCTAAGGAACCAAACTTTTCTCCGTTCAGAGGTTATCCTGTTGCTGACTTCTTTACTGTCTCTTCTGAACGATTTGTTTGACCAAAATATTTATAATTTTCAACATATTCACCGTTATAGGGATTTTCCGCTGCATTAGTGGTTATTTTAGTTTTATCCACCGTTATAGGGATTTTCCGCTGCATTAGTGGTTATTTTAGTTTTATCTACCGTTATAGGGATTTTCCGCTGCATTAGTAGTTATTTTAGTTTTATCCACCGTTATAGGAATTTTCGCTGCATTAGTAGTCACTTTAGTTTTATCTACAGTTTTAGGGATTTCCCGCTGCATTAGTAGTCACTTTAGTTTTATCCACCGTTATAGGGATTTTCCGCTGCATTAGTAGTCACTTCAGTTTTATCTACCGTTATAGGGATTTTTGCTGCATTAGTAGTCACTTTAGTTTTATCCACCATTATAGGGATTTTCCGCTGCATTAGTAGTCACTTTAGTTTTATCCACCGTTATAGGGATTTCCGCTTCATTAGTAGTCACTTTAGTTTTTTCTACCGTTATAGGGATTTTCGCTGCATTAGTAGTCACTTTAGTTTTATCCACCGTTATAGGGATTTTCGCTGCATTAGTAGTCACTTTAGTTTTATCCACCGTTATAGGGATTTTCCGCTGCATTAGTAGTCACTTTAGTTTTATCCACCGTTATAGGGATTTTCCGCTGCATTAGTAGTCACTTTAGTTTTATCCACCGTTATAGGGATTTTCCGCTGCATTAGTAGTCACTTTAGTTTTATCCACCGTTATAGGGATTTTCCGCTGCATTAGTAGTCACTTTAGTTTTATCCACCGTTTTAGGTATTTTCCGCTGCATTAGTAGTCAATTTAGTTTTATCCACCGTTATAGGGATTTTCGCTGCATTAGTAGTTATTTTAGTTTTATCCACCGTTTTAGGGATTTTCCGCTGCATTAGTAGTCACTTTAGTTTTATCCACCGTTATAGGGATTTTCCGCTGCATTAGTAGTCACTTTAGTTTTATCCACCGTTATAGGGATTTCCGCTGCATTAGTAGTCACTTTAGTTTTATCCACCGTTATAGGGATTTTCCGCTGCATTAGTAGTCACTTTAGTTTTATCCACCGTTTTAGGGATTTCCCGCTGCATTAGTAGTTACTTTAGTTTTATCCACCGTTTTAGGGATTTTCCGCTGCATTAGTAGTCACTTTAGTTTTATCTACCGTTATAGGGATTTTCGCTGCATTAGTAGTCACTTTAGTTTTATCCACCGTTATAGGGATTTTCCGCTGCATTAGTAGTCACTTTAGTTTTATCCACCGTTATAGGGATTTTCCGCTGCATTAGTAGTCACTTTAGTTTTATCCACCGTTATAGGGATTTTCCGCTGCATTAGTAGTCACTTTAGTTTTATCCACCGTTTTAGGTATTTTCCGCTGCATTAGTAGTCAATTTAGCTTTATCCACCGTTATAGGGATTTTCACTTCATTAGTAGTTACTGTAGTTTTATCCACCGTTTTAGGGATTTTCCGCTGCATTAGTAGTCACTTTAGTTTTATCCACCGTTATAGGGATTTTCCGCTGCATTAGTAGTCACTTTAGTTTTATCCACCATTATAGGGATTTTCGCTGCATTAGTAGTTACTGTAGTTTTATCCACCGTTATAGGGATTTTCGCTGCATTAGTAGTCACTTAGTTTTATCCACCGTTTTAGGGATTTTCCGCTGCATTAGTAGTCACTTTAGTTTTATCAGGGTTCAGTTCCAGTCCTCTACTT
>CM040182.1:10782614-10790114 GCA_022606455.1 Callitettix versicolor
CTGCTTTTTTGTAGAGCGTACGTTTTTATAACTCATATATAACCAGTAAGAACCTATGTTGCGTAGATATATTACAATGATATACGTGTATATATTCAATAGAGCTTGCTTCATTAAATTGAGTTTTATAAATCATATCGATTAGTTTAGAGGTACTTAAATCAGGCCATGCATCAAGTTTGTTACATTTTTTCTTATTGAAGGCGTAAGACGAAAATTCTTTCTCCAAAAGTTCTGAACTTGCAGATGGTATAGATCCTCCGATACCTTAACACCGGTTCCCCTAAAAATATCAGTGGTATTCGTCTCTCACAGATACCCAGAAGTTAGCGGCCTTATCTTTTTTGAAATAACTTTGTAAAAATCTATGTATTAAACAGTCGATTAAATTACTATGTTCAGTATAATGATCTGCCTTCCATAGCTTCGTCAATTCTATTTTCGTTGACGCGTTTCGGAGAACCTCCAACTTCAAAAACTATATCTACTATGAGTATAGTAGAACTGACGAAGCTAGGGAAGGCAGATCGTTATACTGAACATAGTGGTAATAATCCTAGCAGAAAAGAAGAAGAATATAAAAGGAAGTCGATTAAATTTTTATTCTCTGTTGTTGCTTTTTGGGAAAGAAATTACTAAAATCATTTGAAATCCAATAAGCTTCGCCGCTTCTTTCCGGAACAGAAGGACCGCTAAAAGTCGCTTTTAGATATGCCTTTCGCATCTTGTGATAGTTGAGATTCATTTTTCGTTAGGTGTCCGTTAAGTGTTTCTAAAGTTAACATTCTTATCATAATACGAGTATGATCGAGGCGGATCCATGAAAATATAAAAGGTGGGCCAGAGTGTCAGAACTGAAAACGCGATGAAAGGTAAGAAGAAATAAAACGGGCGTATTTATTGAGAAAAATAATTAAATTGTTTTAAAAAATTTCGATCGGAAACTGTTTTTAGATACATAAAATTAACATTCCAGTTTTACTTGGTTCAAGGGAAACCATCACAATAAAACATATATTGCTCGATTGTGATGGTTTCCAAAATGAGCGTGTTATGTGTGGTCTGAGCAACTGTTTGCAGACGATGTTGGGAGATAGTGCCTCGGCCGTTGACCGGGTTCTAGACTTCCTTCATCGTCTGAATGTTTTAAATAAAATTTAATTTATATATTTGTTATTTCTTGTGTTATTTTATTTATTTATTTTATCTAAATAACTTTATTTCTGTTATGTTTATATATACTTTTACGAATTGTTATTAAATTTTATTCATTATTAATTGTTATTTAGTTCTTAAGTATTTATTATTGATGTAGTTATACCTGTTATTTAAATTTTGTTTAATTTATTTTTACTATTGTAGTTTGTTGTAGTTTTATATATATATATAAGTAAATTTTGTTAATTCTTTTTTTTATGCCTTCATTTTGCATGACGCCGATGATAACCTTAACGGTTTTTCGCCGAAAAAAAATTTACTTGTCTCAATAAATTATTAACAATCTGGCCAGGCAGTGGCGTACATTACCTCGGGCGTTTATGCATTCAAGTTTGTAGACGTTCCGAAGTGTTCATTCGTGATGGGATATCTTTTTTTTTGGTGTTTAACGTCCGACTATTGTGCACACTTGGGCTAATGCAGACGATTGGATGATTTATAGCGTATGAAAATGCCAAGCCCTGGCCGGGAATCGAACCCGGGTCCTCGGGGTGAAAGCCTAGTACGCTATCAACTAGGCCACCGAGGCGGCTAAACCTGTATCCGTAATATTATAGAAAATATTACTACACCAAAGTTTTTGGAAATTTTATGCTTTTCCTACATAAGTATTATAATAGGGCTTGCCGTTCAGATAATACTGCTAGAAATTTTCAGCAACTACATTCTTAATCGTTACATCAAAGGCCGCCATCTTGAAACGGAAGCGTACATACACGTCCTTATACGACGTACCTACGTAACAAAATTCAAAACAATCTGTCAATGCGTTTGGCCAAATGCCGAAGTTGAACAGTTGTCCTCGAGTGTAAAACTAAACTGATTGATTGAAAAAATCATCATTATTAATTTTTATAACTGGATCACCGTTATTCATCTTTAATCGTGTGTAAGGTTTCAATTTTTTTTTTTTTTTTTTTTTTTTGGGTGTTTAACGTCCGACTATTGTGCACGCTTGGGCTAATGCAGACGATGGGATGATTTATAGCGTATGAAAATGCCAAGCCCTGGCCGGGAATCGAACCCGGGTCCTCGGGGTGAAAGCCTAGTACGCTGTCAACTAGGCCACCGAGGCGGCTAATGGGATATCTAGAATCTTCTCAAAATATAGGCATTTTTGAAAGTAAGTAAACGGAAAAGGGAGAAAGAGATGTGGGAATTTATCAGGTCAGATTAACTCAGTGACGCGAGGTCTTAGTTCCAACTTGACCGTTCGACATTTGGTTTACGTGTTTGTTACGCTGTTGAGGTACGGCGGTACCTTGTGTAAACCCCCAAGGAAGTATTGTAAGATTTTTTCATTCGCTTCCGTTTCAAGATGGCGGCCTTTGAATTTACTGCAATTTACTGAAGTTTTAAGATCACGAGCTCTGATTCAATTTCGTTTCACGGATAATTTCCAGGAAACTTGTTTTGGTAAAATTTTGCGCATACTGATTAAGTTGGCGGAAAAAGTTACGACCGCTTTTTGCGTGGCGCTGCTTGCGGCGTAATTAATTAAAAAAATAATGCGATGTCTGTTCTTTGAACTGCTGGTTTATTGTTGTTTTTCTTTTTATCTGATACCGCAGCGTGTGCAAGACAAATATATTTTAACGGGGGAGAGGAACCATTGGACCACTTTGTCGTATTTCATATAAATACGTCTGATTTATTTAAAACCTGATAAACAATAAACAATTTTTTCTGTCCATTTCGCTTGATTGTTAAAAGTACGCAATTTGAAACCTTACAAGCCGCCTCGGTGGCCTAGTTGATAGCGTACTTTCAACCCGAGGACCCGGGTTCGATTCCCGGCGAGGGCTTGACATTTTCAAACGCTATAAATCATCCCATCGTCTGCATTAGCCCAAGTGTGCACAATAGTCGGACGTTAAACACCAAAAAAAAAAGGATTCAGGTTTAATTGGCAAAAAAGGTTATGAGCGCCTGTGGTCCTCTCGTAATGCTGTGGCCAGGCAGTTAAGGATATACTGTGAGATTCACTGTTCTTTTAAATCTCCCTTATGTGTATATGTTATTTGTTATTTAGGATTCTAGTAGAGGCAAAGATTGCTTGCATCCCAATAATTAGGCCTAACTTAATCTTCAAATTATTGTATATTGTACCTGCTTGTATAATTATTCTACTGTATGTAAAATAGGTCATATGTAGTCTAAGAATCTGATGTGACATATTCTAAATGATGGTGTCAGCTATATACAAATTCTACTATTTATTATTTAAGATGCTTAAAGAAACAAAAAGCATTTTGTACAAACAAGAACATTGCAGGGAGGCTTGCAGTCTTACGTCAAGGATTAGATCTGACTTGATGTAAGCTATTGTACTTGCCTTATATAATCCTACTCTGTATTACTTAAGATGCTTGAGGAAGCACAAAGCAGTGGTTGTACCTCAAGGATTAACCCTAACGCACTGTAAACTATTGTATCTCTTATATAATTCTAATGTTTGTTACTCTTGATGCTTGAGGAAGCACAAAGCAGTGGTTGTACCTCAAGGATTAACCCTAACGCACTGTAAACTATTGTATCTCTTATATAATTCTAATGTTTGTTACTCTTGATGCTTGAGGAAGCACAAAGCAGTGGTTGTACCTCAAGGATTAACCCTAACGCACTGTAAACTATTGTATCTCTTATATAATTCTAATGTTTGTTACTCCTGATGCTTGAGGAAGCACAAAGCAGTGGTTGTACCTCAAGGATTAACCCTAACGCACTGTAAACTATTGTATCTCTTATATAATTCTAATGTTTGTTACTCCTGGTGCTTGAGGAAGCACAAAGCAGTGGTTGTACCTCAAGATTAACCCTAACGCACTGTAAACTATTGTATCTCTTATATAATTCTAATGTTTGTTACTCTTGATGCTTGAGGAAGCACAAAGCAGTGGTTGTACCTCAAGGATTAACCCTAACGCACTGTAAACTATTGTATCTCTTATATAATTCTAATGTTTGTTACTCCTGATGCTTGAGGAAGCACAAAGCAGTGGTTGTACCTTAAAGATTAACCTTGACACACTGTAAACTATTGTATCTCTTATATAATTCTAATGTTTGTTACTCCTGATGCTTGAGGAAGTACAAAGCAGTGGTTGTACCTCAAGGATTAACCCTAACGCACTGTAAACTATTGTATCTCTTATATAATTCTAATGTTTGTTACTCCTGATGCTTGAGGAAGTACAAAGCAGTGGTTGTACCTCAAGGATTAACCCTAACGCACTGTAAACTATTGTATCTCTTATATAATTCTAATGTTTGTTACTCTTGATGCTTGAGGAAGCACAAAGCAGTGGTTGTACCTCAAAGATTAACCCTAACGCACTGTAAACTATTGTACCTCTTATATAATTCTAATGTTTGTTACTCCTGATGCTTGAGGAAGCACAAAGCAGTGGTTGTACCTCAAGGATTAACCCTAACGCACTGTAAACTATTGTATCTCTTATATAATTCTAATGTTTGTTACTCCTGATGCTTGAGGAAGCACAAAGCAGTGATTGTACCTTAAAGATTAACCTTGACACACTGTAAACTATTGTATCTCTTATATAATTCTAATGTTTGTTACTCCTGATGCTTGAGGAAGTACAAAGCAGTGGTTGTACCTCAAGGATTAACCCTAACGCACTGTAAACTATTGTATCTCTTATATAATTCTAATGTTTGTTACTCTTGATGCTTGAGGAAGCACAAAGCAGTGGTTGTACCTCAAGGATTAACCCTAACGCACTGTAAACTATTGTATCTCTTATATAATTCTAATGTTTGTTACTCCTGATACTTGAGGAAGCACAAAGCAGTGGTTGTACCTCAAGGATTAACCCTAACGCACTGTAAACTATTGTATCTCTTATATAATTCTAATGTTTGTTACTCTTGATGCTTGAGGAAGCACAAAGCAGTGGTTGTACCTCAAAGATTAACCCTAACGCACTGTAAACTATTGTATCTCTTATATAATTCTAATGTTTGTTACTCCTGATACTTGAGGAAGCACAAAGCAGTGGTTGTACCTCAAGGATTAACCCTAACGCACTGTAAACTATTGTATCTCTTATATAATTCTAATGTTTGTTACTCCTGATGCTTGAGGAAGCACAAAGCAGTGATTGTACCTTAAAGATTAACCTTGACACACTGTAAACTATTGTATCTCTTATATAATTCTAATGTTTGTTACTCCTGATGCTTGAGGAAGTACAAAGCAGTGGTTGTACCTCAAGGATTAACCCTAACGCACTGTAAACTATTGTATCTCTTATATAATTCTAATGTTTGTTACTCTTGATGCTTGAGGAAGCACAAAGCAGTGGTTGTACCTCAAAGATTAACCCTAACGCACTGTAAACTATTGTATCTCTTATATAATTCTAATGTTTGTTACTCCTGATACTTGAGGAAGCACAAAGCAGTGATTGTACCTTAAAGATTAACCTTGACACACTGTAAACTATTGTATCTCTTATATAATTCTAATGTTTGTTACTCCTGATGCTTGAGGAAGTACAAAGCAGTGGTTGTACCTCAAGGATTAACCCTAACGCACTGTAAACTATTGTATCTCTTATATAATTCTAATGTTTGTTACTCTTGATGCTTGAGGAAGCACAAAGCAGTGGTTGTACCTCAAAGATTAACCCTAACGCACTGTAAACTATTGTATCTCTTATATAATTCTAATGTTTGTTACTCCTGATACTTGAGGAAGCACAAAGCAGTGGTTGTACCTCAAGGATTAACCTCTAACGCACTGTAAACTATTGTATCTCTTATATAATTCTAATGTTTGTTACTCTTGATGCTTGAGGAAGCACAAAGCAGTGGTTGTACCTCAAAGATTAACCCTAACGCACTGTAAACTATTGTATCTCTTATATAATTCTAATGTTTGTTACTCCTGATACTTGAGGAAGCACAAAGCAGTGGTTGTACCTCAAGGATTAACCCTAACGCACTGTAAACTATTGTATCTCTTATATAATTCTAATGTTTGTTACTCCTGATGCTTGAGGAAGCACAAAGCAGTGGTTGTACCTCAAGGATTAACCCTAACGCACTGTAAACTATTGTATCTCTTATATAATTCTAATGTTTGTTACTCCTGATGCTTGAGGAAGCACAAAGCAGTGGTTGTACCTCAAGGATTAACCCTAACGCACTGTAAACTATTGTATCTCTTATATAATTCTAATGTTTGTTACTCCTGATGCTTGAGGAAGCACAAAGCAGTGGTTGTACCTTAAAGATTAACCTTGACACACTGTAAACTATTGTATCTCTTATATAATTCTACTGTTTGTCACTTATGATGCTTGAGGAAGCAAATTAGGGTTGTACCTCAAGGATTAACCTAAACATAATGTAAACTATTGTACTTGCCATGTATAATTCTACTGTTTGTTACTCAGGATGCTTGAGGAAGCAAAGTGCAGTGGTTGTACCCCAAGGATTAGGCTTGACATACTCTAACACTGCTTGTATAATGCCTGGCCTTGTTGCTTTCCGACGGCGTTGGAGTGTTGGAAGTGATGACCTGGTCGTCCCCGGTGTCATTCTGTTTGTTAACCATGTTGGCTGGTGAGTTAATTTAATTTAATAAATAAACATGACAAACACAAAAGTTTCCACGTTCGAATTATAATATTTAAAATTCATTTTAGATATAAGGAGCTATAATAATAGTTTACACTGAATATACGGCAATACCGTTACATACACTGTGATATCATTTTGTGAAACGTTTGTGTTCTTCCTTTTTGAATTTTTTTTTTTTTTTTTTTTTATTACAACTGAGGCGTGCCCCATCTAGTAATTTTTCTTTAACATTATGTTCACTGTGTGCTGAGGTGCAGTCCGACGGCTGGTCCCAATGTGTTTACGGCCTGGAGAGGTCAATTGGCTTGGTCCTCTTCAGCCTTCTTGTGATGTTGTCACTGCGGCATAGTAGTTGGACAATCTTTGTATTATTATGCTGTTCTAACCTGCAATAATGCTTAACCGAGAGCTTTTTAATGACTTCCTGAACAGATTCAACACCTAGGTCCTTATGTATGTTTTCATTTCTCACATACCAAGGGGCGTTGACGATCGTTCTCAAACTTTATTTTGAAAAACTTGAATAATTTTACTATTGCTTTTTCTTGTACATCCCCAGAGTGGTGCACCATAGGTCCATATTGGTCTTAGAACTTGCTTGTATAGCAGTATCTTGTTGTCTATCGAAAGTTCTGAATTTCTTCCAATAAGCCAAAACATTTTATTGAATTT
>CM040182.1:10807614-10877614 GCA_022606455.1 Callitettix versicolor
CCCTATATGCCTATACTGTAAAGTCTATTGTGCTAAGTTTTACTACACTAGAATTGCATTTATACATAGTAGTACATTAAAAAAAAAATGTACCTTAGTACCACAATATAGGAGTGCATTAAGAAATGATTTTTCAATATTCAACCACTAAATGGGTAAAAATGGGGTAAAACTGTTTTTATTGAAAAACACGTTTTTTGTCGGATCTTCTTGAAACTTAACATAATTTCTCTAAAACTCAAGTAATGAAATACTCGTTCCACCGTTTTCCAAAATTCGTCCCTTAAAAGAGTTAAAAAAGGAAGAAAATTTAAAAAGGGGTATATTTTCCATTGAAAATGATATGTTTTGATCGTATGTTCTAGATACATACGCTGAAAAACACAGTTAATGAAACACCTATTTCGGCATTTTTCCAAATTCATCCCCTAAAAGAATAAAAATGTATTTTTTTTTTATGTTTAATGTCCGACTATTGTGCACACTTGGGCTAATGCAGACGATGGGATGATTTATAGCGTATGAAAATGCCAAGCCCTGGCCGGGAATCGAACCCGGGTCCTCGGGGTGAAAGTAAAAATATAAAAGATGTATAAATGTGTGCATTAGAGACAAAATTTTATCTGATTTCTTAAAATTAAAAAATAACTAAAACACAAATTATCTAATTATGTAATACATGTAATTCAACTTTTTTTTCTAAATTCGTCCCCTAAAAAAAAATTAAAAAAGTATAAATGTTTGCATTGCGGAAAAATATTTTGTTCATGGGATTTTCTTAAAACTAAACACAAATATTCGAAAACACAAATATTGAAACATTTATTTTGTTTTAATTCATTCCATAAAGGGATAAAAATGTAAAAAAGAGGGAATAAAAATGTAAACAAAATGTTCCATTAAAGAAAAATATTTTTGTATTGGATTTTCTTAAAACTGAACGAAAATATTGTAAAAAACATATTACGAAACACGTATTTCAGCTTTTTCCATATTTCGTCCCCTAAAAGAGCAAAAAAAATAATTCAAATTTCCTTGAAACTAAACATAATTTCTCTAAAACTCAAATAATGGAACATGCATTTCAGAATATTTTTTTTAATCCATCACTTAAAGGATTTAAATTAGTCCTGACTGGCATAAAATCAACGTAGTACGCTAAAAGCATAAATCAACGCTTATATCCCTAAAAGCTTTCGTGCAAAGCCGCGACGGGTAACGCTAGTAATGTATCGACTCTATTATTGGGGCTTTACAAATATTTTACACATACAATTGAAATACAGGCCTAAATTAATTTTTATTTTAGCAATTTTTAGATAGATAAAAACTAAGATTTTATGTTTACAATTTTTGAACATTTATTTTTGTAACACAAGAGATTTATAGTATCACTATGGCCGCACAGCTGTACTTCACTGCAATATTTTGAACTTACTTCAAAACAAGGCAAAGTGTTAAAAACATTTAGTAATTATGCAAAAGTAAAATGGGGTAGATTGATAGTACTGTATAACTTAAGAAACACTTATGCTAGTACTATGTTGAGTATAATGATCTGCCTTCCCTAGCTTCGTCAATTCTACTTTTGTTGACGCGTTTCGGAGAACCTATATCTTCAAAAACAATATATATACTCTATAGTATAGATCTGAGTATAGATATAGTTTTTGAAGATGGAGATTCTCCGAAACGTGTCAACAAAAGTAGAATTGACGGAGCTAAGGAAGGCAGATCATTATACTCGACATAGTGACAATAATCCTGGCAGAAAAGAAGAAGAATATGAAAAGAACTTAAGCTGATGTTGTTACTTTTATTTTATCTTTACAAATATTGAACACCTCACAAATTTTATTTTTTCCCTCCATTTATTTATTCAGGTTAATAGTTATGGCTGTCATACTACTCCTTGTGGACTTTGATCGGAATGTAAGATGTGTCTCTCTTCTGTGGCAACATTCACTTGGTTATGCAGTGATTCTATTTGGCTCAGCGATTGTGGATCTTATGATCTCGGCTGCGGCTATGAGAGGCGGTATACTGGAAGTGGAAGCTCGTACGCCTGTCAAATATTTGATTTACATCAGATTGGGTAAACGTTTATAATATTTTTTCTAAAGTAATGTAAGTATAACTTTTACTGAAACTTCTTGTACTCTCCTAGATTTTGCATGTTTTGTTGATTCGCATATATTTAAAATGCCTGTTCATTGTATGACTAATTCTTTTGATGAGTTAAAAATTCATTTGCACAAACACTAGAACTTCACAGTGAGGTTTTGTCTGATGGATACTTCCTTGCCTGAATACTTGCATTAAATAACGTAATAATAACATAAACAATCCTACCATAATAAATTTAACCTTCAAGGAAAACCATAGGTTTCTGTACAAAAACTTGAGTTTTCTGTAAAATTAAATGCATAGTAGATACCTATAAGCAGAGGCAGATTTATGAGGGGCTTAAGGGACCTCTCATAGCCGCCTCTTATGAAATAAATTTATATAGATAAAATGAAATTTTTGATGATTACTTCTTTTATAAAAACATAAAAACATTAAGCTCATGATTAAACAGACTAGCTTTGAAACTTATAGACTATGACTTTGATATTAAGCACAAACCGGGAACACAAATGCGGGTACCGGACAGTCTAAGCAGACATCCGGAAGAAAAGAATATCGACATACCAGACTTACAGGACGAATTTCAGATAAATAATATCAAAACTTTAAATATAGAACAATTACAGCTAGAGGACGAATTTTTATTTCACATAAGACAGGCAATACTTGATCCACAACAGGCAGTACATCAGCAGTTTCGTAATTTCGCCTGTTTCTTTTTGTCAATAGTGTTCATTCTTTGGCTGTGACCTCATTATCATATTCAAAACCAGCAACCAAAAACTAATATTTTTTCTAAATCCTAACACTTCAAACAGTTAATACTATTTTTGTGTGTACTAAATATACACTTATTTGTTATATTTTTGACCTATGCTTGCAAAGATTAAAGGTACTTGCATAACTACCTACCTGCAAACAAAACGAATGAACGCTATAGACCAGCTAATTCTACCTGACCCTTATCCTCATGTAACCTTCAGAGGCCACCAGAGTGAGATTGCTAAATCTGCGTCTTTGCTGCTCCTTTTAATGTGGTGCATAAAATATAAATTGTAATTCCCACGTTACAATAGTGATACTTGAAAAAGTAAAACAGTAAGGATACAATATAAGTATTGATGAAAATATTAGTGCCAATATAATTCTTATCATAAGTTTTACGAAACTAAAATGTGCAAACACATACTGAGGGACATTTAAAATCATGTTCTTCTCTGTTTGTTTGGTGTTTTGTTTCTTGTCCTTTATAAATTAGTACTGCCTGATTTTTGAAAAGTAAACGGTTGTTTTACACCTAAAATTCAGTTCTCATAATACTTGTATTTTGATGGTAACAATGACTTACATATAAAGTGTAAACAATTAACAAGAATGAATTAGTTGACTTCACTGCCAAGAGGCAGACAAGACCACGCCAGTCATTCAGAACACATAATGAGGACTGTGTACCGCTTGTAGCGTACAGTTTAAGTGATCCTTTTAAAATATATTTCATTCCAAAACAAAAACGACTTTTTAAATTTATTCTGCTTACTTTATCCTACTGCAAAATGTCAAGCAGTGTAAAAGTTGTCAACCTTCTAAAGTTGTTAGTAAATTTTTGAAAACAAGCTATTTTTGACATCCATAAATACAAAAATGTTTAAAATATCTAAACTCATTTTTTGTTCGCTCATACGAGCTCTACACTGGTGAGGTTTTTGTCTCTACACTGTGTGACGGTCAATAGTCGGCTGTTAGTGTTATTCGAATTTATACGGAAGTGGAATTTTCAAACATTAAACTGTGTAGTAAAATAATTTTTTAATTTGTTTTATATTTTATATGCAAAAAGGTATAGAATTTTCATTTTAGAGTTTCTAAATTCCGAAGAAAGCACCCTGCAAAAGCTCCAGACCCCTTCAGTTAGCACTTCCTTTGTTTTAGTTTGAATACAGTAAAATACATAAGAAGAAGCATTTAATGATGTTTTAACTAGAAAAGATAAAATAAAAATACATAGTGTATTTGGTAATGTAAATCATTAAAACCATATTGCACACTTCTCTCTTGACCTTTAGTCAAAGTTTGCTAAATAGGAACATGAAATACTTACACTTGAGAATGATTTGGTGTCATTGAAGGTTTTAGCGTTAACTTTATGTCTGTAATGTTGATCCACCCGAAGTAGCCCGCACACTTCAAAATCATACAAATCATTAGTTTTTCATTAGCCTAAATAATGGATATTAATAGTGGGTAGGCTAACTTTCCTCAACCGTAAAATTAACAATAGAAATTTGTGTTACATAAATCAATTCTATTAAGGTATATATGGATAGTTTTGGCAAAGAAAACTTTAGTTTCACTATCTTTATGAGTTTTATAAGACCTAGGTAGGTGGGCCAACTTCACATTTTTCAATAATATTAGAGACACCTTTAAAACTATGCCAATCATTAGTTTTGATTAAGCTTTGCTTTGGAAGTCTAAAATAAGGGTTATTTATTACAAGTAGGCTACCATGAATCCACCAAAAACAAAAAAATCGAAATTTGTATTATGTAAATCAATTGTATTTGAGTTGGTTGAAAAAGGATTTTTGTCCCAATTTTTTTGATTTGACGTAACAGAACTTCTTCTTGTGTTAAGGGTAAGGTTAGGGGAGCAAACCATAAAAAGTTCAGCACCCTGATGTTCGCATGAAGATCTCAAGGTGAACATAACTGTGAAAGCGGCAAAGCTGTAACACTTGACACAAAGGTTAACTTCAACGAAATTTGTCCAGACTTTTATAAATATTGTTTTCTAAAAAGACATATTGAAAAATATTATTCATCTGCAAAGTATAATGATATAAAATAATAAAAGGACATTATTTTATAAGTAATTATAAATTGGATACTATTTTAATTTGTGAAAAAGCAACAAATTGTATCAACTTTTTGGACACCTGCTGCAACCAGCCCATTCTTTCCTCTCCTTTGACTTACACTCCTCTTGTCCCTACTAGCCGCCTAGGTGGCCTAGTTGATAGTGTACTGGGCTTTCACCCCGAGGACCCGGGTCCGATTCCCGGCCAGGGCTTGGCATTTTCATACACTATAAATCATCTCATCGTCTGCATTAGTCCAAGTGTGCATAGTCGGACATTAAACACAAAAAAAAAATCTTGTCCCTACTGATCATTTACGATCATCCCGATATTGGATCGGAAAAATATGGTCACTTTAAGTATTACCCACTTGTCAATACTTCATAAAGGTTAATTGTTAGTGCAGAACTAACAGTTTTTTACATAAAAACTAACAATTAAAGTTAGTGTTCTTTTAAAGTGCCTTTGTGATATTCTTAAAAAATGTGAAGTTGGCCACTTTGTCTCTTATTCATAAGAAAGGCAAAACTACGATTACCTTGCCAAAAGTATCTGAAACTAACGTAATTGACTGAACTAAAGTGAGATTACTGTTTCAACTCGACCAGTAGTTGGCATTTGGTTTGTGTGTTTGTTCGTTACACGGTTTTCGTCAAAAACATTGACCAATTGTTTTGAAATTTGGTACAAAGGTACTTTAAATACAAAGCCCAAACAATTTATGTTCATATTTTCTCATCCACTTCTGTTTTAATATGGCAGTCTTTGGTTGAACACATTTTGGCCAAACACGTTGACCGATTGTTCTGAAATTTGGTACAAAGGTGCCTCGTATAAAACTCAAATGATGTGTTTTTAAGATTTTTTCCCATTCACTTCATTTTAAAGACAGTGGCTTCTTATTTAATGACTGGCGATGATAACCTTAAAGGTTTTTCGCCGGAAAAAATCTTATTTAACGATTATGAGTATATGCAGTTTAAGTCTAACACATTGACCAATTATTTAAAAATTTGATACAAAGGTAACTTGTATAAAGCACGAATGATGTTTGTGTAAGATTTTCACCAGTCACTTCTGTTTCAAGATGGCAGCCTCTGATTTAAAAATGACAAGCTTAGTTGAGGGCTATTTCTTGTAATTCTGACTGAACGATAAGGCCTAATATAATTTGAACCACTTCATGGGGAAAGAGCATAACATTTCCAATAAAGTCGGTCCGTAAACATTTTTTGTAAATATTGTGGTTACCATTTAATTTGAGGTAAAGTTGCTGGCACATCAGAGTGCTGTCTGGGAGTGGTGGCCAGCAATTAATTAATTGCTGTGACTGTGAAGTAGACTGTCCCTTAAACTACTGCATAATAAAAATTTTAATTTTTGATAGAATCGTGGGAAGTTAGACCACTAATAATGAATATCCTTTATTTAAGACTTCCAAAGCAAAACTAACAGGTTTTAACAAAACTATTCGAAACTAACAGTTTGCATGATTTTGATATGGCCAGCTTTCTTTCTCCGACTGTGTATTAATTTTCTTTTTTCAGCAATCTAATTAAAAACCTGGTAAGGTTTCTGACACTGAAGCAGTAATTATGAAAAATATTACTTCTTAAGTAAAATAATATTTCCCGAGCATTATACTTAATTTTCTTAATTTATTGGCAACATTGCAGTGGTATTTTTTATTATTATTATTATTATTACTTTATGAATCTAATGTCCATTCTACCATATTGAAGAAAGAATGAAACTTTACTGTTTTGTATTAATTATGCAGTTCATTTTTTAAAAAAATTATATTAAATATTCTACACTTTTGATAACACATTTTTCTTTTCAAGGGATTATGTTGGTAGAACTGATATGGTTAACATTGGCTGTAGTATGGCTTTGTCTTCACTACCAAGATTGTCCAGTGGAAAGAGCTAAGAATGTCATACTAGGTAAGTGTTAAGTTTATCACTTAAGATGTAAATACTGGGTTTTCATGTGGAGAAGTCTTAAGGATGTTTTGACTACATAAATAGTTTGAAATTGATCCTGTATATGCAATTGTGTAAGCTAAAATTTCGCTAAAATATTGTGAAAAAATACGCATTAAAAAAATTTGATGTCATCAAATTATATTCTACCTTTAAAATGATAATATTGGTGATGAATTAAATTTATTTTAAGAACAATTTTAGTTAACAAATAACAATTTTATGTTATGGATAAAGTTTTTCTGGAGTATTACCAATTCTTTCTTCTTCCAAAAACATGCACGTAAGCATTTCACTACCAAGCATGATAGATGAAATTTATTCATTACCAAGAAATATATTTGTAATATTCAATCTTCTACATCTGTCGGGCCTTTGTTCTCCAATTTGGCTGTTTAGCTCTTTTTCAAGAAATACCTGAATGTGTGTTCACTTCCAAGAGCTAATTCATCGCCCTGGAAAAAACTGTTTATAAGTGCGTCTAAAGAAATTTTCACTTCAAAAAACATGTTTTTTTGACTTGTATATCAGCTGGTAATGTTCTGTCCCCAAACAACTGTTTTTCAAACTGTTATTTATTTTTATTATTATTCCATAGATTTAAGCTTGAAATGTAACAAGCAGGGTTGTACCACACAGTGATTGCTCCTAACTTATTGTACAAGGAAACCGTTTGGGCAGACAAACAGACAGGATGACAATTTTGCGGGTTTAAAATTGTTTTTATGTTTTCTATTATGATTGTGCAAATTATGGCATTTGGTCTGGCTGTTTTCTATTAAGATTTTTGTTAAAAGTCTTAGCTGTGTAAGAAACAGTTATTCAAAATGTAGTATTATAATTTTAAAAGTGTAGTTTATGTAAAATAGTATATTTTACTCCTTAAACCTTTACTTTTTTTATTAAATCGTAAAATTTTAAAAACCGAATCTAGTTAATTATGGTTATTTTTTTATCAGGGATGAAAAACTAGAAGGCAAATCTCTTCTGATGTATTTATTAACAAGTCTTATTATTAAAATTAAATTGTTATTGTTATTTTGTTAACAGGAATGGTGATTTTCAATTGGGTTGTAATGCTTAGTATGATGCTGACTGTCTGGTGTGTATTTGATTCGGCTGGCAGGTCATGGGTTAAAATGAAGAAGTACCAAAGATCTATGAAAGAATCTGAATCCCGCTTTCAGTATAAGCGTTCAGGAAATCGAACTCGGAATTGGAGACAGAGGTATTCACTTGAAACAATTGAAAAAAATATTAAATATAAATAAATTAAATTAAAAAAACAAATATAATATTATTAATTAAAATATGATAGATTATTTATATCAGGGCTAGAGACATGGATAGCTCTGGCTTCTTTCAAGATTATCCCATATTCCACTCTATTTCATGACATCTCTTATCATCTTACTGCTCATATATTCTTCTTTAGGGGTCAGTGATTGAGGCGGCTCCCCACAGGGGAGTGCAGACTAGCTGCAGCTATTGAGAGGATTTAGGCATCCCTCGCAGTACCCGAGTCTAACAAACACTTACACTACGACTTTAACACTTTACACTCACACTTACATTTAGCCTCAATGTGCTTTTCGCCTTAAAAAAAAAAAGGCGCTAAGACACTGCCAGTCAGCTGTAATGTCAAGGTTGTAGGTTCAAGACTGCAGTTACTGCTGTAAGCTTTACCCTTTCTGTTAGCACCAATCCTCATCCTCATTAGTCAAACTGGCATAAAATATGAATGTTAAGCAGAAAAAAATATATAGTAGAATCTTTCTTAGCCAACCTTTTGTTTTATCTGACCCTGATTGTAAAATCTGTAAGAAAGTAGTATAATGTTGAGTGCTAGACAAATGTCCTGCCCCCGTGCATTACAGTTGTAAGGACCAATCTAGAAACCCTTCCTGTATTGTGATTGAGTACCATAGCATGACCTTGGCATAAGACAATTTGTAAGCAGTTCAAATAGCATTTTTTGTAAATTAAGATGTAATAGTACACGGTATTTAAAAATAATAAATATATGGCAACTGTTTACCATTTAGCAGTTATGAGCAAGTTTTTCCCTTTTGAAATGTTTTTTATTTTTGCTTTCTAATAACAGATTGACCTATTTAAAGAGTAGGATCAACAAGGTAATGAAACAAAAGATATAAGTAGGCATTGTTATATTGAATGGTATTGGCAAAAAGTGCATGGTACAGCATCTTCAACCTTAAAAATTCATTTTATATTCTTCTTTTCTGCTAGGATTATTGTCACTATGTTCAGTATAATGATCTGCCTTCCTTAGCTTCGTTGATTCTAGCTTCAATTCGTTGAGCTTAGCTTCAATTCTACTTTCATTGATGCTTTCCAGAGAACCTCCATCTTCAAAAACTATATCTATACTCTATACTCGAGTATAGATATAGTTTTTGAAGATGGAGGTTCTCCGAAACGCGTCAACGAAAGTAGAATTGACGAAGCTAGGGAAGGCAGATCATTATACTGAACATAGTGACTTAAAATATCACTTCATAGGTCATCTGATTAAATTTATCATTAATTTTTTACTTACTAGCAACAGATTAATATCTTTTAAAAAGTCAGAGAGACAAGGAAAGGTGAAAACTTACTTTATTTCAACGCATGTTAGTTTTATTAGGTTAGCAAGACTACCGTAACCTAACTGAACGAACGTGGTATATGAATGTGTCGAAATAAAATAATATTTTCAACTTAATTTTTTTTTTACTCTTAAAACATGTTTAGTGTTAGCTTGCAAAAATAAACAACTTATCTTAATATGGAAAAAGATGCTCATGACTGTTTTCAATATATGTCTATGTATCTCAGCTTTAAACCATTTTTTAACTTTCCATGAAATCAGACTTTTCCACTAACTGAACCCAGCCATGGACTGTTTACGTCAGATAATCGAAACTAGTATATATAAGAATATATATAGTTATAGAATATATATGTAGAAGACCACATCCTGACTAAAATTCTTGATTTTCCTTTTATACTCATTTCATTTATACTATTTATCCAACTTCTACTGGCTATGTTCTACTTGGTTTTTTTGTTCTACAGAAATTTTGCCTTTGTACCCTGTATTTTTAGCATATTTTGTTAACATATTGTTTTACAGAAAAGTACTGAGAGCCTACCAAGATAGCTGGGACCACCGCTGTAGATTGCTCTTCTGCTGTATCCAACACTCAGACAGGAACAAGGTTGGTTCTTTAAGACATTAAAAACATTTAGGATTAATTTTTTTCCTTGGGGATGCTACTAAGGCTCTGACACGTCAGATATATGCTTATTGTGTTCCGCTAATACTTCACCTTAAACCGACTCCAGTACCTCTAATAAGCTCCAAAATCTTGTGCAGAGCGTTCTTATGAAAATCCTTGTCTGGTTGCTCGCTGTCTTTCCAATCTTTTTGTCAATGGATAAAAATTGTGAAACATCAAGTAAAGACATACTTGGTGTGCGTGCTGTCAGATAAAATGCTAATACCAAGTCTTTCAAAATATTTTTATAGATTTGTAGTGCCCCACCTCAAGGAGCCTGTCTGACCTCCAACATTATGAATATGTCCAGAGATGGCGGACTAAAAAAACTACATCATAGCTATGGAAGTGCTCCTAAAAGCAACAGTGACCAGCATTCTTCCAAAACAGCATAGTACAAAAGTATGTTTCAACAATCATTTAGCATATGGCTAAAGTGCTATAATCCAGCCATTTAGTAAATGGCCTGCACGAGAAATTCATGTAGGAGAATTCGCCTCAAGCTGTCTCCAATAGTCTAGTAACACAGAATCAGCCAATCTGTCTACAAACTGTTATTACTCAGCGATATTGAAGGAGAAGGAGGGAGCTGTGGTGAGAGAGTAGGGATTCGACCTTTCTCTCACATTTTCTCTGTCTGTCCCATTGGTGCTCTATAGAGGCTGTTTTCTAAGTGCCTGGCCTATACCTTCTATTTTCCTCATATGTTAAGTAGAGCCGTAATGTACATGCATGCTGTATGTTTTTACTTGGGATTTATAAACTATAGGTCTTTTTTAATGAGCAAAGGTGAGGTATTTATGTAAACTTCTTTTACATCTGAAATCGTTATGCACATATGGTAATATGCAAACTCTGTTTATTTCATTGTTAGATGTGGTTACTATTTGTTTAAGTTGTGCTTGATTTCTGCATAACTTATTTTACAGAATTCCTTTACGGACATTGCACGCTTACTTTCTGATTTCTTCCGGGACTTGGATGTTGTTCCATCCGATGTAGTTGCAGGATTAATACTTCTCAGAAAATTTCAGAAGATTGAGAGAGAAGCTGTTGTTAATGAAGTAAGTGGTGAATTATTATTTAAAAATTGTATTTATGGAATATTTATTTATTTCTGTATTTTTATGCGTTGGCTGGAAGTAGACCAGTATATACTGAGTGCAGCAGAAATATATGTTGGTTTAGGAGCGGGAGTGACATGAAGTGGGGAGGGAGTCAAACGTGTGATGAAGGTGGCCATTTCACTGACCATGGAACAGTAAACTTTTTTTGTACATCATGCTTTCATTTCGGCAATGTTTTTTCAAAAACAATGATTTTGTTGTGTGTACACGGAGAATTTTGTCATCACTTTAATGTTGGTCGTCACAGTTGAGTGAATTCTCATAATTTCATTTTACTATGGGTGCACTTCAGAGAACTGCATTAGCAACAAAATGAAAACAACCAGAAAGATATCTGTGAAAATATCTGAAAATATCAAAGCATCGCTGAAGTCACAACAGGTAACATTGTAGTATGCAGTGATAGATTGTGGGATCTGTTTATCTTTGAACATGATGGTGATTGTTGCTACAGTAAATTCTAATTGAAATATTTTGTTGTTAAAGAACTTCCTCAGGCTGCAAATTTGAAGAATGCAACTGAACTATGCCCAAGTGTGGTTCCAGAAGGTATACAAAGAATCCCACAAGCATTCAATTAGTGTTTTCTTTTTTTTATAAACCCCTTCAGTTTAGTCAGGCAGTATATTGACATGCAAACATACTGTCTCACTTCTATCTCCTCCATAACATCACTAATACACATCAGAATAAATACTAAGTACAATATCAATTTTGGTTCTGGTATAGGGCATCCAGGTCACCCTAAAAATAAAAAAAATTAAATGCTTCATGTGATCCTTTGTATTCCAAACAAGTTTTGTCCACCTGGAGTTTAAGGGGTTTAGGACACTTGTTTGGGATTTACCTGTTCCATCTACAACCTCAAACCTGATCTGGTATGCGAGGCTTGAAGGGCAAGAAAATATTTTGGGGGGGTTAAAGATTTTTTTTTCATAAAAGGGTCACTGTGGTGTGCGCTTGCAGTTAATGATTATCTTTATAACGAGCCTCTGAATAATCAGTAATGGTACCAAGATGACAACAGAATTCACTCTCCGTGCCAAGATTGAACTGTAATGACAATTACGTGCAAGTGAGGTATACAATCCCACAGTGGCTCAAGATTTGCTACTTGTCAGACCTATGAGAAAGCATACATTTGTTTACTCATTCTTTGCCTAATAAATTGAACATTTTAAACCCAAATTAGCTTATGATGGATAATTACTAGAGTTAGACCCATACTTAGTGATGCCAAAGCCACAAACAATAGCTTGAATTACTGCATCCTTATCATCCTCAGGCATAGTTAATCCTCAGACCTAGCTAGTCCTAAGGAACACTGTTTCATAAGCCGAACTGATGAATCATCAGTGTCAGTAGATTTTATGATTTTTAAACCAATTATCTACCCTTATAAAAAATGATGAGGATTATGACCTATTCTTCCCGTCAGTGGTCTATCCACTCACCTCGTAAGGCTACCGCGGTTTCAAAACTCTATCATTTCATCTTCAGGCTGTTATACAAAATGTTAAATCCCTCTGTCGAGGTTGTCACAAAGTCAAACAAAACATTAAAACATACATCACAAACACTGAGCACAATTACACGTTTAAAATATTCATCATGAAATTCGGCTTGGCCAAGCTACACACGCGACTCGTATGTCGTTACATTCCGGACTGCGGAGTCTCCATCATTAGTAGCGCGCCCGTCGTTGTTATCAGTTACCAACAATCTGTTGGTTTTTGTTACTCAAATCACTTATCCTTAGAGGCATGTTATATATTAAATTTGATTTAAATGAAAGTTTTTCATTGAAGATGTTCTGGGGGTCTGATTTTTTGCTCTTGTAAATCTCAAACTCTTCAATCGCATCCATATAACTACTTTTATTACACAAATGTAATATTCATGTTGGTATGGATGTCTTCGAATTTATGGTTTTTGTTCATAAGATGTTTTGCGAAAGCCGAGTTTGTCGATAATGCACTTCTGGGTATGTGTTCTTTAAATCTTTTCTTAAAAGAGCGAAATGTCTGACCGATATAGAAGCTTAGGCAAGAACAGGTCATAATCCTAATCATTTGAATGTGTGGTCCGGTGGCTGTGTTACAATAATGAAATTATAAAATATATTTAAATATGGTTTAAAGTATATTGATAGTAAAAAAGTAGCTAGTTTTTAAAGTAATTCTGGTTTTTATGTTTTCAGGGTAAGAATGACACATACGAATATCTGTCAGGTGTACCAGTAACTTCACAAACAAGGTTTCTGCCTCTTGGTGACACACAGTACTATGAACACTTTCAGTCCGTGATCCACTACATGCATTTTGCCCTTGCTGCATATGGCTGGCCTATGTTCCTAATCTCACATTCTGCTACAGGGATGTGCCAACTTTGTACAAAGCTCAGGTTTGTAAGTTACAAATATTCTTCAGTTGGAATCGTTTTAATAACTGCTGTAAAAAATTCAGATAACTATTTTATAATGATAATATGTTTGAAATGGATGCTTAATTTTCTTTCCTGCTATTACACGAGCTTGTTGTTTTCTTAGGAAAGAATTTTTTTTTTTTTTTAACGTCCGACTATTGTGCAAACTTGGGCTTATGCAGACGATGGGATGATTTATAGCGTATGAAAATTCCAAGCCCTGGCCGGGAATCGAACCCAGGTCCTCGGGGTGAAAGCCTAGTATGCTATCAACTAGGCCACCAAGTCGGCCTCGTAGGAAAGAAAATTGATTATCCAACATTTTCATAATATTCAATGAAAAATATTTATAATTTTTTTAATATTTGCCCAGGCTTGATACACAGACCTAGTTTGCTTGTTTAGGTGTACTCTACATAATATTTTGTAATTGTTTGCACACTGTATTATTATTTTCCAGGTGTACATGTCTGCTATGTAGCTGCATCGAAAGCAAAGACAACTCGGAAACTGTTCTAATAGAAGACAACTGCTGCAGCTGCAATTTTGCAGTGTTGCGTAACTTGGTGTCTGCAGGAGATGTAGCTATTGTCTATGCAACCTACCATGTTGATGTTAATGAAACACCTTTCTTTGTAGCTATTGACTACACAAGGAGGAAGGTGATTATTAGTATCCGAGGAACTCTTTCGATGAAGGTAATCAATGGCTCTTTTTTAGAGAAACTGTCAATGCGAACTTTGCTAAGACCTTCCTCAGTTCTTTCCAGAATTTTTATTTGAGAGTAGGTATTTATGTTGGAGAATGTTTTGCAGATCCAAAAGTATACAACAGTGAAAAAAAGTTCACGAAATTTTCCCCATCTGGTTGTTTACATTTTGTCGCCTACAATGTTAGTATTGTCCCTATGACAACAATTCAACAAGTTTTGTTTTATTAATGAAGTAAAAATATTACAAATAACTATTTCAAAATATTCTGATATTTACACAAGTCAGAGTTCATTTTGGTTTTTTTGATTTAGTAATATGAACAGTAAATTTCTTTTGTTAAAAATTTTTCACACTGCTTCAACTTTGGTGTAGATTTGTTTTTGAACAGTTGCTTATAAAGGATTTTTTTCAGGATGTGATTACGGACTTGAATGCAGAGAGTGAAACTTTACCTCTTACTCCTCCTAGAGAAGATTGGCTAGGGCACAAGGTAATTAAGATCTATACAGTTGATAGTGTTTGTTCCATTATTGACACATTGTGAGGGCTTGATGGTCGATGTAGCTAAAGCACCGTTCTGCTGCGTCTTTCAACTGCATACCTAAAAGTTCATATTTCGAGCTGCAGTTACTGTCATTGCTTTACCCTTACCATTAATGCTGATACCCCGTACTCATTAATCTAACTGACAAAGTAATGACATTACAAAAGAAAGTTACTTTATGATTGCATCATTATTTTTACCGTAATTTTTTAAAACATAAATTAATGATTAGGATTATGGTCTATCAACTGACCTCATACAGGCTACCGCGGTTTCAAAACTTATAGTTTCATCTTCAGGCCGTTATACAAAATGTTAAATCCCTCTGTCGAGGTCATCACAAAGTCAAACAAAACATTAAAACATACATCACAAACACTGAGCACAATTATACGTTTAAAATATTCATAATGAAATTCGGCTTGGCCAAGCTACACACGCGACTCGTATGTTGTTACATTCTGGACTGCCAGTCCGTCGTAACATAGGCAGAGGGATTTAACATTTTGTATAACGGCGTGAAGATGAAACTATAGAGTTTCGAAACCACGGTAGCCTTTATGAGGTGAGTGGATAGACCACTGACGGGAAGAATAGGTCATAATCCTAATCATTTTAATACGTGGTCGGGTGGCTGTGTTACAATAATGAAAATAAATTAATGGCACACTCTCATTAAGCAATTCTCACACAATGCTACTAGCTACAGACTTTTTGGGGATTCATATTGCAAGAACTGTGTTAATAAAAAACTGAAAACTGTTTAAAAAGTAATTAAATAATTTAAATATTCATGTTTGTTAGGAAATGTTGTAAAATATATAGATGTATATTATATCAGTTACATTTCACAAAACATATTTGTAAGTACTACTCTCCCATAGAGTGATAATGATAAAGAACAATCAAGAGTTCATAATCATCAGGAGCATATTTACAAGGGTAGAATGACTGGGACCAGATCATTTCTCAAGAGATGAAAAAGATTAAAAATTTAATGTACAAATCAGGTATTCAGTGTCAGACGATCCAAAGTTATTATTTGTGAAAACGTCACAATTATGTATAGGGAAATGAAATTTAATTTGTAACACTTGGCTAATTTGGATGAGACAATTAGGGCTTCCACACACCAACACGGCTGCGATGGTCAGAGAAGATATCACAAAGAATTATTTTATGGTATTTAAAATTTTTCGTGACATAGTTTGCTGTTAGTTTTATATGGGGCACATCTGATCATGCCCCTTGCTAAGATTATTGTTCGCAAGACTTGAACAATCCTGTACTCTCCTGACTTAAACTATCCTGGTACTTAACCAATGGAAATTATTCTGGAAAACCCCTTCCCCCAGAGCTAAATTTTGGATATACCACTGTTCATAATAATGTATGATAAACATTGAAGTATTACACACACGCACGCACACGCGCGCGCGCACATACACACACACACACACACACACACTGCCTTATGCTACCAGCTGCAGAACCAATTACAACGAAAGTGTAATTTAAGTGCATTTGTGAAATGTTATTAGCACTGTTTTTATGGTTTTTTTACAAGACAATCTGTTAGTAACACACATCTAGATTTCATCTAAATAATAATTATTATTAAACGTAACAGATATTTTAATATTAAAGTCGAGAACTTGGAAAAATAAAATGACTGCAAATACTTATTTTCCAGATTACTGAGGAATAAAATATAATGAGTTATGTTGTGTTAAGTATCATATGGAAACAACATTACTGGCTAAGGATAATATTTTGATTTTTACAACAAAAAAAAATCAATATGTACATTTGTACAGTCACTTCTTACTGAAAATAGTAAATTTGATGTCCAGCGCTGTACTTATGAATAATTTAATGTTTCCTGCATGGTTCATGATGTTTACTATTTACCTACTATTTATAACTTTTAACTTTGCTTAAAAGAGCCGAACTTATAGTTGCCTACATATTTTTAAACAAAGCAAAAATATTTTGTAGGGAATGGTGCATGCTGCAGTTTACATTCGTGACAAACTACTGTCGGAAAGTATTTTAGCTCAGGCTCTAGCTACTGGTGGTAAACGAGGCGGAGAAACCTTTGGTTTAGTGCTTGTAGGCCACTCTCTTGGAGCCGGCACAGCTTCTATTTTAGCTATCCTTTTGCGCCAAACTCACCCGGATCTCCAATGTTTTGCATACTCTCCACCCGGAGGACTTTTAAGGTATTTTAAAAAAATTACTTTTCTGTGTAAAATGTTTGTAAATTAATAAAATCAGGGTGTAGTATTATAAGGCTGTTACATTTAGTCTGTGGATTGTGTTGAATTTGGTTTCTTCTTGAATGCAGTAGATATTTAACTGAAATAAAAGGGGTGTAGATGTTTTAGATATCAACATTTTTTGATAATTGATGGAAGCAACATTTCCATGTTAAAAAATGTGAAAAACAAAGTGTCTATGAAAACAATATATACTACAGTATTGTACACTGGTTATTTATTACATGTTAGAAAGAATTTGACCTTGTGTGAATGTGTCTTCAACTTATGTATCACATGGTGATTTACTTTTGTCTCTCGACTAGATAGATGATATTTTATACTGTAGTTACAGTACTGTACAATATTGACAAAAAAAAAGAGTGAGGGGGATGAGCCACTCTGCCTGTAATGTCCTCGGTCAGTTGTAAGCAAACAAATTACACATCAGATCATTGACACACATCACAACATTAGGTCTATGTATGAACTAATTACTGCATTCAATTTGTTTTTATGATTTCTGATATTGTATTGCGTAATCAAGTTTCAAATAACCTGTGTTCGGTTAAAGAGGGCTTTCTGTATAATGAAGATATATATAAAATATAATTTTTGTACCATTTAAGTTGGCTTTGCATCGAATTTTTGCTTATTTTTTCACTGTTCTCTTTTGAATTTATCAATGTACAATAATAGCTTGTTACAATAATATCTAATAGGCTCAGGCCCATCTTCAAAAATATTTCTGTTGCATGGTTTCCAAAATATTTTTGCCCATAGAATTTGATGGTGATTACAGATTCTCATTTCAAAATGCCAACTGAACAAGCAGTATGCTTTCTCAAAGGATTCCAAACATGTAATTCATTGTCGGTTTAAAGATTCCAAAACTCGTGTTATACCTGGAGTAAAGTTCAAGGCTTTTAATATGAATTTTGAACCAGTTTTTGATCCAAATCCTTCAGATTTAGTATTGGGCCTACATTTTAGCCCAAAATACAGCTGGAGTGAAAACAAGGCTTGTTGACCTTTACAATATATTGGCCACACTTTTTTATGGGAAAAGAGATGGGACTGTAAATTTAACTCAATTATTCTTTTTATAATTTAGATTAATTTATTTATTCATTGCAATGATGAGTAGGCGTGCGTTACCCTTTTCATTTTATCAGTGGAAATCAAAAATTTGAACTTTTTTATTGTGACACATGGTTTTCATTCTGCAAGTTAATAATTTTCAGTATCAAATTTTATTATTTTTGGGCAGACTAGGTCTCCTCAAGCCCACTTCTTTAGCCGATAATGTCAAGTGGACTGTAAATGTGTGATAATGAATTCACATGAAAAGTTGTCATATTTTTTTATTTAAAATTTAAGTATTTGGGTTGTATGAACACTCTTTTAGTATTCTCCCAAGTCTCTTCTAGGATACTTGGGAAGTCCTGTGTTCACTAGATGAATTGAAGTACACAAACTTACCTGCACAGTTTAGTCTTTAAATACGTACTTATTTAATAATATTAACCTTCCATTGGGTGCGTCATGGTGGTTATCTCTGTATTACTAGATTTTTTTTAAAAAAAACTTTTATATGGTCGTACTTCCCCCAGCCTCTTTGCAAACCCACCACAAACTGTTAGGTGTGTACATGCTGTGGTTTACATAAAGCCTGGAAGTGGACTCTGTTGGTATCACATTGTGTTGGATTGACTCTGGAGTTTAGTTCCATGAGCGTCCTATTGTGTTACTATGACATAACAATTGTAACTAAACACAATTAGTTAATGTCTTAAAAATTTTTGTTTATATTTTCAACATAAAAATGTAAAAAAAACATATAATTTTGTATTCATTAACATACCTTATTTTTATATTCCCTTGAGTGTCAGTCAGTGTTTCAAAATAAATGTGCCCGATCGAAGGTTAAACTTTGATTACACTGGATTATAGGGATATCTGTTTACCTATGTTCTTTTTTACGTTCGGTAGATTTATGCTTAGACACTTTTAATTGTATTACATGTGCTTTATTTTGTTTAGAATTTTTTTGATTTAATTTTTTTTTCTGCACTTCCTTTTTGGCGTTAAATTGTGAAAAATTTATTGTAATAAGTTTTCATCGCGAAAAATTAAATAGTTAAGTTATACATTTATACGAACTACTATTTCTAATGCTTTATTACAGTATGCCTGCAGTTCAGTATACAAAAAGTTTCATTACATCTGTAGTCTTGGGGAAGGATGTAGTTCCCAGGATAGGGTTGCATCAGATGGAATCTCTTCGAGCAGATTTAATCAATGCTATTAAGAGAAGCAAGGATCCAAAAGTAAGATATTCTTTAAGCTGTTAGAGTCGTTGTTTTATTTTATACCACATATTTGAGATATTCAACCAATCATTATAATTTTTGTTTTGGCAACAAACCAAAGAACACAGTACATATATATATATATATATGGTGCTTTGTGGAAATTTTACATATAAAATAAGCATTATATTACAACAAACTTTTTTTAGAACTAATTTTTTTTTTTTTTTTTTTTTTTTAACCAACTATTTTGCACACTTGGGCTAATGCATATGATGGGATGATTTATAGCGTATGAAAATGCCAATCCCTGGCTGGGAATCGAACCCGGGTCCTCGGGGTGAAAGCCTAGTACGCTACCAACTAGGCCACCGAGGCGGCTTTGTTTTAGAACTAAACCGAGGTTAAACTGAACTCATAAAATATTTTTTTGGATTTTTTTCAGTTATACCATGTGAAAAAGCGTGAAAACAAAACAAGCAGTAGTGTTAAAGTATCAACCTCAATTTGTTATATCTCTGTCTAAATTACTCCCCTCTATGTGGACTCACCCGACATTCTTATGCTTCGTAGAACTTGGAAATCCCACTAGGCTGCTGTAGTCTATTGTTTGATTGAATGAGCAGTTCCATTTTTTAGAGTGAAAATGCTAATCATCGAATAATATATCTTTTTAGTGGAATACATTCTTAAAGCTGGCAATAAGTGCACAGATTTATTTTGCGAAAAATTTTCTACATTTAGACAAGAATACCACGTTGCACTATTGTGCGAGATTTGATAAATAAATTTCCATGTACGGGTTCTGTGGCATATTCACCAAGTAATTGGCCTAGTATTTTGTGTGAGGATCAGATCCTGGCAAGTGCGTTCAAGTCAATGAGAAAATCGCACAGGAAACGGACATAAGTGTAGGACATCGCTGTAAGGAAAAGAATAAATTTTTTTTCATACAAAGTTTCAGTTATTCAGTAACTAAAACTGATTAATAATGGGAAAAGAATGCAGTATTATGAATGGTTCATAAATTTGATTGATCAAAATGAAATTGACATACTTAATGAAAACTTTTTCACCAATGAAGCTTGATTATATTTATTGGGGTACATCACAAAATTCTTGTCTGTAGAAAATGAATGGAAAATCCTCTGTGTATTCATTTTTTTTTTTTTTTAACGTCCGACTATTTTGCACACTTGGGCTAATGCAGACGATGGGATGATTTATAGCGTATGAAAATGCCAAGCCCTGGCTGGGAATCGAACCCGGGTCCTCGGGGTGAAAGCCCAGTACGCTATCAACTAGGCCACTGAGGCGGCTGTTACTGTATTAAATCATAGTTCTCAAAATGCTTACGTCTTGTTTGTTTCAAAGTGCTTTACATTATTAACACAATAATGCTTGCTTCGGCAGTACAAATACTAAAATTGGAATGATACAGCGAGCATAGCCCTCTGTGTATTCATGAGGAACCACTTCATTCAGCGAAAATCAGTGTTTGGTTTTCAGTTTAAGACATCAGATTGTGGGTCCCTTATTTTTCGATGAAACAATATATGCAAAATGATTCTATTATGAAATTCTGAATCACTTCATAGGCTAATTTAAGATTAGTGAAATAACGAACGGTTATTTCTAACAAGATGTTGCAACTGTGCATGTGGCTCGCGTTTTAATGGCACTACTTAAAAATGTCTGGTGATCGAATAATTTCAATGGGACTCTGACCTCTCACAGTCTGGTTATTTCTTCAGGAGTGCAATAAAAACAGCTATTTATAACGACCATCTAAAATCCATTAAGGAATTAAAGACTGCAATCTTCACTTACAGTGCTTCTATCACAAAGAAAATGTTCAAACATGTTTTCGAGCTTATGGTCAAATCAATTGAATTCAACAACAGGAAAAGCATTTTCAATTTGTAAATCACTTTTTTGTAATACATTAAATAATAAAATTATTAAATAATTAAGTAGGAATAATAAGGGTTTCATTATTTGATAAATGTTTTCACATAACCTACTTTTAATTGTACTGTAAAGTGACTTTGAACACTCTGTAAAATGTTTTTAATATGTTTTTCACTGTAATGTGTTAAATCCATTTGAAATGTTTCAAACACACCTGTATATGTATTGTTTTCTTTAGTTTATTGCCAAAATAACAAAACAAAAATTATAAAAGTTGGTTGAATAGCTATTTCACAAACTTGCCCAGGCACTTGCAAGTTGAGGCAAAACTGACCAGCAGTTCGTGCATATGCACTAAAAGGGTAATGCTTTTTAGTTCATGTTTTCAAACAACAATTTTAATGTTTGTAATTATGGTAATAAAGTATAAAAAGTTAACAGCAACAAATGATTCAACAACAGCTGCTGTCGTAGACATCATAGATGAGGTCAATGTTATGATTACAAAGAGATAAACAAGCTTGAAGAGATACAAAGAACAAGAAAACAAAACTGACATCAGTCAATAGTTTGAAAACTTATATGACTGTATTAGATAAGTTTTTCAGTTGGTAGAACTATGTATTGTATAAATTTTTACCGGTATATGAAACACTGCAAATAACGACATCGCTATTTTATACGCTTTTCGCAACATCACAAATAGTGCTGCCACAACACTTAAACGATTAACACATTTGTACAACTTAAATGGTGTACAACGATTAATGATGATTATAACTTTCATGTATTATATAAAGGTATAATAGCTAAAAAGGTAACTAACTGCACATACGTGAAATTTCTAAAACAAGTGACACTGTAGTACATGTAAAATGTTTATGTCTTGTTTTAATATGGGCAAAATCATTAATAACATCATGAAAATCAAATTTCATAGTCAAGTCTTTTTCAATTACTAAAACAGCTAGATGAACCAATATCTTCTGAATGATAGTATATATCAAATAATTTTTTGATTCTTGAAGGAGTGTTAAATGACCTTTCAGCTGCACAATTCCCCAGTAGCATTTTCTGTTGGCCCATTGTTGGTGCTTTGTTTTCACACACGGTTGGGCAACGTTTAAAATTGGCACAAATGCCTACCAATTAATAACGAACCAAATCCCAACAAAGGGCCAACAATTAAACATCACCAAAAACCAACAAAGAAATTGTTGGCCCAACTTACTCCCAACAGTTACCCAACCAACTTTCAATGGTAACCCTTCTAATTACCAATATGTTTAAAGTGTTATATTTCTATTCAATTGATTAGTGAACTTAATAGTAATCATAACTTCTCTACATTCGCGAACATATTTGAATACCTTTTATTATCAAATGTATAACATTCTTACACAAAGTAATATATTAATAAGTAGCCTACTTTAGCTTTTTAATTATATATTATAATGTACATATTATTTCGAGTAAGAATACATATACTGAATTTGATAAGAAAAAGTATTCAAATGTGTTACGAATGTAGAGAAGTTATGATTACTATTAAGTTTACTAATAAATTAAATAAAATATAATATTTTAAACATATTTGTAATTAGTAGGGTTAGGCCTACTATTGAAAGTTAGTTGAGTAACCAACATGGCATATTTTGTTACTGAAACAAGGTTATTTTATAAAAAGAGACAAAATTCACACAAACAAAATTTATTTAAATAACACTTGTGAAAAGCCAAGTCAAAAAATGCACTATATAGCACCAGATTACAATTATAACTGTACTATACACATAGGACCGTGCAACTACAACTGTGGCATGACAACAAAGTGGACATACTTTCACTTTTCCACAGTGCTGGCAATATTTCAAATAATAAGTACATCATAACATCATCCATAATAAATGATTAGAGTTAAGTAGAAATAAAATAAGAAATTAAAAAAAAATGTAATCATTGTAACACTATTGTTAGTATAGTAATTAAAGATATAATATTATTCTGTTCGCAATTATGCTAAAAAAAAATTTGTTCTGTTGTTGGCAATTCTGTGTAAGTCATCACATACGTTTGCACTTTTCAGTAAATTTTACAACATCGATATAATACTATTATACTAACAAATAAGACACTATTTTTAAACTTTTAGAATAATTGTACCGTATTTAATTTACAAGATATTTATTTTAACAAAATATTTCTTATATTTTCTGCCAACTAAGAATTGATGTTGGGCCAACAGCAGAGGTTTTCATGAATGTAACACTTGGCCTAGCAAACAAACAGCTAGGTGGCCCATTGAAGATAATTCGTTGGCATATTAACTAACCATTGCCCAACTTTGCCGACAAAATCCTAACATTGGGCCAACAATGTGTGCTACTGGGGTTTGTTGATGTTGTACGTAAATACATTTTAAAGCAAATACTTATGTTAGGATACAAGTCCTGAACATCTCTGGAGGTATTAGAAAGCTGTTAATTTGTAATAACATTTTTTCAACTTTGGCAATGAATTTATCTTGAATTAAAAGTTCTTGTACATGAACACAATACAACAAATAAAGATTCTTCAGTGTCTGTTGTATACATTTTCTGCAGAGATGGTATTGCTATGGTGAACTCTTGGTATTCAAGCTGCATAGATGTCCTAAACATGCAACATATTGCATGTTGGTAAATTACATAAGGATTATTTATGAGGGAACTGCTGAGGAATTCAATAATGTAGAAAGTGATTCTCTTGTTTAAGTCAGAAAGAAACTTAATAGTTATAATTTGAAAGCTTTTTTGAATACTACCGTCTCTATTTTCTTCTTCTTTCTCTACTTCTTGTTTGAATAAGTAGGATCCATCAAAGAACTTCTTCCATTTTATTGATCTTTTATGTCCATCTTCTATACATTCACCACCAAGTGCAGTTTCAAGAAGAATTTGAACAGTTATTATGTTATAGAACAGGGGGTCTCCAAACTTTCCAGCCTTAGGGCCATACTGATTACTCCAGTAAGTTCAGAGGGCCAAAACCATATTATCATTGTTGCCGGTGGTAAAAAGTGAAATAGTCCACTGATGAAAAAAAAACCCGAAAAAGTACGCAACGTTTAAAAAGGCTGCAAATCGGACTAAAGTCCGTAAAACGGCAAAATGTTTACAGATCTAAATTAACTGATGAGCATCTTAAATCTCTTTTAATAATTGGTACAAGTAAAATTAGTCCACAACTACAAACTATTGTCAGTGGCAAATCTCACTTACATAAATCTCATTAGTATTTCATATGTCATTATGCTTGTTATAAGTTATGTTTTTATTTAAAATGTATAAAATGTTAGTTGGATTCATTTCAATAATTTGTTAGTTATTATATACTGAAGTTAAATTTTCTGCATATTATACATGTCTTTACTCATTACAATTCTGTGTTTCTTTATCCAACTTATCACAAAAACAATAACAATAAACCTACAACAATGTTATGAGTAGTTAGCCCATGACCATATCAATGTAGATGTCATATTAATAATTATTCAACATAAAATTAGAATACTTCAGTAAACTAAATTTAATTTGCTATAAAAAATATGTTCTCTAAAAGGAGTTTTCAAGTATGCTAGCTCTCCGCGGGCCGTAGTTTGGAGACCCGTGTTATAGAAGTTAAACAAAGTTTTCATTTCATCCGATAATGCAATCGTAGGTGTTTTTAAAGCATCGCAAATGTTGTTATATTCATACGGTGTGACTTTGTCTTATATTCCACAGTGGAAGACAATAAGTTGCAGTGTTGTATGTTGTGGAGCCTCTGTCATGCCTACATCAGCTGTAGAACTGAAGGCTGACATGTCAACCATGATTGAATACCAACGGGAAAAGGACACTGCTAGAGCTATGCCCGTCCATCCTTCGGATTCTGCAATAGCATTGACTCTGCATCAGCCTCTGTATCCACCTGGAAGTATCATTCATGTTGTTCGTCATCATCCCACGAAAACTGAGTGAGTTATTTGTTTTAAATGTCTACAGTAATAAAATTGTTTTCTTGTTATAATATTTTTAACAAATTTTTACTCATACAATATACAAGGAAGGTTATGCTGAAATTCATATTATAACTTGATAACTGAAAATTGGTAAACGGATAATAATTTGAATTAAATTTCTATTTCAATAAATGTATTTATTCAAAATTAATAGTTTTATTTCGAAGTTAGCGTGTAAACTTTCTATGTATATTTTTTAAATTTCAGTTTTCATTACAATTTGACTGCAATGTTTTGGCTAACAGTGAATGTACGGATACTTCTCAAAAATAAACATTTCTTGATAATGTACATCATTGGCACTGACTTGGGCCCAATACCACGGGTAGGGAAGGGTGTTTGTTTTGAAAATAAACTTTCAAAATGTAGCTTTTTAAGCTGTTTTTTTCTAAGTTTCGTAATTTAGATTAATATTTTAATAATGTAGTTTTAATGTCATCAAAAAGCAACTTAAGTTGAAGTTACATTAAAAAAATCAATAAAAAATTCAAATTCCGCTTTTTTTTTTTTTTTTTTTTGACAAAGCAAAGGTGGTTTCAGGTGTTTATATTGACAAACTCATTCATAATAGTTTTACAACTCATTCTGTACTGTTTCATAGGAGTTTAAATTAGACATATAGTTCAATCTTCCTTGGCCCATCATCAACTGTAGGTGGCTCACAGAGCATACATTTCTGGCTTTCAGTTATGGCTATCGTCACTAGAATGGTTCTTAGAAGTTATATATTTTGTTACTTCAGTCGTAAAGTCGTATATATAGTCGTAGAGATACAAAAAAACTCGGTTGGCAGTCAAGTAGTTTCATGGGTCACAGGTTAAACGCACTCCTCTTCTACAGCATTATGCACTTATTTTAAACAGATGATTCAAATTGAACATAATAATTTTATAATTCATGAAAAATTTCACCTTCTTTGAAATAACCACAGTTACCAAAAACTAAAGAGAAAAAATAAGCTCAAACATTAAAATTCTGGGACAAATATTATGAAGTAGATAACTGGAGGATGTCAGTTGAAACATTCTCCTAATCAATTCTCAGTCAGTATAATTAATCTATCAGTTTATTAACCGTTTATGAATAATAAAGGTTTATAACAAAATCTTATTTATAAGTTCATAGTGCCGAGTGGGCTGGGCGAAATGAAACTGGTCAGCGATACCGGACAACTTAAACTTTGTTCTTGTAAATAACAATTATGCCAAGTTAAGCCAACCATTTCACTAGCTACTTATGAGAACATTACGAATAAGAATGTAAAATAGAATGAGCTGGATTTTTATGTTAAGGGTAAAAAAAAAAGAAATATTGAAAGAGAATTAGAATTTTTTTTTTTTTTTTTTTTTTTTTGGTGTTTAACGTCCGACTATTGTGCACACTTGAGCTAATACAGATAATGGGATGATTTATAGCATATGAAAATGCCAAGCCCTGGCCGGGAATCGAACCTGGTTCCTCAGGGTGAAAGCCCAGTACGCTATCAACTAGGCCACCGAGGCGGCTGAGAGAGAATTAGCAAAGCAAGCATGTACAAGCATCTCAATAACAAACTGGGATGTCACATATTAGAAGGTTTCCCATCTAGAATCCTCTCTAAATCATAGGTCTTATAAAGAGACTATCGCTGGAGAAGGCATTGTAGCAGCATTTCAGGAATATAGAAAGAGGCCACAATAGAACTATAAAGGTTGCAGTGCAATGTAATTCTTGAACTTCATTCGCTCATTGTGAGAAAGTAATATACTTAGAACTAAACCATTTATTAGTAATTTTATGACATAAACCTAGAAAAACATATTATTTTCACAGCTATTTATTTGTTGTTTTGCTATGAATTTTTTAAATGTTGTGTCCAATTTAAAAAAAAAATAGGAATTTATTGGTTATAAACTTGTAGGTACAAAAATTGGGCTGGGCTGTATATTAGTATACTAGCTTGGTCAGATTTAATGTTGCATTATACGTAAGAAGGTAAAATAAAACGAGCGAGATCTCATTGTACAACAAAAAGCTAACCTCTGTGGCAAAAGTAAAAAAAAACTATAATGAACCAAGGATACAATAACCAAGGACAAGAAGCAATGGTTCCAAGGCAATGTCAAATCCAAGCGAATGATCCAAATATCTGATGAAGAAAGAAAAGCAAGATCACAAAGAATGAAGCAATACTGAGCTTACGAGGAAGGCACAGAACATTAAAAAGTGATTGATTTAGTGTACCCCAAAGTTGGGTGAAACAAACAAAGAGAGAACCAGGGATGTCGCCAATTAGAAGAGAGGAGTTGCCCACCTTGGAGCCTTACCAAATCGTAGACCTAATGAAGAGACTAATGCTGGAGAAGGAGCTATAACTGAGCACCTCAGGAATATAGAATGAGGCACAACAGTCCTACAAAGGTCACACTGCAGTTAGAAACCCTTGAACTTCATTCATTTATTCATAAACCAACCGTCCAACATAGCTTGGCAGTAAACGTGATAGTCTACTAGTGCGAGTAGTCTTGCCAGTGTCATATATTCAATAGTAATGAACATGGTAAAACACTTATAGGAATATTTTCCTTTTCTTCAAAGGCAAGATTTTGTGATTTAATCTTATTGGTGGGACTCAGCTAAAAAATAATGGGGCTTGAGACCCACCAATCCTTAAGAAGTTGGTGCTGATGATGAACACTTTTGTATTACCAGACAAGTGATAATGTATTTATATCATGTATAGACATGGAAAGCAGATGCATAATTCTCTTTGAAAGAACATATTTTTTTCTATACATGAAATTATATTTACCTTAATAACAATTCTTAATTACAAAGACTTATCCCTACAACATCTGTTATATAAACGTTTTCCCCGCAGGGGTGCAGACTAGTTGCAACTATTAAGAGGACGACTGTCCCTCGCGGTACCCGAGCCTAACACACACTTACACTTAAACACTACACTTTTGACTTTAACATTTTACACTCACACTTACATTTAGGTAGGCAATAATAGCCTTAATGTGCTTTTTGCCTTAGAATAACAATATATATATATATATATATATATATATATATATATATATATATGTTTTTCTACATTTGAATTCTTAAGCAGAAATAGTTTTTGGAAGCAACAGCATTAACAATTATTTTCAATTTGATACAAAATTAATACAAAAATTGATTATGGCATTAGCATATCCAGAAAATCCGTTTATCTTTTCAAAATGGCAGCATTTAGATTTGTTTAAAATCATAACTTTTTTAATTTACATTTAGTATCAGAAATAAAATGTACATAAGTTAGTATTTTAAATTATATTTTCTTAAATACTCATATTCCAAATAGTGTGTTGAATTGAACTGCTATTTTGGGGGGGAAATTTTAAGTTATTTCTTAGGACTGTGCCCCGCAGGGGGATGTAGGGAACTAGCTACACCTATTGAGAGGATTTAGGCGTCCCTTGCGGTACCCGAGTCTAACAAACACTTATACTTACAACACTAAACTTACAACTTTAACACTTTACACCCACACTTACATTTAGAGAGGCGATAATAGCTTCATTGTGCTTTTCGCCTTAAAATAAGAAAAAAAAAATAAATAAATCTTAGGACTGTATAGATTCCAGGTCAATAATGGTCTTTAAATTAATTAAACTAAAGGTTGTAGTTATTTTAGCGTAAACCCTGAATATAGGTTGAAGAATTTATGTATGGTTAGGAAAATCAATTATAAACAATAATAAAGAAAGAAAGATTTTGCTAATTGCATTGTTTATTTTTTATGCTACTTTGGAAAGACAACGTTATGAAAAAAAATGGAGGTAGGTTAAAAAAAAATTACATATTATTTTGTTATAATATGTATCGTCAGTTCTTAAAACATTGACTTTAAAATGCATATTGAAATACAGTTTAGGTATTTGTAACGGAACTCATATTTGAATTTTTTGAAATAAAACTTTTTTTATTAGGATTATGACCTATTCTTCCCATCAGTGGTCTATCCACTCACCTCATAATGGATAACGCGGTTTCGAAACTCTATCGTTTCATCTTCAGGCCGTTATGCAAAATGTTAAATCCCTCTGTCGAGGTCGTCACAAAGTCAAACAAAACATTAAAACACACATCACAAACACTGAGCACAATTACACATTTAAAATATTCATCATGAAATTCGGCTTGGCCAAGCTACACATGCGACTTGTAAGTCGTTACATTCCGGACTGCCTCCGACGATTACATGTACGTAATCGTAAATATTTTAAACGTGTAATTGTGCTCAGTGTTTGTGATGTGTGTTTTAATGTTTTGTTTGACTTTGTGACAACCTCGACAGAGGGATTTAACATTTTGTATAACGGCCTGAAGATGAAACGATAGAGTTTCGAAGCCGCGTTAGCCATTATGAGGTGAGTGGATAGACCACTGACGGGAAGAATAGCTCATAATCCTAATCATTTGAATATGTGGTCCAGTGGCTATGTTACAATAACGAAAACTTTTTTTATTAAGCTTTAAAAATAAATTTTCTAAAACTAGCTTTAAAAAGAAAAATTTGTGACACAATATTAAATTTCTTTATATATTTTATATTTTTGGCTTTATGTAGATTGTGTGCCTATAATTCTAAAAATATAATTTAAGTAACTTTTTGCACAGGCTTTTATAAACACATACAAGTCACATTGTCTTATTGCAAGAAACAATACAAATGTTCTACGATGTATTCCATAAACACATGCAAATCACATTTTTTAATTGAAAGTGCATGGCAAAAAATGCATTTTTTGTCTTATGCATGACAAAAAATGCATTTTTTTGTCTTATGCATGACAAAAAATAAACCTGAGGAGCAGCAGTGTGCGAGCCTTCATAATCACAAGTAAGTTACATTTTCATATTGAAAATAACAATACAAACATTCTACTGTAAATTACTGAAAATACAGAGTCTTATACACAACAAAAAGCATGTCTAAATAGCAGGATTCAATAAGTGGGATTTTTTAACTCAGGTAAGTTACATTATCTTATTAAAAGTAATAATCACTGGCTCTAAAAGGGGGGGGGGAGATAATGTATATGGGTCTGGGTCAGAGAAAAAAATTGATATAAAATCACATTACTATTTGCATATGTTTTATTTTACTTGATCTTTTGAAATATTAGTACACATAGGTATCACATATAATCAACAATAATCTTTGCTAAGCCTGATGTAAGCAATTTTATAATACAATTACTATTGAGACATTGAGATTGTCATTGATGTGGTGATGCCTTGTGCCTGGCAAGGCATTCTACGTGGAGCTGGCGCAGCGTTCACTAAAGATTAACACCAATAAAACTTACTGCTGAATGAAACGAAAAGTTTTAACTTTGATAAAATCTTCTCAAATTTACGTATCACACATTGCGTTTTCTATTATGTACCAGTAACTGTGACAGAATTTCCTTAAATTAATAGATAACTGACTTAGGATAAAGTAACGAAAGGTGTGGTAAAGGTGACTAATTTTTCAGTATTAGTTCAGTCTTGTTAATCAATCACTCACCACTCTGACTCCTCCAGTAGTCCAACACACCAATTATTAAATGGGCATAGCTCAGTGATGAGTTACTATAGATTTGTAGGGGTCAACTGTACAATCACTGCATTGTCTAAACACTTGAATCACAGTTTCAGTCGTTTAGCTCTCAGACTGTACTGTGATTGATAGTTGTTGTCTGTATTTCTTGGCTGCATCGATCTAATATACTGTATATCAATGCTTAGCTCATTTTATAATTGAGATTAATCATATAATTAACAGAGGGTCAAATAAAAACCATAGACCCTAAGCATAACTACCTATATCTATCAAGTCTTCTTCTTCTTCCAATGGCTCCTTTTGGTTCACACCATTTTGGATCTTGCCTCCCAATACAATCCAGGAAAGTTCCTTCGTCTTTGCTTCTCTCTATCCAGGTCCTCGCAGATCAGTAAGTGATCCTTGTCCATAACTTACACAAATTTTGCACTTGTCAGAGGTTATTAGTCTCATCCTATGGAGATGCGACGTGTCCCCTGGGTAGTGCTAAATGATCAACAGCGCTGGCAAACGCCTCCCAAGAAGCAAATAGATTGAATGAACGGAAATGACAAAGGCAAAAGGAAAACAAAACCGGCCCTCCTCAGGGCCAGACATGACAATACTGTGAATATCAGTGCAAAAATAGATTGTAGCAAAATTTTAACTTTTGACACTCTGCATTGGAATGCTGGCGGGTTATCCCAACAGAAAAATATCTATCAAGTAAAAGATTATAAACAAATATTATATGGACATTGCACACCTACAGTTAGAAAGAAATGGGTATGGTGGTTGTGTTTACATAGAAGTAAGTGTTTAGGGGAAGTATGTTTGAATGGAAATGCCGACACAAATTTCTCTAGCTAGTCAGCTAATTATAAGCACAAGAACATTCATTTCCTTAAAGTATATGAGTTACAATTTGCTTAAATAAATAAGTTAATTTTTTATGTTTATTAGAACTTGATTTTTTGCTTCAATTTGTAGTTTATTGTTAGAATTAGCAAAAAAATATTGTGTTAGGTTGGTGAGGGATTACTGAATTCAATACTGTAATGTAATATACATTGTATTTTGCCTTTCCAAATACGGTATATACAATGTATGTTTTATTATTAATCCTAATTCCTATGAACTGACAGGTGTCAGGTGCTGTAGGTGTCAGATTAGAGAGACTCTGCTGTATTTCGATATTAAGTTATCTGAATCAATATGCGTCATAACATATTATGATAAACAATTTATTTATGGAATATTTAATATAGGAAAACTATTGACAAATGCATCTACACTCTTTATTATGATTGTACTTGTCTTTGAATACATATCTTGCATCTCATTCACATTAATGTATATGAATGAAATAGAGTTGACTCTGTTTAATTCGAGGTTTTCAAAATAAAATTCTGATAATTCGAAGTTTTTAATGGTTGCTAGAATTCTTTATGTACTAAAAAAAATATTAGTATTTCAGCTTTTTTTGATAATTTGAATTGTAGTTTATGAAAATTTTTTAGATATTCTGGATTTCTAAAGGAACTGTAATGTTTAATATCTATGCATATTTATGGGTATATTAGGTAGTTAACGCAAATCTATGTCACCTAAGGATCTTTTGTGCTCATGGGTTTTTCTTTTGAGTATATGAATGGAAATCCTACCGCCTTCTGATCTTAATGACTGTCCCGACTGATTCACACTTTCTGTTTGTTTGTCTGTTAGCTCGGTGAAGGGTTTAATTAATGTATTTTTTGAAAGTAATTAAGTTTTTCCAGGTATCTGGAAGTTTTAACATACTGTATCATAAACTATGGGTCTGTGTCTGTTTTTAAAAAAGTTCATTAATAAAGTTAAAAACGCCTTCATTTCAGTTACCGGAATTTAAAATATACAAGTTCAGAAAGTACAAAATGATGCGCTATCAAAAAATGTTTAAGAGAAGTTTCATTGTATATCAGTCTTTTTTCATTTTTTTATATCATAGTCTGATTTTAGAAAGAAATAAAGAAGCAGTTTAATTCCGTGATAAATGTTGACTGTAAATTTTTGAGATGAGATAAATATTTTTTGATTTTTTAGAAGGTAAGTGCATTAATAAACGATCTGATTTCAATTAATTATAAATTTATCGCTGCTATTATAAAATGTTGATAAACATTTCAAGTAAAAACCTTTTAGCAAGAATTAGGTCACCATGGCCACTCTATCGGAAACATTTTCCTAAAAATCAGACTATATATTTATTGCTGTGAATTTTTTAATTTACAATATTACTAGAAGAAATCAAACTTTTATAGTAGGAAATAGGCTATAAAATCATATGCTTACAATACAATACAGTACAATACAAAGTGTGAAATGTATTTGTTTTGAATTCTATCGTATTCAAATTTTTGGTTCATCCATTTCCCTTTGAATTATTCAGAGATGAGTAATTTATTCTTTGATTTACAGGCAAGTATTCAATAAGCACGACCCAGTTTATCAAGCACTTTGGGCCAATAATACAGATTTTGATGAAGTTTTAATTTCACCTGTAATGATTCAAGATCACATGCCAGACAAGGTTCTAGACGCTTTAAATAAGGTAATTTAAAATAATGTACATATGAAACGTTATCGCACATATAATACCATGTATTACAAAATGTACTTGTCTTTTCATGTACTTGCAGAGTCAGTTTATTATCTGTTAGAAAATAAGTTGTCACAAGCAATGTGTTTGGTTTTCCTAGAAAATGTTATAGTGCTTTTTTTGGTTATACAGTAAGAAGTAAGTTTTACAGACCATATGAGGTTGGGAATCTGCTAAACTGGTATATTTGTGAAAGTTAAATATTAAACCCATTGCGAATTATTACTGTAACTGAGCACACTTTCAGGCCGAAAGAAAAGCACTCAGAGTCTGTTGTAATTATTCTGTTCCCATAGAAGTTTTAAATCACTGCTAAATCAGACAGAGCTGCAGAGAGTCTTTTAGCATCTTATCCACTCGTTTACACATAGACCGATATCTTGGGCACTGCTACATGAATATGTCGCTACATAAATATTTTAAAAATCAATCTTTAAACCTTTTGAGTGCCACGGCATCACTATTTGTGATGTAACAGAAAAATACACTGTTTGCGACATTTTGTACATCAGCAATAATTTACATAACGTGTAGTTATACTAAACAAAAAAACCTATCTATGGTATTTGAGGTTAGGTTCAAATGTTTTGAGTTATTGATTGATGTCAGTTAGTTACTCTTTGTCCTTGTCAAGCTTGCTTACGTCTAATAATCATAACATTAGCCTCATCTATGATGTCTTTGACGGTTGTTGTCAAATCATCTGTTGCTTATCTTTACAGATATGGTATAAAGTTATGTTATATATGATTTATTTTTATTTTTTTCATGCTTTTTAACATGATATAACTGAAAAAAAATCATAAAAATATTTTGTTCTAATTATTTTTTTATTTGTTAATGATATAATGATTTTTGTGCTCATATTTTTGTTACGCTTGTTCATACGTTTCTTGTGTGCATACATTAATCTTAAAAGTTATGAAACTTTACAAGTTATACCTCAGGTAGCAAAAATTAAACAGCTACACATAATATTTTGTTTTGTAAATGGGTGCTTACAAATATGAAGGTTATGAAACCTGAACTCAACATTGGGTTAATGTTTATTTTATTTGCAAATTAAATATATTACCTCTAAATATTTTTTTTCAATTTAATTTACACTCCCTTAATAGAAAGTTAACTTTGATGACTTGAACTTTCATAAGGTTTTAAATCTTAAACTTTTCAAAAATCTAATTTCACTATAATAATCAATGTTAAATTCGGTACAAATTAGTATTTTAAATTTACAATAAAATCAAATTTTCAAAAAGCGCAAGTTACAGTTTCTTAAGGTTTTGAAACGTTTGATCTGAATTTTCCTTTGTAACAATTTGTCCAATCTATTACCTAAATCAATTTGTGTACGAAGTTTGAGTCAAATTGGATATACATACATGGAATTTATATAATTATAAAAGACGTTTTACAGTGGTTAGAAATCGGTACTTATTTCAAGCCCCAGATGTGGGTAATAACAATGATGTAAAAGTTTATTTTCCGATTGTATTATTAAAAACAAAAATTTTAGAATTATTTGATAATAATTCAACACTAGTAAACGTTTTATCGAATTTGCCCTAGACATAAAAATTAGTTTTCTCTGCAATACAAATTAGACTTCATTCATTGTTTTTGAAAGACTCGTATGATATTAAACGAGTGACTTTTTTACACAATTGATGAACATGATATCGTGAAAATAATTTTTCAATTTTATTGTTACTCCAGTTTACAACAAAACCATTTTTTATGTGCTGGTCAAAACAAAGAACAGGTTTTAAATAAGTCAGATAGACGATACTGAAGATAATGCGTGGTCGCAACTTCAAGATAGATGAACATATTTTCGTATGAAATTAAGGGGGTCTTGCATGTAAATTAAAAAAAAGATAAACAAATAGCTGACAGTTAGAAAATAGTTCTAATTTTTCACTTTTAATATTTAGCTCATTGGCCTAGCAGTATTTTAGTATGAGTGCCACCCCATGTAAAATTATTTAAAAGAAATAACCAACTACTCTACTGTACCCAAATTTTTACCATTAATAGAAAATTGTTCCCTCTACTTATATTCCTAATAAAAAAAAATGATAAATATTGTTTTTATAATGAATATTTTTGTAAAACAAACAATTTTTTTAAAAACACTAACTCCTTTTATCATTAATAAACAATTAGACTTAATTGTTACATTATTTGGGTAGAGCAGTTAATGTTTTACAAGAAAATATTTTGATCAGTGTTTTATTTTACATTACAATTTTTTTTTTTTTAAACTGCGTAAGGCACTGGTTTTTGATTCAGTTGATCAGTTATCACTGCTTTATAATTCATAGTTACACTATTCAAGAGCACCTCTGATACTTCATTGTCACAAAGTTTATTCAAATCCAATTTTAGTTAGAAACACTATATAAAAAACAAATAACTCGAATGTTTACAATATTACAACTCACATTCCGTGCAAATCTATTAAAAACAGAAACACGTGATGTTAAAAACATCTCAATAACGGAAGCTATGGTAAAATGACATCTACCAATCCTGTAAAACTAAATTTCACACTACAAAGCAGTAAGGACACAAAATAAACATAGACTACAAGCAGGAACACATCATACTGCATACAGTTTGGGTCAGCTGTTTACCAACTGGCCATAATACCAGAAACAATTGTTTCAAACGTTGTGTAAAGTAGATTAATTGTTTCCCCAAACACATGACAAAATGAAGAGAAATATGGATATGTGTTATAGTGCATGTAGTGACAAGACTTCAAAATAAGACCAGTAAAGCAAAACAGTTCCTTATGTCTATATTCAGGTCGTGTGCTATGGAACAGTTCCAAATGTCTAGGTCAATGGGTTAAAGAATAACACACAATTAATAATTAGTGTTATACATTAATCTTGTACATGAAGAATGCAATGGCAGTACACATTTTGTAAGTTTCTTAAACACCTTCAATGGCAGCAGAACTATGTTTTCAGTGTTATTTTAATTTTTCATTTATTTTATTTCTAAATAATTTTACTCACATAATTTTTATTATTTTCATTTTTTTTCGGTTAGGTTGTAGAATGCTACAAGATATTAGTAGATGAAACAGAACGTGAGAATGACGTTCAAGACACCAGGTAAACCAAACACTATAGCGATAGCAATTGCGAACTATTACTGTAGACCTTGAGCTGTGCTTCCTGTCTGCTCTGCTTTACACTACTTTCCTCCATTGCTTCTTTTAGAGTTTGTAGAGTTGGGTAATATCTTGGGAATCAATAATGGTATTGTGTTATACTGTACAGTGTAAGGACATAATAGTCATCAAAAGTTTTCAAAAATTATTCAGTATACATTTTATAGTTTTTATAAGTATAGTTTTACTTTCTCATTACACAAAGTAGTATATGACTTGTGGTGTTCCTGAACAAAATTATATTTATGCTTCTGTGAATAATATCCATTTTCAGGGCTCTGAAGTTCAAGAAGTGATTTTTAATGGGATGTGTGTGTGTGTGTATGTGTTTGTTTGTGTGTTTGTGATGCCAAAAAAAGGTGGAAAAAATCTTTTATAAACTACCTGAGGTAGGGTACTGCAATACTCCAGAGTGGAGGACTCAAATTAATTTCAAACTCAAGTTAATATATTGTTACCCACTAAAAAAAGTACCAAAAGCATTCCTCTTTTGTAACCCCCCCCCTTACGGAACCGCCGCCAGGTATTACTTCGAGGGAAGGTGGACTGGCTGACTGCCTACTCTTCTACAGTGTTGGCTCTCCTTTCTCGATCCTCAGCCCTCAACCTCTTCATACCACTGCAGCAAATCTCGCAATGGGCCTTCAGTTGGCCTCTGAAGCCATCATTGTTGCAACCAGACTTTCCGGTATAATGCTGCCTCGCAGATATGTTTGCAGCTTCATCCTTTCCTTGTCAAATATCTGACACGGAAAAAACACACGCGCCATCTCTTCCTCTACTGCTGAAAGACAAAGGGGACACGCCAAGTCTGTTTCTAGCCTGAAACGGAACAAGTAAGCTCGGAAGCAACCATGCCCAGTGAGAATCTGTGTCAGATAGAAATCCACCTCCCCCATGATCCCTGTTGCACCAATCCTGGATGCTACCTATGAGATGGTATGTCCATTGTCTATATGTTGATTCGTCCCACTGTCGTTGCTACGTCTTCAGGGTCCGATTTCACTCCTCTGTAATTGCCATTGTATGACTCTACCGCGGTTCAGCACATTGCCTACACCAGTAGAGCCTCGCTGTTTCATCAGCCTTCAGTTCCATTGGTGGTTCACCCGCCACTACGCGTGCAGCGTCATAGGAATTTGTGTGTGTGTATGTGTATGTGCGTGTATGCGCGTGCATACGCACATATATACGTACTGCTGAAGATTTAACAAATACATTAGTTTCTATGAAATGTAAAGCTGTAGTTTATCCATATCTTGAAACATTTTTTAATTTAAAAAGAAATTGTTTTCAAACACTTTTTCCTCAAAAATCCCCTTAAAAAGCAACAAAAATTAGATCCATCAATTTTTTTCTCAAATTTTGATCATATATGAAAATTAATTACTGAAGTCAGTGTAACAATTTTGAATAATTGAAATGTATACAGAGTGTTCAAAAAGCGACACAACCTAATGGGGAAGTAAAAAGTCACTTTGTGTATGAATTAGTTACAAAACTATTGCAAGTGAGCTCTGTTATGCATTTCATACAAGTGAATACGATGGTATGGATGCACCAAACAAGTCCATTATATACAATTGTACAACAAGTTACAAGGAACAGGTAATCAAATGGTGTGTTGGAATGAATTGCAATTGAACAATATGTTGTTAGGATTTCTGAACAAATGTTGCAACATGAGTTTAAGAACAAGCAGTGTTGTTTTCATCCCTGCGAATGGAATAATGATGTCCACTTTCAACAGTTTTTGTAACTAACTCATAGAATGTAGTAATTTTTTTCTCTCCATGAGGTTACATCACTTTTTAAACACCCCCTGTAGTTCAGAAGTGATGGAGAAAAAAAATCTTGATTGCAATTTTGAGTGTGTTTTCTTATTTATTCTTAAATCATGACATTTATTTCAAATTTGGTACATCGGCTTGGATTATATACGGTCAGAATTTGAGCAAATATTTATAAAATTATTTTGAGAAAGTAGGCCAGTTTTTGATTTTTTTACAACTGCCGAACCAGATTTTTTGAAGAAATAGCAATATTTCTCTTGTCACAATATATAAGTGCTTTAGCATTTTATTTAAACTTTTTTTAAATTACTGGAATCGAATGTGAGAAAGTTTGTGTGATATTTTTGCACTTTGTATTTCACAATAATTTTGTGAGGAGTTACAGATAATTGTTATAATGTATTACGCACTAGGTATCAGTTTCGGCCTTTACAAGTAATTGTTAGCCGCCTCGGTGGCCTAGTTGATAGCGTACTGGGCTTTCACTCCGAGGACCCGGGTTCGATTCCCAGCCAGGGCTTGACATTTTCATACGCTATAAATCATCCCATCGTCTGCATTAGCCCAAGTGTGCACAATAATCGGACGTTAAACACCAAAAAAAAAAAAAAATACAAGTAATTGTCAATCGATATGCATTAAAATTTCATTTAATTAAAAGAGTTAGGGATTGAGCTAATCTGCATTTCTGCAAATGAAAAAAAACCTGATAACTGTATAAACAATTGTAAAAGGAACAAGATTGACAATAAACAAATTAGGTTTTGGAGCAAATTACACAGTATAAATTATAATAAACACTACCAGTACTTCAAAAATATATATTATACACTTAACAGAAAATAGAACAGAATTGATTGTGTTTTTCCCGTAGACACTGTGTGAAGAGGGTTGAAAGTGGTGACCTTTGATTTTCACTGCAGTGACCCACTGCTTGTCTAAAAATAAGAATACAAAAAGTGAATGGAGCCCATCAAAGTTAACAATCCCTTCTGGATCCTTTCACAATATTTGTGTACTTATTTAAGTTTTTAAGTACTGTAATTTCTGATGAAAAAGTTGTCTTTGATAATATCAATTTTACAAATATGTATACATTGGAACCTATTTGTGGACTGATAAAATCCTTCAGAAAAATCTTTTTTTATCTCCTTAGGTCTATCCAGACAAGCGGTGACTACTGATTAGAGTTTGTTTGATAAAATATTTGCTCTTTTAGTTCGGTGAAGTGACTAAAATAAAAACTTAACGAACAAAGTGAGATCAAAAAGAGCAGTTAAAAACTACCTTCAGCAGGTAAACTGAGTTAGTAAGGAAGTGAGACGGATTTGAGCATAAGTGAAATAAAAGAAATTGAAATGTACATTCCAATAATCTACACCCCCCTCTCTCTTAATTTGTTAATTGTTGATCTACAGCTATAGCTGTTAATTTGTAGCTAGAGTTACTGTATTTTACAGCCTAGGACGCTATGGACTCTACATTTTTATCGTTTTTATTATTAGATTGCGAATTCAGACTAAAAAAAATCTTAGTTTATTTTTATTTTTTCCATTACAAAACTAGCTACTAACAAAAATATTGTACTGTTATCAATAGTACAAATCACTTTCAATTCAAGTTCACTGGCACTGTAGACTGCAATGACATCATATGCTATACAGTGTAGGTTTGTGATGGCTGGGTGGAAGGGAGACAGTTATAGTGAGGTTGTGAATCCACACAACTCATGTTTATCGCATCGGTGCACTGCTGCTGCCAGTTGAATCCAATGTTGCTATATAGATATAGGTTTCCCACAACATCAAATGTATGGCCATTTTTAAGACTGGTGGGAATTTCAAATCAAACACTGGAAAGTTTTGTGTAAAAACAGTTTAATAAGCCAATTTTAAGGTTGTACAGTAAAGGTCCAGTTTATACAGCGAGTAATTCATTAGAACTCAACCATGTCTGTACCTTCAGGTCTTGTCAATAAGCCTCTAGCAGAGGCAGCTGGAGTGAGTAGCTGATGGACTTAGCGATCCTACTGTATCTCTAGCTCATACTACTCTCACTCATCTACTTAAGACACATGCAGGCGTATATGCACACACACACACACACACACACACACACACACACACACACACACACACACACACACAACACATACACACTCTCTCTCACACACACACATACACACACACTCTCTCTCTCACACACATACATAACACACACACAACACACACACACACACACACACACAACACAAACACACACCCACCCACATACACACACACACACACACACACACACACACACACACACACACACACACACACACACACACACACACACACACACACAACACACACACACACACACACACACACACACACACACACACACACACACACACACACACACACACACACACACACACACACACACACACACACACACACACACACACACACACACCCTTCATAGATATGTGTAACATGCAATACCTCTCTTCTGTTTGGGTTATAAGTTATAGTGCTCAAGAGGTACAGGTAAAAAATTGCTGCTCAATTGGATCATCTGTTTGGATATAGGTAACAGTTATAGATTCCCACCAGATCTGTCTATATAACATCTCAGTCTCCAGATCTAGTTGCGTACTTTAAGGATGTACATTTGGCAATTATAGTGGCAATCGCAGTTTTCTGTGGAACAAACATTTCTAAGCAGCACCTCTACACACAAAGCAAATATGAACCCCTATATGCAACAATACGACAGGAAGGTTTCAAGTATCACTTCTTTGCTGTAGAGGTAGGAGCAAGAGGGCTTCCAATGAAATCTTTGATCTTTTTCCTGAGGGAGTTGGGTCTTGGAAAGAGGAAATTTTTTTTTCTCCAGGCGTTATCTTTAGGGCCTCTTTAGAGACTTCTTTTTGGTTGTGCAGCAGGAGATGGCTCCTGGGGTAAGAATAGTTAGGGAAAAGTTTTAGCCACATCAAAGTATATGTGAACCCTCGTCACCAGTTTGTAATTCCTGTGTCACTCTTTCTTCATTCATTCGTGTGTCCCCTATCATTGAGGTATGATTCCTTTGTCCAAGTTTGTTAATTTTCTTCTTTCTATATTGTAAATAGTTAATTATATCTAAAAGTATATGTTTTTTCTTGTAATTATATCTAAATGATATAAAATTGTATTGTAAAAACAGATGTTAAAATTATCACCAGTACAGTAATTATATTATAATAATATGGACAGAACCTATAACTTTACATCAAATTTCTTTTAAAACTGAAATTCTGTAAAAAATATTCATCTGAAATAAATACTATTATTATAAATAAGTATTATCATAAACCCTATTAAAATCAATTAAATAAATATAAAATATTTAAATAGCAATAAATATAAAATATTAAAATCAATGAAAACATTAGAACTATAACACTTAAACACATATGTGAATGTAACAAACTGAAGTTTCAATGGCTTTCAACAGACAGCACATACTTAAATAGAAATAACATTCTTCCTAATTATATTGGACCAGAGTCAACTTACGCAGCTAATGGAGAAGTTTTTCTAGCGTTGTAGACTAAAGTCGACTTATGCAGTATTTGATAAAATTGTCAAATCAAGTGTTAGTTGATTTACACAGTGAAATGATTAATATTCACAAAAAATGTTTTAAAGATCTAAATTTTTTGGCTTTTTATTGAAATAGATTGTTAAATTTAAAACTATTTTTATTTACAATTATTCTTACTTACAATTTTGAAGTCAGTCAGCTGTAAATGTAGCATTTTTACTACTTAATATTTAATTAACAGAAAAATCCTAAATCCATCTAGTTTTTAGTCTACGCAAAAGTTGATCACTTCTTCCACCCTTCCACAGAGCTTCCATATGTGGAATCTTTTTAATCCCAATTTTTTAGCCATTTAGTATGATTAAATGGTATTCTCCCAGTACCAAATGCCCTCCATATCAAAAACAGCTGAAAACCAAGTGGTTCGTAGCGTCCTACATCAATTTCCATTGTTGTATGGTCATTTATAAAAAAAGTTGAACGACTCCTTAATCTGTGTACGCATTAAATTTTCATTCAAAATTTGTTAAAAATTTTTAAAAAGCATTAAGCTTTTGTTAAAAATTTAAATACATACATTAAGCTGGCTCCTTCTACTGTAGATGATGACGCCATTGTAGTATATCATTACTTGCACAGGAAATTTCTAGGCTCGATAATTTTTAGACATTCTTGTCAAAATGCCTTAGCGTAGTATATACAGTTTTAATACAATACAATCTAACAATTTACAAATCAAATCATAAATATTAATTATAATCTTATAACAGCCAAGTCAATAAACAAAAAATATGATAATCCAACAGATATGAGACCAGAGATATACCAGATTAACAGAAACATCAAACCAGTGGAGGTTTACTTTAAAAAAACATAAATTTAATAGTAAAATCTCTGTTGTACAAAATGAACTGTACTGTACAGTACATTAAAACTGAATACAGTGTTGAAAGAAATATAAAAAGATTTAATTTGTTCACCGATTTTCTTTTGTATATTGTATATAATACACATGTATTGTAGCACAGCCTACTCTGAATTGATACAAGGTTTATAAACTTTTCACCTATTTTCAAGCCTATTTATAAAATTGCTTGTTTTTCAATTAACGATTAAGTTCTTTTGTTTTCATTTGCTCTCAGCGTTACAACAATAATTAACAATATAACAAAACTGCATGTGCAATCGCATGTGAAATGATTTAATAGGTTCTAGACTGAGCTCCTGGGCCTAGTGTTTCCATTGTACCAAGGTCACACTGACACCAGTTTGTATAATTCGTTTTTACGTTCACACTTTCTGAAAATGCTAGACTAATAGACGGACATTTTTGGCAAAGTGATAATTGTAGAACAATTACTGTATCTATACAATATTCTATTCTGCATCTATAACTTTAAAAAAATCAAACTGTAATTCAGTATCTTACAAATCAAATTGTAATTATTTAGTTCAATTCATTAAAAAATCCACATCATTTAAACAAAACAATAACCATTAGTTAGATCGTAAGGACTGCTCATATGAAGAAATCTGCGGGATAGGCTGTAAAACCGCTTTTTCGCCTTTCATCCAGCCGTCCCTTTTTTTCTCATACGTAGTTTTTCTGGATATTTCAAATAACTGAGCACATATTTGTTTTTATATCTGGTGAAGAGATTGGCGTGTAAAGTTTTAATGTACGCAATATTCTTTTTATGACTTCAAAAAAATAATATGCGAAGTTTAGTATATCTATGACAAACTTTATGAAACTGTATAAAAAACAAATTGAACGCACGCGTGCGCGCATACACTCATTCCCTCACTCACTGCATTACACGATGAAATAAAGTTTTTAACGTAATCAAATACAGAAACTATGTAAAAAAATTATACTAGACTGCAAGGTAAAAAAATGTTTCTAAGCTTTTGAGCAGTGTCAGTGTTCTGGAATGTCACATTACAGGGTATACCGGAAGAGTAATAATGTGGGACGAATACAAGTTGAAAATAGTAACAAAAAATGTTTTTTTGTTATAAAATGTCTTCAACACTTAAATATTATATCATTCAAATCATATAATAAAGATTTTAGATCATATAGATAAAGATCGTATAAACCTTAAAAACAAGATTTTAGAATTTCATTCATCATGATCTATTGTGAGAAACTAATAAATTGCCACAGTAATATATTATTATTATCTGCGTATAGACCCTGTTGGATCACGCAAAGCACTCCGACTCATGTCTTGCTATTTCTAATCCTCCAAATATATATATTTGGCCTCATGGGACCACTTTAGTCTAAATTTCAGTTCTTCCTAATATTGGACTGTAATTTTTTTCTCCAATAATCCCTCATTCGATCAGATCGTTGCTTCCTGACGGCATCTGTGATCACTATATATATATATATATATATAAACAACAACTAATAAACTATTATAGAACAAGTTAGACTAACACAATACTGAAAACTGACACAAAATAATAAAGCTAAAGAGTAAAGTGGAGTAAACTACTATTAGATACATGAGGCCTCATCACAGGACAAAGAATAAGAATGGGCCCAATTTCTAATGACATAAGTTTATACAGGAAGTAAACAAACAAATTGTACTGACTTTAGGGTGAATAACAGATGTTAGCAGTGTAGGTTATTCAGGTTTGTCATACCTACTCATTTTTACATAAACTGTTTGAGAGGTTAGGCACAACCACCCATACTACGCAAAAGATTTTTACACTTAATTTTTTTTTTTTACCCCAATCATGAAAATGGCACAAAGCAGCAAACCAACTATACACCTAAATATTTCCATGGAAATATGAAATAAATACAGAACATTTCTGTTCGTTAAGATCTTTCGTAAAAGATACCTTCTGTTTACAAAATAATTGTTAATTTACCGGTGCATGATTCAAAAGTTAGAGTCGCTTGCTAAGTTGAGGATAGTGGTTGTAAGCAACTGTCTATATTATACAAACAATCAACCAAATATTTGGTTGCTCAATTTTGTGTTTCATTGCTGCTTTCACCCCTTGCTTAAGGTCACATAACATTCACAAACCAGTCTAATAGCTCTTCTCTTGATTTCATAATAAATGGTGTTTACAAACTTGAAGATTTTTTTTAATGCAATAAACACATTTTCTTGATTTCTTTGTAAGCAATTATTCCTAGTTTTGAACTCGGATATTTTGTATTATTTCATCAATGATAGCAGTCCTGGTACAAAAAAACAGTACCAACGCATATTCATTTTATGAAACCAAGTATAAATGTGTACTGTGACATGCTGGAACTTTCTCCCCACGGAGGGGCAAAATCGAATCGGGAAAGTGCTTATGTTTTTATCACCAGTTTAGTAATTCTTTGCATGTAGTACTTGACAATCAATTTAGCAAGTCAGATTGGAAGGAAAATACCAATTTTATAGTCACCATGAAGTCTGAACCGTACAACTTTAGATATTTTGTTGTTAACCATGTATAATGGCATGGTATACACGGAAAAAATTTTATCTCAGCCATTTTCGACAGAAACCTCACTCCAGAAATATTAACAAGTGTGTGGGAACAAGTCGATTACCTTTCTGATGTGCGCAGAGCGTCTCTTGGCACACATTAAACTTTATTAAACATTAAAAAAAACTTAGAGAATATAACCTTTCAGAAAAAATATTTGTTTTTTTAATGAAATAATGGGTTTAAAAACTCTAAAAGTTCTTTTATAAACAGCCGCTTCAGTGGCCTAGTTGATAGCGTACTAGGCTTTCATCCCGAGGACCCGGGTTCGATTCCCAGTCAGGGCTTGGCATTTTCATACGCTATAAATCATCCCATCGTCTGCATTAGCCCAAGTGTGCACAATAGTCGGACGTTAAACAAAAAAAAAAAATCTTTTACAAACACCCTGAATCAGGAATTATCCAAAACATTGTAGTTTATATCTACAATGGTTTTACAACTATGTACCACAGAATTTAATTCTCTCTGTGACTGTGTTTAAATGTGGTGAATGAATTCAAATTACAGAATTATTTTATGAAATGTTGTTGGTTTCACTTTTTGTCTTCCTTAAAGGTAATCATATAAATAAAGAATATAATATAACAGTATGTACATGTACCACTACTTCGGGCATTGATTTATTAATATTAATTTTATAATTAAAAAGTACTTGTTTTTTACAGGTTTTAACAAGTCTGGGTCCTGCTAAACCCCAGCGCTCTTTAAACAACAACAATAATACTAAATCTGTAGATTCTGATGCAGATCACTGCCAACTACTTGCAGGATCTAGCTCCAATGCGAGTCCACCTCCTCATAAGATCTGTTTAGAAACTAGTTTTACCTCGTTCAACAATTCGAAAACAGCTGACAACACCAGTATGGATTCTAAACACGTTCCTTGGGAGTTTGCAAGTTTAGTTCAGAGCATTCCCCGATCTAGTGTTAATTCTATCCATGATGAATGGTTCGGGTTGGCACCACTAGCTACACCCGAATCGTTATCCGAAGTTAGCAGTATCAGTTCTCGAACTAGTTCTGTAAGTGTCGGTAAATGTGGATTTAGTGAGAGAAAGAAACCATTATGCGTGACTTTCGCCGACAGCGTGAAGGATAAGTGTAAGAAAGATGTTATTGGAAATTTGGTAACTAAAAAATTTAGACTGAACGAAAAGTGTGTTAGCAATGAAAGTTGTGTAGGTTGGGGAAAGTGCGAGGAGATTAAACATTTGGAAAATAATTCTAGTACTGAACAGTTTTTTAGTGCGACAAGTATCGAAGGAAAAGAAACAACTGAGGACCAAAATTGGCTTAATAGAGAAATAAGTTCAACCGAAACCAGTCCTTTAGTAAGTAGTCTACATTTATTGACTGACGAACGGATTATAAATTTATTAAAAGGTAATATATTGAAAGATGATAGCATATCTTCTGGAAGTTTTAAATCAGTTAATAGTGAACCTGTAGACGAACCCGTTAATACATCTATGGATTCATTTACAATAAATGCAGATGTTCATAGAACAGAGGAAAAACAGTCATGGATAGAAGAAAGCAGTTTGTTGAAAGACATCGAGACAAGTCTTAATATGACTTCCGACTGTATGCAGTACAATCTAACCGACATTGTTACTACTTTTGAAGAAAAAGTCAATTCAAAACAAGCAGAATCTGATAAAAGCAAAGAAAACTATCAGATGAATGTGTAGATGAATATATCAACACTAGAACCACTTTATATACAGAAAACTATAACGTCGTTCAAAATAACTAGTCATTTTCAAACTAAGAGTTACCAACACCAACTCAAGAGAATTAATGTGAAATCTTACGCTTTTGTATATATTTATGTATTTATTTATAACTATTAGAGTATGATATTTAAAAAGACAAAAAAAATTAGACCAGTTAAGTAACTTGCTTATTTAGATGGATTTCTTATATTGTATGTTATTTAATAGAACTTTATAAAAAGGGATAATTACACCAAGTAGTTAATACTTTTCTAATAGTGAATGAATAGTTATATGTTCTTTTAAAATTTTATCATTCGAAAAGTTATTTATTCATTGGAAGAGTATAATAAAAAATATTAGTAATTTATAAGCTTTTTATATGTTCTTACAATAAATTTAAGGAAAAATCAAACTGCTTAGTTTTGTAGTAACATATATTTATGTTATAAGTTTACCTTCATAAGTAACGATGTCTTTTTTATTTATGTATTTGTAAATTTGTAAGTCTTTAAAATGTCACAAAATGTATTGAGCTAAAGAAATATGTCAATACAAATGTTAGTATAATTTATGAAGACAGTCTGCATATCCATTGTTTCCTGGTATAACCGTGGCACTTGGATTAATATATTACAATATGTTTACATACGTTTTTTCATCAATTACCTAACCATCAGAAATCGTTCATTTTAATCTTAATATCAATTTTACTGCTGACTTAGCGTCAGTTTTGAGTCATCTAATCATGATATACTTTCAAAATTTATAAACCTCTGACTAAGATATTCTACAGCTTAAAAAACTGTTATTTTTTATTGCATTTTACTGTAATTTGGTTATTCTAACTGACCTCAATAATACAAAATAACAAAAGATCACAATTCAATACACATATAATATAAAACATAAGGCAACATGACAAGATGACACTGGACACAGATTTCACATGAATGATCAAAACCGCTGATGCTGAGAGTCAAGACAACTTCACAGTTCTTATCTATGCACATGCGCGAGCTCGGCTGTTGTGCAACATTTTTCACAAAACTTACGGCAGAGAGTCACCGCTGATGCTGAGAGTCAAGACAACTTCACAGTTCTTATCTATGCACATGCGCGAGCTCGGCTGTTGTGCAACATTTTCACAAAACTTCCGGCGGAGAGTCTTCACTATTCATTTTGCGCCATTGAGCGACAACAAGATGCATTGCAGTCTGTGTGTGTTGCACCTATGATATGGTGCCCGAGATCCCTTAAGCACAAAGCAATGTTGCACAACATTGCAAACCAAAATGTTGCAGTGTGTGGCTAGCCTTAGCAACAAAATCCAGCAACAATTAAAATGTTTCAGAGGTAAAGGAATCGTTGCCTGCCTGCCATGGTCTGTAGATTGATCAGTGTTTGGTGATTGAGGCATGCAGTGTGTTGAGGTCAATGTTCAGTTGGCCCTTTGCACTAATACAATACAGAATATGTCAGATTTTTTTCATACAAATTGCATGTATCCTGTATTTATTTTTTTTATTATCATCATCTCTGACACACTCCAAATGTGACAGGGCCTGAATAGATAATGTTAATTGGTGAGAGGAAAAGAAGGCACTTCCATTTGTCAAACTGATATTCTTTTTACAGTGTCGGCTTTTCCTCCTTTAAGACACATGTCCGATCATTGACTTGTTATACTTTAAATTAAACTATACTTAAGCTTGGCAAAAATAAATACACTTTCAGGAAGGGCAAAAACCTGATCTTAGTAAAAAATCCACACGGTATCCCTTCTTAACCCTTAAAACTACAAAATGACATCCCTGGATTTCTCCAAAACATTATCTTGTGTACTTTTACATGTTTCATTGAATTCAGCGAAATAAAACATTTTGCTCTTAATTTAATCTCGGTTTACACAATTCTTCAGTCTTAATGTCATACTGTAAAGGCTATTTTTAAAACTTTAACACGACATGAAAATACTGCAAAAGGTAGCTGCCGGCAACAATTTCACTTCTGCTTTAAAATGTGTCTTCTTGTTACAATGATGAATCCTGATGCCAGATACTAGCTGTGTTGAAACTACTTCATTTAATCTTTTTAAGCTTAAATTTTTATAAGTAGCGTTTTACTTATTTACAGTTATATTATGTTGTAGTTAGTTAATAAAAACAGTTTCTTACTTCATTTAAATATAGAATTTATTAGTAGGGGATGCTTAATTTATTTTTATATTGATTCACAGAAAAATTATGCGGCCAGCCGGTACGTTTTCTTCCTTTTATGATTAGTTCTTAATTAGATAATTCATTACAAGGTATTCCCACTGACGGATTAGTGCAACTTTGTGGGTGTGTAAGGAAATTATAGAAGGGCCTTCCTGGGCGATGAAAATTTTTGAAATATACCTTCAAAAACTAGCACTGTTAGCTGTTTTGAGATTTAAAATCGGTACAAAATAAGTGTAAAAATTTACTGTATTTTAGGCAAAAAATTTCTTAATTTCTTTAGTTGCCAATTTTTTTAAATTTCAGCAAAACTGGCTCTATTTACATAACTTTAACAAAGAAACACAAATTCTATAAGCCTGCACGATTTAAAATAAACAATTAGCCTATGGGATTAGTCTTTAAAATAAACAGGCGAAAGAAGAAAACATTACAAAAGTAATAAATTATAATGTAAATGTTCTTTAAAAATTATTTTATTTATTTCAATTCGAATTATTTACAATGACACTCGCTTCAACAAAGAAGCAAATTAAAAGATAAAATATTGAAGCAGACATTAAAAAAATTGTATAACAATTTTCTGTAAGTTGTTGCAAGTTGTGTTTTTATTTGCTTTAAATTTCAAATTTTACATACTTTAAAAAATAACATTAATAAAATGTCAGAGCTGGTAGAGTAGTGGTTAGCACATTAACTTCGTTTGTGGGATCAGATCTTAAACAAGATTAGTGGGATTTTTAAGGTGTGTATAAATCAGCAAACGTGCCTTTCTGTGGTTTTTTTTCATCGGAAGATCCCGTATGGTGTATGTTGTTACCTGATTTTAAAGATCGTTATCAAAGGATAAAACATAGAACAGAAAAACTTTCACCTCACAGCTGACATTGTGAAATACAATAGTCAGTGAAAACTGATTTAAAGTAAACAGACAAAAGAAAAAAACCATTATGAAAGTATTAAACGAAAATGTAAATGTTCATTCAAATTTATTTTATTTTCTCCAATATAATTATTTACAGTCACACTCATTTTGAAACAAAAGTTGTATTAAGAAAACATGCTTCTTTTTTCTTTCCTCTGTTCTTAATATACAAAAGAGAAGAGGCTACAATTTTTTTTTTTATATATAGCCTCAGTTACTCTCATTGCTTTACCCTTACCTTTTAACACTGGCCCCTCGGTTTTTTTAGCCTAACGGGCATAAAGTATGGACATTAAGAAAAAAAATTATTTTTTCCTTTGTCAACATGTATATTGCTACAAACATACAGCAGACCAAGTCCAGTTAAGCACCACAGCAGTTCCTCAACCAAGTTTTGATCAGTTTTAAAGTCAAGAAATTTCTTTCTGCTGCTGCGGTTAATACGGGAAGAGAAGAGAAAACCAGGATAAAATATCTAATTTATTAGCTGTTATCACCCTCAGTATAAGTGTTTAAAGTTGTACAAATAAGTGTACATACGTACCTATGGACAAGATGTCATAATGTTTCAGTTTTGAACCCCTCAGATGCCTACTTGATCCTTTTCCAGAATATCCACCTCGAAGCTAAGCATATACTTCATTTTTTCATATACATTCATTTTATGGAAATAAAATGGGATTTTTTATTTTATTTCTGTTGTCTCAGGAGGGGTAGTCACCCCTCCACCCTCCTCACATACCTGAGAGATGGTGACTCGAGTATTAAAATAAACCTTATGGTGGACAAGTAGATATAGAAAAACTAAAATGCATTGGTCACAACCAAAAACGTTTTGGAACTAAATTGAGATGAATAAAAAATATATATGTGAAAGGAGTAAAGTTAAGTGGTGGAAAAGGTAGACTGACTGATTTTGAAATAGAGCAGCTGCAGTGTTACTATGGTCTAGCAATAAAAACAAATTTTACAATTGTAGAAGGATTGAAAAAAGCAATTTGGGCTGTATATACTATCACAAAATATCAACCGACGAAAATCTACAGCACAAGTATTGCCCTCCTGGTAGTGAAACATAATGCAAGTTCAACAAAGTCAAGAAAAATAAAATAAATAAATAATGCCAAGTACAAATATAAAAATCCTTTACCAGAATCTATGATGGAAGCCATAAAACCTATCTTTACAGAATTATTGAAGCCTACCTTAATAAAACGTAGCTTGCATGGAAAGACACAGAACCCATACGCAAGCTTCAATAGCATTATTTGGCATAGGCTTCCTAAAACTACATCTGCAGGACGGAACACTTTAAAACTTTGTGTAACTGATGCAGTATTTAGCTTTGATGAATGGTTTTTTCTAAAGCTAATGTTCTTCAGAGACTGTATAAATCCTGGAAAGTTCATGATTGACGGACTGATTCAAATCGACCAGAATAGGATTAAAAAAGCTGACAAAGAAGTACAAGAAGAAAATATAAAGAAAAGAAATTAATACTTCTAAAAAGAAAAAGAGAAGATAGTGACTGTGAAAAATATGTTTCAGGAGAATTTTAGTTACAAGGTATTGTAAAATCTAACTTTAAATGTGTTTTCCTTCAAGTTTGGTTGGTTATTTATCATTTAGGTACACTTTTCTCAGAAACTGAAAGGTCTTGACTTGAAATTTTATACAAGTATTTATGACTACTCTATTAAATTATCTTTAGCTTAATATAAAAAAAATTGCCAATTATAAAAAGCATTAAAAAACTTGAAAGATTATAAATTTTATTCTTAAAACATATTAGTGCTAAATAAACAAAAAAAAATTTGTTTACTCCATAATGTATGTGCAACAACTGGTATAAAATTTAATTTTGTAGGCTTAATGTGTTGTAAGATAAGTTTACCTAACTATTGACATATTTTCTCATTTAAATAACATTGAAGACCTGACAGCTGCATGCTCCCCTTAATAATACTGGTAGGCTACGACAAAACATGTCAATTGCACCCTCACTGTATTTGTTTACCTAAGCTGTCAAGACAAGAAATGAAAAATACATTAATACAACAACATTACATAAACTGTTTTTCTGCTTATTCTGTTAAGAGCATTATCTGTTAAGAGCATTATGTTAGCAGTCTAGAAAATTAGCAGTTGTATCTGTTATTTTTAACTGTTAATTCTAATTAGCATTAACAGATAGCAACTGCTAAACAAAATTAGTGTTATTACCAGTCACTATAGCCAATCACTATTGTTTGGCAACACTGTTAACATCGCTCCCCTCTTCATAAGCCAACGATCCTCTCAGTGCGCATACACCAAACGCTCTTTCGTGAAGCAGCCCATCTTTGCTATATATTCATTAATTTTTCAGTCTCTTAAAACCATAACGCTTTTAGTCGAATTTTCAAATATTTTCTTTATGGTTTGAAGTACATGGTTTTTTAAAAATATATTTACTTTAAGTTATTCGCGTGTATTTTATTTTAAGCAAAGTTTTGTAACCGTTCATGTAAATTTATTGGTGAGTTTTTATGTGAATTAATGTTAACAATGTGAGTGAAATATTTGTGCGGGAGTTTCAGCAAACTCAGGATTCCTAATAAAACATAATAATAATATGAATTGTGTCTGTGTGTTTTTAAATATATTTTAAGTATTTTTTTACATGTTTATATTATTATTATTATTTTTTTATTTTGTATTTATATTTATATTTTTATATTATTATTATTCATTAATTTATTTTATAACTTGAATTTCTGACTCATGTAGTTTTACAAAAGAAATTTGCGAGTTATTTTCTGTAAATGCAAAACATTTGCTACAGGTTTTTTCCGCTTTATTTTAATTTGAACTATAGACTATTATTCCTCTCTTTTATTTGTCACTAGCAATACATACATGTTTCGCTAAACAAACAATTTTTCCAAATTGGAGGTGATGATAAATTTTACTAAGTTTTCCTATTGATAGAATGTGAAAATTGATTGTTGGCTACTAATTTCCAGCTCTCTAGGTTATTTTTGAGGACTTGTACTTCTAATTTATAGACTAAACCATTTCTTACCACCTTTTGAAAGTTTTTTTTTTAATTTTCTTATTGTGCCTCTATAGGATTTTTTTTTATTACGTGCTATATTATTTTGTTGAGAGATGATTATTACATTTATTACTATAAATTACTTTATTTAAATGTTATTTATGTTATTTTGAAGATAACACTCCAAAATACAGAGTTCAAAACTGACTGCCTAAATTAAAAAACAAGAGTGTACCTTACAGAAGCAAGTGTTACAATTACTGTATAACAGTTTTTATTTTTTACAATCCTTAGAAAATAAATAATTACAAACGGAAATAAGTGACGTGACGGACGACAGGCATGGGTACTAAAAGCTAGTAAAATTAATATTGTCTAATGAGTGCAATTAAACGGTCTAGACCAATTGCGGGTTTAAGCATGGGTAAATGGTGAAGCAGTTCACTGTTGCATTCTTGAGGAATTCCAGCCGCCGGATTTCAAGTAGTTGACCGTTCCAAACTTAGTAGAATCAACGAAAACCCAACAGGTCTTTCTTTACGAAAAAAATTAAACCTAGATAAGTCTGGACATAATATTTTCCAAATTTTCTCAGTAATAAATAAATTCTCCACACTTTTCCCTAAAGTTTCCCACAAACTTAAAATTTCACTATTTTATGGAGAAAAACCAACAATTTGTTAACACTGATCGTGTTACAAGTGCAGGTAAAAAATCTTGGTTACGGAGTAGTGTCCAATTATAAGTGAAATCAGAGGCACCTATTCTTATAACCCAATGGGTCAATGTAATGGAGCGTAAAGTGTATACATGGCTTAAGACTCTGTGGACCTTGTTGGCCACGTTAAGCCTAGTCAAAGGTGTCCCATTGTAGACATTTTATTTAATTAATTTATAGTTTTCAGCTTAACCGTATTATTTTTCTGAGATCAATTCTTTTCCTATTTATTCTCTGCAGCTACTTACTGGTTTAGTAACAGAAAACAATTTATTCAACAAAAAAAAGAGGATCAGCATTTGAAAAAAGTGAAAAGATCAAATAAAAAATAAATGATTGATAAAAATACTAAACAAACAATTAAAAATAGTCAAGGCACCCAACTGTCTCGCTGAAGTGACAGAAGCAAACATCCAAAAGTATTTTTTCTTTTTCTTACCCTTTTTGAAATTCTGATTTCACTGTCACAATCAGCATTCATATATGTAAACACCTACATTTTAAACTTTCAAATTGCATTGAAATTACGAAATATGAACCCTTACCGCCTTCAAATTAATTTTCTTTATTACAACGGATCTTAAAAATTGAAAACGCTAATTTAAGCAGTTTTTACGTTGATTACTACAGTGAAATTGGATTTTCAAAAATAATTTATAAAAAATGAAAAGTTACGAATTTTTAAAGATATGAAATGTCCGCCATTTTGAAACTGCTGAACGAATCTCGCTGGTTAACGAACTTGCCCACACTATTAAGCTACCATAATCGATTTTGTGCGAAGTTGAATCAAATTGGACCAAAATTGCTAGTGTGAGTATACTAAAACACACCCACAAATAGGCTATATATATATATATCTCTTAATAAATCCTTAAAAGATGATGTAGAGGTCAGGATCGGTGCTCATTTCAAGGTCCCGGCTCTGGGTCTTACCACAATGGCCGCTCTAATAGCACATTTCCAATTTAGAACCAAATTCTCAAATGGAAAACAGCCTATGATTAGGAAACATTCTCTTAAAGTTCTCCTTTTGCAAATGATAGACAAATACTTAAGAATACCTTAAATGTGCTCAGAAAACTGAAAACACAATTCATATGAGGTTTGCTGGTGTTATCTTTCACTCTGTAAACCATGAAGCCGGGTGGCCACCAAATGCGAAGTAGAGTTTCGCTTAGTGGAATGGACTATGTATTCAAAATCTAACATATATTGTTTTTAATGTAAGTGTGGCCACTGAAAGTGAAACTGAGCAGAGCAGAATCAAGTGGCATCACTGGGCTCTGCTCCAGGCTTTTCAAGGGCTAATAGTTTTTCTACAAAGAGTGTAATATGAAATGTGAAGACATTTCATAAAATTTCTTGTTTATGCTTGTGTCCCTAATTGTAGGTATACATGACTTGTATTTGTGTAATTCTAAAATATCTATTTATAAATATTTTTTTTGAAGGAAGAAAAATCAGTATTTTTAATATGTAAATTTATTCAGAGTTATTATCTTATATTGTGTACATTTGTGTTTATATTTATTATGCTAATTTATTTCTTATGCAGTAAGTAGTTATTTAAAGTTAAATGTCTTCATTTAATGTTATTTAGTATTTCTTGACATACTGTATTTAGCATAGGTAAAGGCCAACTCCATTCTTTAAGGTGGAAACAATAAACAATCATTCATTACACTATACTTTTAATATGATTTAGCAGGTAACTTTATAACAAAATTTCCCTTTTCTTATAGTTGATCATTTTGTTACTGGTAGCGCCACTGTCCTACATGTACGGAGTAGGTCTGTGTTTGTTTATGCGAGTATTTCTTACATCAAAACAAATGTTATACTAAAAGGAGAAAAATACAAAAAAAATCACATGGGTTCTATAAAAAATCAAAATGGCCACTAAAACTTTATTTATTTATGAACAGATTTTTATAAAATATATATAATCTAATATTTATATAATTTATATGAGATTGTTCTACAATGCATATGAAATAGTTATTATTATTACATTATTTTATTTTTGCACTATTCAAAATGGAGGCTAATACAAATATAACACAGTGTCCGAAAGTTTTCGTTTTTTTGTATAAAAAATATTTACTACAATCTATTTGTAGTACAATATTTACTCATCACATTAACAAACTGATATGCTAACGATAGTTTATTACGGCGATAACCTTAACGGTTTTTCGCCGCAAAAAAAAAAAAGATAGTTTATTATTAAATGAAATTTCCTACTTTTAAAGTAAGATGGCGGCTATAAAATATACTGTTTATATTAATTATAATAAATATTCATTAAACCAGGTTTTGTATGTATTAATTGATTTTTTTAAATTCGTGATATTTTTACTAAAGCAAGCGAAATAATTATTAAAGTTTTAATGTTATAACGAGTACGCCTTAAGTATGCAACACGCAACACATATTTTTGTTGCCCAGAGCCACGTGACCTTGAGGTATTGACCATTCTACAACCAGTGTTACAGCTTGCGTTAGGCGAGTTCGGCGTGAGTAGTAATGTAAACTATTTGATCGAAGTGGTTTTACGGGGTAGTTTGAAGCTTTGCGAGTTATAAATTTCGTATGTGTGTGTGTGTGTTTTGTGTTTTCAGCTGTGAAATATTAAATATGGGGCTCGCCTTTGGATCGTCATTGTTTTTTAGATTAAGAATGCTGTTTCATTATGTCGGGAAAACATGGTGTACTAAACCAACTTGACCCAATTTCTTTAACGTAAGTTTAAGTTTGGTTAGTCTTCGCTTTTAGATTTTATTTATTACTCAGGTTTTGTTTGTTTAACTGTACTTTGTTTCTGACATAAGCATAGTTTTAGCAGGTTTACAGGAGAGTCAAACGATGCTCTAGAAAGTTTGGCACTATAGCATAGCAGCAGTCCAAATAAACAGTAATGGAGTCTTATTTTTTATTATAAAATATGAATCGTAGTTATTTTTGCATTAAATTGTTTTTTTTAATCCCATGCGCGAATGAATATGTTTAAATATTAAAACAAATGCTAATTTCTAGACTTGTTTATATTTTCAACACCTAACCAACAAATTTTTAAAATTTTTTACAGGCATGGATGTTATGTTGATCATTTTGTAGTGTTTAATGATATTATATTCATTCAGTGCCATTATTTGTAATTTGTTTTCATTGTCATTTGTCTATCCAGAACAGTAATTCTGGTTAATATACATAAATTATGGCAAATGTAAAATAAAAAATATTATTATCATGAATAATTGTCGTCATTAAGTACCTAATATTTAAAAACAGAATGATTTAACATCTTTAAAAGTAATTATTTGTAAATATGTCTTTTGATACATAAGCAAGTAAAATGTTCAAATTAAAAATAGTTTTAAAACCGAAAATTAAAGATACAATATTTTATATCTTAAATTGAACTGTTGAATTAAACTTCACAAGCAAGCAAATATTCTGTCCTTGTCTTTACCTATGCATAGGCATATCGTGTAATATAGGTCACAATATTGAAATGTAATACATCCGGAGGGGCCGAGTGAGTACCTCCATTGAATACAGAATCTATAAGGTCACTCCTTGCCTGAAAAAGTCAGCATATTTTATTCGGCCGAGAACACTACTTGTTACTCCGCCAATAGGCAGCGCTGCAAGTTTTTTTCTGCACTTGTAGCTCAGAAAGAGACAGATATAGGGGGGCATTCTCTGTCTCTCTCTTCCTGCTAACAGCGGATGGGTTGAAGCGAAAATTATTCTGTATGGATGTCACAAATCAACTTCCTTAAACTTTCGTTATCATTATGGCAGTGAGCCTAATACAAAACCTCACTTTCTTCCTTTCCTAGACCACCAGTTCCACAACAACGACATCATGATTTTCTGCAGTTGATCTATATATTTGAGTACTATTTGATAAATTTAACAGTAATATTTAGGGAACTTTAATTAATGCATATGCAGTGTAAACATTTAAAATTATAAAAACTTTTTAAAAAATTGTATAAAATAGTCTAGTTTGGATCAATTACTACATTGTTTATTTCATCACATATATAATTTCTATTCCTAATATATTTTAAGTAGTGCGGTCCTATATAATAAACAAAAAATTGGTAGAGTATTAAATCGGAACCCAAATGAAAGTTAGAATTTTTTTTTTTTTATTTGGAGTTGTAATGCAATTAGGTTTAATTAATGTTCACATGCCATGTTGTTACCAAGTTTATAAAAATATCATTTTTACAATTTTTAACATTTGCTGCTGGTATTAATACAGTATAAGAGATCCTGAAATATGAAAAAATAAAAGAATTATGTTGCATACATAACATATTATAAAAATTGATTAAAAATTTTGTTCCCAGACTTTTGGGATATTATTCCTTAAGTCAAAATAAAAAAGTACTTCAGTAATCATATTTATGAAAATGTTTTCTTTTTTGACTGCCTGGCATGTCTGTAAAATTCTCTAAAGAAAAAAAAACATTTTTTATTAAACTCAAACATTAAACCAGGATAACTTACTATTAAAAACAAATATCGGCATAGAAATCAGTTTAAATCAGCCTGGATTTATTTTGCGTTTTCCCGGTTTAATTCTGAACTGTAAATTTGTTTAATAAAACTTTGCTCATTGACATCAATTTAACCTACGAAAAGCCGCCTCGGTGGCCTAGTTGATAGCGTACTGGGCTTTCACCCCGAGGACCCGGGTTCGATTCCCGGCTAGGGCTTGGCATTTTCATATGCTATAAATCATCCCATCGTCTGGATTAGCCCAAGTGTGCACAATAGTCAGACATTAAAAAAAAAAAAACGAAATCTGATGAGTAGTTTTCTTAAAGCTCCAAAACCTGGTTTTTAGGCTGTAAGGACTCATACGTTTTGTACGCACGGATTATATATGGATTATACTTTTGTGCAAAATCATCAAGCTAATTTTTAAAAAATCTGATTTTGAACATTTTTCTCGAAAATTATTTCAGAATCTTTTTTTTTAACCGAACGCTTACGGAGCGCCTGACTAAAAATATAATTTCTGTTATTGAACCAAAAATAAAAATCATATATCATGTTTTCTCTTCCTTTTTTCTTTAATTAAATAATTTGTTCGAAAACATGACATATGATTTTTATTTTTGGTTCAGTAACAGAAATTTGTAACAAAGATATTGCTCTGGTTTTGGTATTTTTTTCTTTAAAATTATAATTATATGTATTGTATTTTTTAAATAATAATTTTTTACAATATTAATATAATATTTGTTATTTTTTATATAATTTCAGTAATATTAATTTTATTGTCTTTATTTTTATGACTTATGAAAATAATATGAGACTTGTGATGCGCAAAATACACACATTATTTAGTATCAGTATAAATTTGTGCACTCGAATCATGCGATGCGCAAAATCCATCACAACCAGCCCTAAAACACGATACATGTTAATTTTGATAGAGAAAATACTTTGAACTCGCGTCAGATAAAAATTATTATGCTGTTTTCCACTTATGAAACTAAAAGATGTTAGTTCAAACCTTCTTTTATACTTCTGCTACGCAAAGAGTAAAACGATGATATATGCTTCATTTTAATTTTTTTTTCAGTCACAAAGCTTTTATTATTCACAAACTATAAGACAGTGTTAGTCAAAATTATCAGGAAACCTGAATAACTTTTTAGTTTATTAATGGGGAGAAACTAAATGCATGAAATGATTATTTATAAGGCATAAAGAAGATGTACTTTTTAGTACATGTAGTATAGGGCAACTGTGTCTCAGCCGCCAAAATTGCAGATTTTGGAGGACGAGACAAAGTTGCCTCATGCACTAAAATGTACATCTTTATTGTCTTCTAAACACTTCATAAGTTTGGTTTTTCTCCATAAATAAACAAGAAAAGTATGAGTCATGACAACATTGACAGAGAATGCATCACCCCCCCCCCTCTCTCTCTCTCTCTCTCTCTCTCTCTCTCTCTCTCTCTCTCTCTCTCTCTCTCTCTCTCTCTCTCTCTCTCTCTCTCTCTCTCTCTCTCTCTCTCTCTCTCTCTCTCTCTCTCTCTCTCTCTCTCTCTCTCTCTCTCTCTCTCTCTCTCTCTCTCTCTCTCTCTCTCTCTCTCTCTCTCTCTCTCTCTCTCTCTCTCTCTCTCTCTCTCTCTCTCTCTCTCTCTCTCTCTCTCTCTCTCTCTCTCTCTCTCTCTCTCTCTCTCTCTCTCTCTCTCTCTCTCTCTCTCTCTCTCTCTCTCTCTCTCTCTCTCTCTCTCTCTCTCTCTCTCTCTCTCTCTCTCTCTCTCTCTCTCTCTCTCTCTCTCTCTCTCTCTCTCTCTCTCTCTCTCTCTCTCTCTCTCTCTCTCTCTCTCTCTCTCTCTCTCTCTCTCTCTCTCTCTCTCTCTCTCTCTCTCTCTCTCTCTCTCTCTCTCTCTCTCTCTCTCTCTCTCTCTCTCTCTCTCTCTCTCTCTCTCTCTCTCTCTCTCTCTCTCTCTCTCTCTCTCTCTCTCTCTCTCTCTCTCTCTCTCTCTCTCTCTCTCTCTCTCTCTCTCTCTCTCTCTCTCTCTCTCTCTCTCTCTCTCTCTCTCTCTCTCTCTCTCTCTCTCTCTCTCTCTCTCTCTCTCTCTCTCTCTCTCTCTCTCTCTCTCTCTCTCTCTCTCTCTCTCTCTCTCTCTCTCTCTCTCTCTCTCTCTCTCTCTCTCTCTCTCTCTCTCTCTCTCTCTCTCTCTCTCTCTCTCTCTCTCTCTCTCTCTCTCTCTCTCTCTCTCTCTCTCTCTCTCTCTCTCTCTCTCTCTCTCTCTCTCTCTCTCTCTCTCTCTCTCTCTCTCTCTCTCTCTCTCTCTCTCTCTCTCTCTCTCTCTCTCTCTCTCTCTCTCTCTCTCTCTCTCTCTCTCTCTCTCTCTCTCTCTCTCTCTCTCTCTCTCTCTCTCTCTCTCTCTCTCTCTCTCTCTCTCTCTCTCTCTCTCTCTCTCTCTCTCTCTCTCTCTCTCTCTCTCTCTCTCTCTCTCTCTCTCTCTCTCTCTCTCTCTCTCTCTCTCTCTCTCTCTCTCTCTCTCTCTCTCTCTCTCTCTCTCTCTCTCTCTCTCTCTCTCTCTCTCTCTCTCTCTCTCTCTCTCTCTCTCTCTCTCTCTCTCTCTCTCTCTCTCTCTCTCTCTCTCTCTCTCTCTCTCTCTCTCTCTCTCTCTCTCTCTCTCTCTCTCTCTCTCTCTCTCTCTCTCTCTCTCTCTCTCTCTCTCTCTCTCTCTCTCTCTCTCTCTCTCTCTCTCTCTCTCTCTCTCTCTCTCTCTCTCTCTCTCTCTCTCTCTCTCTCTCTCTCTCTCTCTCTCTCTCTCTCTCTCTCTCTCTCTCTCTCTCTCTCTCTCTCTCTCTCTCTCTCTCTCTCTCTCTCTCTCTCTCTCTCTCTCTCTCTCTCTCTCTCTCTCTCTCTCTCTCTCTCTCTCTCTCTCTCTCTCTCTCTCTCTCTCTCTCTCTCTCTCTCTCTCTCTCTCTCTCTCTCTCTCTCTCTCTCTCTCTCTCTCTCTCTCTCTCTCTCTCTCTCTCTCTCTCTCTCTCTCTCTCTCTCTCTCTCTCTCTCTCTCTCTCTCTCTCTCTCTCTCTCTCTCTCTCTCTCTCTCTCTCTCTCTCTCTCTCTCTCTCTCTCTCTCTCTCTCTCTCTCTCTCTCTCTCTCTCTCTCTCTCTCTCTCTCTCTCTCTCTCTCTCTCTCTCTCTCTCTCTCTCTCTCTCTCTCTCTCTCTCTCTCTCTCTCTCTCTCTCTCTCTCTCTCTCTCTCTCTCTCTCTCTCTCTCTCTCTCTCTCTCTCTCTCTCTCTCTCTCTCTCTCTCTCTCTCTCTCTCTCTCTCTCTCTCTCTCTCTCTCTCTCTCTCTCTCTCTCTCTCTCTCTCTCTCTCTCTCTCTCTCTCTCTCTCTCTCTCTCTCTCTCTCTCTCTCTCTCTCTCTCTCTCTCTCTCTCTCTCTCTCTCTCTCTCTCTCTCTCTCTCTCTCTCTCTCTCTCTCTCTCTCTCTCTCTCTCTCTCTCTCTCTCTCTCTCTCTCTCTCTCTCTCTCTCTCTCTCTCTCTCTCTCTCTCTCTCTCTCTCTCTCTCTCTCTCTCTCTCTCTCTCTCTCTCTCTCTCTCTCTCTCTCTCTCTCTCTCTCTCTCTCTCTCTCTCTCTCTCTCTCTCTCTCTCTCTCTCTCTCTCTCTCTCTCTCTCTCTCTCTCTCTCTCTCTCTCTCTCTCTCTCTCTCTCTCTCTCTCTCTCTCTCTCTCTCTCTCTCTCTCTCTCTCTCTCTCTCTCTCTCTCTCTCTCTCTCTCTCTCTCTCTCTCTCTCTCTCTCTCTCTCTCTCTCTCTCTCTCTCTCTCTCTCTCTCTCTCTCTCTCTCTCTCTCTCTCTCTCTCTCTCTCTCTCTCTCTCTCTCTCTCTCTCTCTCTCTCTCTCTCTCTCTCTCTCTCTCTCTCTCTCTCTCTCTCTCTCTCTCTCTCTCTCTCTCTCTCTCTCTCTCTCTCTCTCTCTCTCTCTCTCTCTCTCTCTCTCTCTCTCTCTCTCTCTCTCTCTCTCTCTCTCTCTCTCTCTCTCTCTCTCTCTCTCTCTCTCTCTCTCTCTCTCTCTCTCTCTCTCTCTCTCTCTCTCTCTCTCTCTCTCTCTCTCTCTCTCTCTCTCTCTCTCTCTCTCTCTCTCTCTCTCTCTCTCTCTCTCTCTCTCTCTCTCTCTCTCTCTCTCTCTCTCTCTCTCTCTCTCTCTCTCTCTCTCTCTCTCTCTCTCTCTCTCTCTCTCTCTCTCTCTCTCTCTCTCTCTCTCTCTCTCTCTCTCTCTCTCTCTCTCTCTCTCTCTCTCTCTCTCTCTCTCTCTCTCTCTCTCTCTCTCTCTCTCTCTCTCTCTCTCTCTCTCTCTCTCTCTCTCTCTCTCTCTCTCTCTCTCTCTCTCTCTCTCTCTCTCTCTCTCTCTCTCTCTCTCTCTCTCTCTCTCTCTCTCTCTCTCTCTCTCTCTCTCTCTCTCTCTCTCTCTCTCTCTCTCTCTCTCTCTCTCTCTCTCTCTCTCTCTCTCTCTCTCTCTCTCTCTCTCTCTCTCTCTCTCTCTCTCTCTCTCTCTCTCTCTCTCTCTCTCTCTCTCTCTCTCTCTCTCTCTCTCTCTCTCTCTCTCTCTCTCTCTCTCTCTCTCTCTCTCTCTCTCTCTCTCTCTCTCTCTCTCTCTCTCTCTCTCTCTCTCTCTCTCTCTCTCAGGAGAGTGTGAGTGAGCGAGGTAACTCCAGCTTAGGTAAATCCCACCCCACCCCTCAAGTAAATCCAGCTTGGGAAGTATTGAAGAAAAAATTTTTGTAATAACAGACGTAATCAGATTTTGCTCAAATTTTACCATGTGTGAAGATTTAAAACTGAAATCAGTGTAGCAAATTTGAAGTGGCCTAATTTAAAATATAGGCTTAAATTTACTGTTATGTTTATAAAAAGTAGACTAGTAATAAGGAATTTATGATTCAGAAATAAATCGAAAAAAACAATAATAACCCCCTGACCGTCTCGAGTTTGCTGGTTTCTAACTCTGAAACCGACGTCTTATTCCAAATTTGGTACACGTACTTGAGTTACAAATCCTCATATGTGGTCAAAATTTAAACAAAATCTGATTAACCGATTAAAACAATAAAATAAACACATCTTTGAAGTTCTTATTGGTAATTCATAAACTGTATTTTTGGAGAAAAGAATTGAAGTTTGAAAGTTTGTATAATTTTTTTTTCACCATTTATAAAATAAGAATGTGTTTTTACTAACAGATAGTCTTAGATTATGGTTTGGTAGTTTCTCGACTTTTGATTTGGACGTCGAAGTTGCGTTATATATATTTTATGTTAAAAGAAGAATTAATTAATCTACATAAGCCGCCTCGGTGGCGTAGTTGATAGCTTATTTTTCATAATCTATCGAAAGTATGAAAAATATTTAAAATTTTTTAAAAATTTAATACTTCCTGCTATTGCATATTAACAATCCTTTCACCCCGAGGACCCGGGTTCGATTCCTGGCCAGGACTTGGCATTTTCATACGCTATAAATCATCCCATCGTCTGCATTAGCCCAAGTGTGCACAATAGTCGGACGTTAAAAAAAAAAAAAATTACTAAATAAATTTACAATTGATTGCCATTTTCAACCACTCTAACAATGAAAAAAATTAATATTCTCATGAATTATTTGTTTAAGTATTAAATTTAAAAAATGATATAAAAAATATAATTATAACATTACATAGAACAAAATTATTTGAAAAAACTAGCAGTGGAAAAATAAACGTGTAAGCTTGATATAATCCATTACAGTACTTCTCCTTTCGTTTCTACATTAAAGTAGTTTTTAGAAACTGATGCTAGATAACGACACATGTAATTTTCAGCTTATAACCTTCTGCTTATACCATTAAATCAAGGAATATTTTCTCCCTTTTGTTACAATGTGGTAGTTAGAAACACAGGCAGAACCAATAACCAGAAGTTTGGCTCAAACATTCAACAGGAGAACATGTGAGTACTGACTGACAGGAAAAAACGTTTGGCAGTAACTGCCAGCATTTTATATTTGTCCAGAAATTGACTTTCCTTTCCTCAGTCCTTCCTCGAAGGCGAAATGTATGGACATTTTGTTTGTTACTTTCTTGTCACTTCACACCATCAATGACTAGGGCCACCTTGAGTCGAGGGCCCAAGGGGGAATTATGTCACTATCCCAGTTCTCCTAAAGAGGTCCATAATAACGATCGCTCTACCATGTAGGCGAGTAAGGCGATTGCCTAGGGCACTGCAAGTCAAGGAGCGCAAAAATGCGAGGAAGAAAACTTTTTATTAAAAATAATTACAAAGCTGATTGAACATAAGTCTTTATAATGCTGTTGTAAAATTACAGATTTTAGAGAAATTGTTAATCTTGATATTTAATTTATGCAGATTTTTTTTTCGATTGGTCTAGTGGATGTGGATCACCTTCACTTTTAACCGGCCTAATGGTTAGAGTCATCTGTCTGTAGTTTAGGAGTTATAAATCATTTTAATCGGTGTTTCAGGTTTAAACCTGTCTGCAGTTTAAGACTGACCACCTTCGTTTTTGATCGATCTTGTATGTTTATGGTTGAGAATAAGGGTACTTAATACGGACAAATAATGCGACAAAGGCTTTGGTGGTGAAACATTTTTGGGGCGCCCTTTTTGATTTTACCTGGAGCGCTAATCTCACTAGAGCAGTCCCGGGGTCCATGACTTACTGAGTAATGTAACACAACCAAACAAAAAACTAATTTTATTTTCAACGAAACATTTTTATCTTTAGTAAGATTGATGCCAAGTAGGATAAATACCCTATGTGAATTTTGGAACTTTGAGCTATAGCACTATATCTTATAACTTGTCAATTTGACCGATAACCGTAATATTTATGAAAATTGTTACCGAACACTGTTGCAAATTTTATAGGGCCTACTGTTTTTACACGATCAATCACAATTATATTAGGTCTTGCCGTTCACCCAGTATTGCAGGAAATAGTAACTACACTCGAAATCGATAAATCGCAGGCCGCCTTCTTGAATCAGAAGCGAATAGGAAAACATTTTTCATGTAAGTCGTTCGGGCTTTATATCAGGAACTTTCCTATTAAATTTAAAATCATTGGTTTTGGCTGGGGGTTGTTTGGCCAAAACTGTATACACTCATCATCGTTAAATCAGAAAACGCCATCTTGAATCAGAAGTTAACTAAAAACTATTACTCGTACTTGTTCGAGTTTTGTACAAGGTATCTTCGCACTAAATTTCAGAACAATCGGTCAGTGTGTTTGGTTAAACTCCGTACATTCTTCTTCATTAAGTCATCGGCCACTACCTTGAAACGGAAGTGAATAGAAATAAACTTGCACATACATCGTTCGGGCTTTCTGTAAGGTTAGTATAAAGTAAATGTCAGAACAGTTCAGTAAGTGCGTTTGGCCAAAACTGAATAACAAACACACAAACCAATGTCGAATTTTAGATTTTACTGATAGCATTATTTTATATGAGTACTGGATTAAATTTTAATTTAATGATTAATGGTTTAATCATTATTGGAAAAATATTTATAAAAATGTAATTTGTTTAAACTAGTTAATGTTTTATTTATTTATTAATTGATGATTTAATAATAATTAAATCTGTTTCAACTGATATTTAATTATAGTTCTGGGGCTTATTAATATAAAAATATGTTAAATAAAAACAAACGCCAAACAATAGAAATAGAGAAGGTCGGAGTCTAATGTTGCTTCCCTGGCCAGTGAGGTCAGAATAGATAATCTATGGATCCGATGGTCTGATGGTAATCCATAAGAGGATTGTTTTGACAGTGAGGGGGCTGTCCCATTTAAGTCATTTAAAAGCCCACTTTTTGGACCAAAGGGACCTGAAAATGTGGAGATCCATCAGAATCTTAAGATATTTTTTTTATGATCACCATACATTATACTTCATACAATACCATACAGCAAAATGTAATATTCGTATATCAAGAAGTAATAATCCATATAGTAAGAAGCAATACTTCTTATAAATAGCAAGACACAATAGTTCGTGTAGTAAGGAGCCATATTTCGTATAGCAAGGAGCAATACTTCATGTAGCCAGTAGTATTATTTCGTATAAGGAGAATTCCTAATACTTCGTACAACAAGAAATAATTCTTCGTACAGCAATGAGTAATACTTCGTACAGCAAGGTGTAATACGTCGTATAGTAAGAAGTAATAAAACTATTCCACAGAGCTTTTTTTAAAAATAAGTGCAGACTAAAGAGGTGGTTTTTTTTAAAAAAATAGATTTACATATACTGTACTTTAGCTATTTTATGATAACAGTAGCTGCACAGCTGTGACCTTGAAATTCAAACGTTTTCACCGTGAATGCTTATACGCTTGTGTAAACACATGTAATTTTCAGCTAAGTATTTAATTGAAATAATCTAATAAGAATTTTAATACCCAGCTTCGAGGGTCCCATTGTCGTGTTTTTCGCGCACGTGTTTTACGATTTCAGTGTTTTTCGCGCACAATGTTTTTTCACACACAATGTTTTCACGAAGTGTTTTCCCGCCATGATTTTGGCGCACAGATGCTACCATTAGTGTGGCTTTGGAGTCGTTTTTCGTGCTTTGTTGCTGCTGCCTTGATTTCGTCAACAACTGAATTCACTTTGTAGTCTCTATGAATATTTTCATTGCGTATGTACTACGGTGCATTTACCATTGTCCAAGCCGCCTCGGTGGCCTAGTCGATAGCGTACTGGGCTTTCACCCCGAGGACCCGGGTTCGATTCCCGGTCAGGGCTTGGCATTTTCATACGCTATAAATCATCCCATCGTCTGCATTAGCCCAAGTGTGCACAATAATGGGACTTTAAGCTAAAAAAAAATACCATTGTCCAAATTATTTCCTTTTGAATAATCTGAATTTTCTTTAAGCCCGTGTTATTTCCCTTGGTACATCTGCAAATTTGCAGTTCATAGCTCTCATCGACAAATGCAGCCAAATTATACATTGAAACTAATAAAATGCAATGATTTGTAATTGATGTCAGTTAACGTATGAAAGGCCCTTATTTACCTCTCGTGTCTTTTGGTCGAGTTTATCTTGTCCAAAAACTGCCGATAGAGCCCCTCAAGGTTCTTTCAGTAAACACGCACTATTAACAGGTGCAGTCGAAGTGCATTAACTAATGAACCGGAAAGTGGGGAGGTCTGTAATCGATGCAAAAATACATTCGGTACCACGTGACTCGAGTGTTACTTCTAAAACAGCTGACGGTGTTGCCCTGTATTTCATCTTTTAAATAAACGCATCCTATCAAGTGCAGCTGAATATTTACGTCATGCCTAATAAACAAGTGGCGAGGTCTATAACTGATGCAAGAAAACGTTCAATACCACGTGACTTATGTATTAGTCCTAAAACAGGTGATAGTTTTAAATGTCGTCTTCCAATAAACGCACTCTGTCAACACGTGCAAAAAAAGATTTGCGTCTGAACTAATAAACCTGTAAGCGGTATTGGCTGAATTGGTGCCAGGAAACATTCAAGCCACTTGTCTTCGTCTTCGGCTGCAGCTATTCAGAGGATTTTGACGTCCCTAGCGGCACCCGAGTCTAACACACACTTACACCTACGACTTTAACACTTTACAGTCACACTTACATTTAGGGTGGCGATGTGCTTTTCGCCTTACAATAACGAACACAACTCGTACAAAAGCGGCTTTCTACGAACGCTCAAAGAGTAAATGGAAAGTCTTACATACTGTGTTGCATTATATTGTTAACCACACATTACAGGTCTACAACAATTTGTTAGATCTTGGAGGATATTTTCAGACATGCCTGCGTCTTCACGTTACAAAACCAATGTTTTGTTCAAGAAGGGAACCGAATTACAAACTGACACTCATTTCTGGATAACTCGATCTACTGCAATCGATACCATCCTGCGACACCCTTCTATTACCGACTGCTCTCGACGCTAGCAGCTACCAATTTTTCCTATATATCCAGCTTGGATGTTTTAAATACAACACAATTTGTGATGTTTTCCATCGCTGTACTGAAAGCAAAGCAATACTTGGGTTGAATAAAAATTAGCTGAAAAAGAGGATTGAAATACATCACAAAATTGCTAATGCCGAGTTATACGTAGAATGATTAAATTAATTTTCGATTGAAACAATTTCTTATTTTTAAAACTGTTTTTAACTCGTGTTACTTATGCTACGGTCTTTCACTTTCAACTTCGCTTCAACATCATCTATTTTCATTAATAAGGCCGCCTCGGTGGCCTAGTTGATACCGTACTGGGCTTTCACCCCGAGGGCCCGAGTTCGATTCCCGGCCAGGGCTTGGCATTTTCATACGCTATAAATCATCCCATCGTCTGCATTAGCCCAAGTGTGCATAATAGTCGGACGTTAAACACAAAAAAAATATATATATATATATTTAAAACGACACTGAACTCAAAATATAACTACATTAAACAAAACGTATAACCTCGAAGTGGATAATAGTCGGACGTTAAACACCAAAAAAAAAAAAAAAACCGAAATGGGTAGTTGACAAGTCAGAACCCCGCAGGGGGGTGCAGACTATCTGAGAGGATTTAGACGTCCCTTGCGGTACCCGAGTCCAACACACACACACTTACAACACTACACTTACGACTTAACAATTTACACTCACACTTACATTTAGGGAGGCGATAATAGCTTCAATGTGCTTTTCGCCTTAAAATTTTAAAAAATGACAAATCAGAATTAGTTATTTATAAAACATGCTGCCTAACAACAACAGAACCGTTAACGGGTAGTTTTGGGGACAGACTGGTGTCTTAAAGGTTGGGCGATGGATTTTGGGACTAATATTTTTTTTGTTGAGATTTATATTGAAAACAACCTGCTTATGTTTTAAAGAAAAGTTATGGGAAATCTTTTGCAACGAATACTTCGCGAAATGTGAACTTCAAAAGTATTTATTTTTTTGTTATCTTTAGGAGGAAT